>CM055403.1:125584017-125600668 GCA_029228625.1 Pseudolycoriella hygida
ACAGAAAATTTAAGTTTGTCAAGGAAAATCCAAACGTCGATGTTAACAAGTGGCAAAAGAACCAAACACTGAATCCTCAAGTTCCATCACTTTCTGCCGAAATTCCTGCGATGATAATGATGGGTCGACGTGGTTGGTCGTAAAGTTGAAAAGACGACATGCAAAATTGAATGGCGAATTCGTTAGGTATTCATGTCGATAGGATGTAAAGCGAATCAGTTGAGGGCAGCGCAACGCTCTGGAACCGTTGTACAAGCTGATTCTATCTCAATTGGGAATTCACTTTTCCGGTCAGCACATCGTGAATGAAAAAGACTGTTGCATTCACTCGTCGTCTTGACAAAGACTGTAAATTAAGTTCTTGAAATCTGTCGATATATGGACGTAAATGCTGAATTCCATCATTCGACACAACGTGGCGATCGGTATTGGCATAAAGCACAAACTGTCTTTGAACACTTTCCAATGTTTGAACGTGGACATCATGTCGAGGCTGCCAAACTGGACAGGCGAATTCGAGGTGAGATCGCACGACTGAGTTGTACAACATAATGGCGGTGTCCACGTTGAATCGACCGTAGCATTGGCGTTTTATAAATGATAACATGGAATGTGCTTTGTTTGATGATAGCTCATAATGCGTGTTGAATGAAAAATCGTTTTTGTATGTTACTCCAAGATCCTTGTTGATATTAACTCGCGTTAGCGGTTGACCGTTTATGTGGTAATCAGCTAGGACCGGATGTTTTTTGCGAGATATCGTCATTATCTTACATTTGCCCGCGTTCAATTCGAAACCGTTATTGCAGCACCAGTAATAGAAATTGTCGATAGATTCCTGAAGCGTGTAAGTGTCATCGATGGTAGAAATTTTGTTGTGTAAGATTTTCTTGTCGTCAGCGAAATTCAGCTTTGCTGTTGCAGCGGGCTCAACGTCTGAGTCATCGAAATATACCAAGAAAAGCATTGGGCCGAGAATCGAGCCCTGGCCAACTCCAGAATACACGTCAAACTCTACGGACAAGTTGGAGTTTATTTTCACCCTTTGTTTGCGATTTCGGTAATACGATCTGAGCCAAAGGAGTAAGCGGTTGGTCAAGCGATACTTATCGGCTGCTAGCTTGAAGAGTAGGAGCACGTATACTATTACGTCAAAAGCTTTGTGAATGTCAGCATAGAACGAGTCTGTTTGAAGACCGCTTTGGAACGAGTCGTGAACCAGTACGGAGAATTCGAGCAAGTTAGATTCCACTCTTCTCCCTGGAAAGAAACCGTGTTGAGTCGGTGAAATTTGTGGGTAAATGTTGAATCGTAATTGTGCGTAAATAATGATTTTAAGAATTTTGGCGAGGTTGGGAGATACATTGACGCCTCGGTAATTCGTTACCATTGATTTGTTACCAGATTTATGAATTGGAGTTAAATGGCCGAGCTTCCAGATTTCTGGATACGTCAGATTGGATAACGAGTTTGAGTATATGATTGAAAGTGGATGACTTAGTAGATCAGCACAATTGCGAAGGAATAGTGGTGCCATTTTATCAGGGCTGACGCCCTTGCTCAAATCCATTCGTAGCAAAACTTGACGAACTATATCGGCCGTGATTTCGATATCAAGGTAACCGTCATCATTCCTGGAACCGAGGAAAGATTGGAACGCAATGTCGTCGTTGACTTCGTTCGGATGTTTTTTATAGACCGTGGCGAAAAATTTCGAGAATAAATTTGCTTTTTCCGTATCGGTTGTTGCACGCTCATCGTTGTAGTACATAGTGACGGGTAGGGTTGTTTTCTTATATTTGGAGTTGATATAATTCCAAAATTTCTTCGGCTGTTTCTTGTAGTTGACGGCTAGATCTCTCAAAAACCCATTGAACAGAACATTTTGGTGCGACTCAAATTCGCTTTTTGCTGCGAGAAATGGAGTTTCATCGGCCTCACCACCATTCCTACGACGAAGGTTTAAAAGCTTACAGTATGCACGGTTTCTTTTGTTTTTGAGGTTGATAAGCCTGTTGTCGTACCACACTGGATGATTAGAGATACGAAGTGAAACTTTCGGTACGTGTGCATTAAATATTTCGTAGGTAGATGCGTAAAAAGCGTCAACCATGTCATCGACGTTCTTATTGGCAAATAGCATTTCATAGTCGATGTTTGATATAGCCTCACGTATGTCGTCGAATGAAGCTTTCTTAAAGCAGTAGATACTTTCTGATGGCAGAGTTGGCGGACAGACCGTCAGCACATTCAATCATGCAGTGCATTGGTATGTGAGCTTCGTCTTGTTGATCTTCGGAGATTATCGGCATATCAGCTTTGGTAACCAAGGCGAGTTCAGGCATGTTCGTGTATACTAAATCGAGTACATTGCCGGAAACGTTTTCTAAATCGGTCGTTTGAAAGAGGCCAATATCTAATAAAGATGATGTGACGAATCTGGCAATATTCGATTGTACTGATATAGAGTCGCCAATCACCGGTAGGTAGTCGAAGCCATCATCATTTTTCATCCACTTGATGGTAGGCATGTTGAAATCACCAGTTACAACGAAGATATCACCATGTTCTAATAATGAGTATGCTTTGATAATTGATGCGACGTGAGCTGAATAAACTTCCTCAGTTGAATCGTATTGAATGTAGAGTCCGTAGATATACAGATTCGTATCCGAAGAGTGAAGGTGCACTTTCACGCAGACTGCTTCTATTGGTACCAATTCTGGAATATCGACAATGGTGCTGTCCATCTTCGAATCAATTGCAATTAAATGATAGAACAGAAACGGAAGAGGAACAAAAGGTCAGAAAGAACTGTATTCCAAGGCCAGTAGGCTGCCTCAAAACCAGAAATCTAAGTTCAACGACTATGAAAAATTAAGAGCATCTCTCAAATCGATAAGGAAATTATGCGATTACAGCTCTTGATTCTTGAAATTTTAACGTGATATGTTTTTGCTTCATGTGCTGATTTGGTATAAATTAAGTAAAAATGTCTTCATCAAGAAAATACAAAATACGCTCAAACATTAAAATTTTGGACGAGATTTTTGGTTTAAATCATTTTGATTTTAGTGTCTACAATCTTAGAAAGGGTAAGAATTCTCGATCCTTTATCCATCGCACACCCCTATTGAATATCTCATGAACGAACATCTCTTAGAGCATTTCGATTTTTTGCTAATGTGGGAAAAATGTCAAATCATGTTTCAAATCATGGTCTGTTAAGTACATTTCCTGTGAAAACGGATGCATATACGTAAAGGAAATCTCAAGAGTTCCAATTAATCGGGTAATTGATTTCGTCTAATAAATTATTTTACATGCGATGATTTAGACGATTTTTCCTTGGACGTTCATCCGTCCCTGTAAGAACCCTGCAAGACTTTTCCAAGATGTTTTTCTTCTGGAAAGTCAACAAGAAGCTGGCTGGCTGGTTGTTATGACTAGCTCAGTAAAAATCTTCAAAAAGTCAACGGTTTCGCACCGTAAAAGTTTTCTCGTAAATTTTTCTGTAAATTTTTTTTAGTTTTTTCACAAATTTTTCAGAAAACTATTACATGCAGTAATAAGAATAAGAACAAGTTTATGTATACAACGGAAATCAACGAAAAATGAGACAGAACGGGGGAGGCAGTCATAAAATAAACCATTGAAATGGGTATATGAAAGTGGCGATAGAGTGTAGTCAAATTCCAATCACTAATGACAAATCACCGATGAAAGATGCACTGACGGACGGACATAAAGTAGCTATTGCTACTAATAATAACGTGTAGTAAACTGCAATAAAGTATAAGGAACTGCGTTGATTTGTATCGAACTGTAGTGAAGTGTAAGGAACTGCAGTGAAATGTAGCAAACTGTAGCGTGCTGTATTGATGTTTAGTGAACTGTAGCAAAGTGTAGTGCACAGACAGACGGACGGACAAGAAGGATGAGAACATAAAGTAGCTATCGCTTTTTTTGGATTTCCAATGACTTTCTATCGTTTTCTTTGATTTTCAAGAATTTTCTTTTTCAACTTCTGAGGATTTTCTAGCACACAATTTTTAGGGATTTCATTTTGATTTTTAAGGATTTCCTTTGATTTCTAAGGATTTTCTTGCAATTTGTTGTTGTTTATTAGGTCATAGCATGTGTAAGGCTTTTCAGCCTTTTTAAGTACATGATACATAGATGTGTAGTAAGATTTAAAAGAAAAAATTATGAATTCAGCTATCGCGAAGCAATAAAAAAGAAAAGAAAAAGAGAGAAAATAAAAAAAAGAATTAGAACGAGAACAATTTGGAAGGACGACTATGGCACTGTAGGCCCTTATTATCATTGGCACGAAGTTTATTGGATAGCGACACATAACTTTGTCCACCAAAATCGATGAAAGTAAAGAAATAATGTAGCGGATCATCACAGGAAATCTTAGACACAAAAGTATTTCCTGCATGCATCCGCATGCATCCGCATGCATCCTTGAAGCCAGTTAACGAATTTTTTTTTTAACAATTGGTGGCAATGAGTTGTAGGTCGAAACCCCACTAGAGAAGAACGATCGTGAGAGAATGTCTCCGTTCACTTTCGGCATGATCAGGTTAAGCGTTCTTAGGTTCGAGGTAGGAACAAATCGCTCATATAGGTAGACAGGTTCTTTTAGCAGTAATGTTTTATGTGTTAGCACACAGGATAAGTAGTCAAGGTATGAGAACAAGCCGCAGCCCAGCACTATGTTGGCGTCAGCCGAGGTTGAGTCGTATCGACCCAGCCCACAGACAAATCTAATAGAGGCTTTGAATGCTTTCTCAAGTATCGTTTTCGTTGAGACCTGTAGTCTGCCAAGCACTTGGGAACAGTAGGTGAAATGCGGCATGAGCAAGGATTTACCCAATAGCAACCTGGTGGGACGAGGCAAGTAGCTAGCATGCAGCCAGAAGCAACGAAGACCAGCAAAGATCTTCGCTGCAATTGCGTTAGCGTGCTTACGCCAGTTAAGCTGACTGTCGATTAAGATCCCGAGATCTTTAACCGTATCACTATACTCAATGGTAACGCCGTTCAGCCTGATTTTCGGTATATCTGCCGACCAGTTACCGTTACAAAATTTAATCGCCTGCGTCTTCCCTGCATTAAGCACTAAACCGTTTGCCCCAGCCCAGAACGTGACAGATCTAAGATCAACTGCCAACTTGTCAGTGTCCTCACGGATACAGTCCTTGCGAATCGACATGTAGAGCTGCATATCATCAGCAAATAGGTGCACACTGGAAAAACTAATTACGCTAGGTAGGTCATTTATGAACATCGAAAAAAATAAAGGACCAAGTACTGAGCCTTGAGGGAGACCAGCGTTTAGGCCCAGTAGAGAGGAGCTGCAGCCAATAAATTATAACCTTCTGTTTCCTGCTTGTCAGATAACTCTCCACAAGGGTCACTGCCGGTGATGAGAACCCGAAATTGCTAGAAAGCTTATCCAGCAGCAACCTGTGCCTAACGGTATCGAAGGCCTTGGAAAAATCAGGTAAAAGGAGAACCGTGGCTAATCCTTTGTCCTGATCAACCCGAATGTCGTCAGTAATCTTTAAAAGTGCAGTAGCAGTGCTATGATTCGATCGAAATCCCGACTGAGAGCCGTGGAGCAGACCGTGTTCCACTAAATAGTCATTTATTTGACCCTTCATTAGTCTTTCCAGGGTCTTCGACACCGCAGGAAGTATACTAATCGGGCGATAGTCACCTAAGAGTCGACTGCGGGTATTCTTGTGTCGTGGCATTATTTTTGACAGTTTCCAGGCATCAGGGAAAACCGATTTGGTAAGCGCCGCATTAAAAATCCCCGTAATCACAGGCAGAATGACCGGCAGAAGCAGCTTAAAAAATCGTGTTGCGCAACATTACGAAACGAGAACTCACGACCCGATAGCATCAATTTATCAACCTTGAACCGAGGTGAATGGGACAAGTTGATAAACGATGGGAAGTCCGAATAAACACCATGTGTAAAATGATCATTGAGCTCATCAGGCGTAAACGGCACATCGCAGTGGTCAGGACACTTAAGAAGACCTAGACCACGCAGACTACTCCACAATTTTCTTGTTGGTTTAACTGACCCAAACTTCTTGGCGTAAAAGCGTCTTTTGGCTAAGCGAATACTCTGGGTGGCGGCATTTCTTAAGCGCTTGAAGTGGGTGAAATTATCATTGGTACGTTGACGCTTCCATTCAGCGTAAGCTAAGTCTCTGTCAATCATAGCCCTGTTTACACTTGCATCAAACCATGGAGCCGAGAACTCGGTCGACCGAGTTGGTTCTAGTGGAGCATGTAACTCAAGGAGCCGGAAAACTTCTGTGTTAAACCATTCTACAGCTTTGTTCACATCACTCTCGTTTGCAATAGCAGCCCAATTTACCAACAAGGAATCTGACATAAGCCTGTCATGTCATGGTCGATACACGTCGAAGCAGTCTTGGAGAAATGGGTTGGATCGGTCGATAAAATTTTATGCGTGATAACATTAAGTTCGACAAATAAATATTCTAGCATTCCTATTCTGCTAATGCTTTTCATGACAACCCGGGAGCCGATACCTTTCTTTACATACAGTGCCACCCCGCCATACCGCCGAAGCTCCCTGTCATTACGGTGAAGAGTATACCCTTGCAGTTCAACTGATTTGTCAGAGATGTATGACTTGAAGTGCGTCTCAGAGATCGCAATGCAATGAGCGTTAACCTTTTTCATAACTTTACGAAATTCATCGATTTTAGCACGAACACCGTCCGAGTTGATATGGCAAACATTCAGAGACGAATCACTCGCTGGAAAAGCGGATCTGAGCACCACGTTCTGAATCCCTATAGAAATTCTTCCCGGGGGAGGCATAGCTCTACCACTCATTGCCATCAGCTGAAGATGTTCAAAAAGATTCAGAGGGAACGCTACTTTGAAAGTTGATGAAATCGGTGGTATTTACGTGATATGCCGAGATACAATAAGAACAATTCGAAGTTTGCTAGAAGCCGTCCTGAGTAAAGTCCCAAATTGTTGAAGTGTACAATTGTCAATATGTAGAGAGATAAGAAAGAAAAAGAAATAAAAAACAAAAAATAAAAAAATAATAGTCGGATGAGAATGAAACTAATGTTAATATTTGTCTCAAAATAGAGAAGTCAATTGTGGCGAAGGCAAATTTTTAAATTTAGTTATTACAGGGAGAGAATCATAAGCTTGTGCAACTTTTTTATTTCTCTTTTATCTCTATTTTCACACTTTTTCTTTTATTTTGTGCATGCAAAACTCGGTTTTTCGATGAAACGAGTTAAAACGAAACGTTGCAAAACCTTATGGTTCTCCTCCTGTAGTTACTTGAAAATGAATCGAGTTGTGGGGTATGGTAACGTTTGAGGTCAGTCGGTGTTTGTGGTTGTATCCATTGTTGACACATTGTACGCTAGATCAGAATTCACTGGAACTTCTGCTAGTTCAGCCCATGACTGCTGGGTAGTAGTGGTCCGATTTAATAGCGATGAGCATAAAGCTTATTTCCAGTATCAAGCCTTACTTTTTTCGCATTACGTTTATTAACTCCTGTATTGGTGGGTTTTTGCGGTCGGATTGCTTTATTGGAGATTCCAATGGTTCCGTGAAGATCATCCAATGACTGCACCATCATAACTTTTCCGCTCGGTTGAAGACTAATGTGGCAAATGCCATCACTTGTAAACAGTTTGCTAATCAATCCAGCTCTTTTTGCATTTTCACATTCCAGAAATATTTTGTGGTTGGATAACGTCAGATTTTCTTTCACAAAAATGCGCTGCGTTGATGTAAAATGTCTTTTAGGCATAAATTCTTATGAGCAAGGTAATTTCCAAAGAAATCGCTTTTTTCAATCGACGACGAAAATTTTACAATGATGATCGATGGATTGTTGTTGCTGTTGTTGCGTAGGCGTTTCTTCAAGTTGTTGTTTCCAGTTTTGTTTAGACGAAATGCACGAATCGATCCATTTATATGGTAATTAATAATGGAGGCGATCTGATTTATAATCATGCCACAGGATTCATTTTCTACAACTGGAATGCCAGATACGACTAATTCGTTGCACCGCTGCATTCTAGCCAATTTATCCTCGAGTTGGGAAATGTGTGAGTTTTGCGCCAGCTGATCTTCTTTAACTTGTTGAACGGATGCATGGAGATTGCTCGAAGTAGAGTCAATATAAGTCTTCAATTCTTCTCTAATTTTTCCAAACTCAGATTTAAATCCGGAGACAATACTGTCACACAATTTTGCATTTTCTTTGGCAATGTGATTTGCGACGTCGTCGAATGAATGGAGATTCATTTTTTTTAGTTAGAGATTAATAATGGCCGCCAAGTTGTCAAACGGCAGAAATTATTACGCAGTAATGACGGGGTGTAGATTTGCACAGAAAGACCACCGAATGACGAAGTCGACAAAACTCGATTCGATGAGTATCAAGACTTTAGAGCATCATAATGCTTTTGTAATAGTCCAAATAAAGATTACGTTGCAGATTATGTTTCTCAATACTTTTATCACTATGAAAATATAAATGATTTAAAAAGGTAATTTGTGATTTTGATGACAGAGACACACGTCCGCGCTGCGTGAGAGACAAAACTGAACTTCAGGATGATCTAAATTTGGAAGGTGCGTAGAGATCCCAGATGAAACTTTTGCTTGGGGAAACATTGTAATATCCGTTCAGACTAGTCTGCACTGTGAATGGCAAAGCCTAAAACAATTTCACGAATCTCACGAAGAGTTGAAGATATTCACTAAAAAAAATTCGTAAATTTCGTGAATTTTTCGCCAAATTCGGACGTCCTTGGGAGGGGGGGGGGGGTATGGCTAAACGGACAAAGCGGGACAGGGGGGAGGGGGGTGTCGAAAAAGTCGTTAAAAATGCGGACGTCCTTTATGGACGGCCCCTTTTGTACAGAAAAAGGTTCTGAATATAACTATTGGCAACAGAATCTATACTGGGCTTTGCGCGATCAGGGTCAATCGTCAATCAGCGAATTTTGGTAGCGCACCTTCCGGATCGAAAAAAGAGTATTGCGATAAATGTTCAAAACTTTGTCCGAGTGAAGGCAAATTAGACTTTTCGACGGCAGTCCAACTGTCAAAATTCTACAGTGATCAAATGTTTTATTATCAAAAGAACAACGAGAAGAAGCAATAAGAATTGGCTGCAGAAAAAACCATAAAATTTGCACATTCACTGCAGAAATGAGTTATATAGGGAATGCATGAACTCAATTGCTTTATATCTCTTTAGAAAAGCTCTGAATTTTCGTGAATTTTCTCGATTTTCTTGAAATTTTCTCGATTTTCTTGAAATTTTCTCGATTTTCTCGAAAATAGGCTCTGCTCTGAAGTGCTGAGGCTCGTCAGTGAATGCGAAGTTAATGTTGGTGGAAGTGGTTCGGAGGTCTGTCATAGACTTGGGAAAATTTACAGTAATCGGATACTCAAGAACGAGCTCGTCATTGTTAACCGCAATGATTGAAGTGTGGCCTTTTCTTTGCAGCGAAATGGCAACTTTAATAATCTGAAAGCACTGGAATGGTTCGAAAGGAGTTTAAAAGCTCATAAATTGAATTTTCCATGTTTTTTGGATATGCTGAGAAATGGAAGGTTTCGACAAAAAACTGATGCTGCAATCATCGAACAGATTGGCGCTATGTTGAACGTCAGTCCGAAGCAGGTTTTCCGATGTAAACTCATGTTTATCAAAGGATTTTTTCTTTGTAATGATGACCGAAAAGCAGCAACTGAAGAGTGCCCATACACTCAGAATACATAACGCGGAAATATTCCCACAGCAGATTTCAATGAAAGTGAACGTCTTAACTATATTATTGATGTACAGGCGTTTCCTTTGACTTCGTTTGCGATTCCAATTTTATATTTTTCTTGTTTATTTAGTTTCTTTTTTATTCAATAAATAAAAGCAAAGTTCGAAGTAGCCCAGGCGCAGGCCCGCGACTCTATCTATTTACTCTTATTTATCAGGAGAAAATCCGGTCCTTTGAACACTATTTCAGATTTCGACGCCACCGGAATTGAAAGAAAAGAGAAAATGAGACAAACGATTCCTTTAATTTACATGGAGCTATGGAGCAGGATTAGACAAACGAATAAAACAACTTTAAAACATTCCTTTTCGTAGGTCTAGGAATGGGGAATGCGGATGTGGACGTACACTACCAGGAATTTTCATAATTCCTACTGTAGCGTTCTAACGAAGGGGCTCGGGGGTCAAAAAAATCTTATATTTGCAAGGAATATCTTCGTATGTCGTTTATGATCAATCTACAATTTGCTCATAGTTGTTTCAGCTGTTTTGACCAGCTGGTGCACTCATAGACAGATACATAGAAACATTGCACGGTCATCAATAATCACAACAAAAATCCTTTTTAAAAGGGAAACGTGACGCAAGTCTCTTTGTTTCTTCTTCCAAAACGACTGATATCAATTGACGGTGACGCTTACAGCTTAGAAGCGCAAAAAAAATTTTTGGAATGTTTTCAATTTTGATTAAAAAATGCGTCACAAATGACGGACCCCTCAATGTTATAGTTTTTCTGTTCTTTCAGCTTTCACAACGCAAAACTTTGACTTGTATGTAGGAATGTACGTAGTATTTTTGTACAGGAAATAAAATTTTTGCGTAGAAAGCTGAAAGAACAGAAAAACTATAACACTGGTGGGTCCGGCATTTGTGACGCATTTCTTTAATCAAATGTGAAAAAATTTGGAAAGATTTTTTTGCGTTTCGAAGCGTTTTCGGTTTTTGGTATTACCTGTTTTTACCGATTAGACCCAGCCCTTCTCGTACAGTTTGTATGCGTCGAAAGTTTTATAGGCTCTAATCGATTCCTTTGTGTATGAGCTACGTCTACTGATACAATTATTCTGTTGATCATAGAATTGAGTGTTTTTCTGGTAATGGATCTTTATTATCATCTATCATCATCATGTACGGATCTGCGGAGTCGAGTTATACCACAACCAAAATCCTCACACGTTCTCCATACGCTTTTGTTTACGTTTTCTTTCCTCGTATGTACATTCCATTCCAATGACATCTTACATGATCACATGAACAAAAGATTATTTATTTCCCACTTTTGCTATTTAATGATTAGTGACAGAAAACAATTTATTGGGTGACAATAAGATAATCAAACTTCAAAGTTATTTTTGCATGAAAAGCCAACACACCAAAAATTCAAATTTTTACCGCTCTATTTTGACAACATACCTCAAGTTGAGTTTAATAAAACTGGCCCAAAAATCCTCTCTGTAAACACCTTATTTCATTGAGTCTGTTAGGGGGACAAGTCGGTCTATTCCAACTGTCAAAAGGACATTTTAAACGTCCTAATATCGCAAAACGTGTTCTTACTTTGGTTGCTGGCGTGGTTGTCAAAAGAAATCTTGTTAAGTTTACACCTCATTGGGAAATAAAAATTTATGTGAATTTGTAAAATCGGAAAAAACTAATGAGAGAGAATTCCTTGATGCTGGTAAGCCTTGTTAATTTGTTGCATATTGTCGAATTCAATAGTCTATAGGGAACACGAAAAACGCTGTGGAAAATATTGGCATGCGACTTTTTTATTTCCACGTGTTGACATTTTGTGCAAATATTTTCATACGTACGATTTTTTCTTTTTAGGCAATTCTTTTACTAATTTAGATTTATTTGAAAAAATTGTAACAAAAACTCGTCTAGAGACAGTTCATCATCGATTGGCATGTGCTGGACACTGCAGTTATTCTTTAGCGTATCGGAATGTGCGAATTCACAAACGATTAAAATCGCATCGCACCACCAGTATAATCAACGCTTTAGCGCAAAGCACGTGTCGACTGAACTAATTTTACATTTTGTCACTGAAGAGAAATATATTGTAATGATTTCGATAAATCCTAGATACAGGAAGAGAATCCTTAGATTTTAAAACTTTTATTTTACCAGCTGGTTCACGAATGCATTGAAAAAGAGCATCGTTATACAATAAATTAATTACCATGAACAGGTTATCGCGGTGACGGACGGATAGACGGACCCACCAAAAATTTAAATAACGCGGTTAGTAGTTGTCAACCCATGCTTTTAGTGAGGTATCGGCCCGGCCTAACATTTCTATCTCGTACATGCGGTAAAAGAAGACAGCTATGTGTCGTATTATACGATATTGCCGTCCTTTTTTCGCATGTACGAGATGTGAGGCCAAGCCGATACATCACTAAATGCCTGTAATACCGATGATATCATCTTTTCTCTCACTCTTCCTTCTTACCACGTGGATAATTGACAGATAGACAGATATATAGACACAGCGAAATTTAGTTTAGAATCGTTTGGAAAAATAAGTGTGGATTGAAACTCGAGTGTGAAAAGATTTTCAGAGTGTTGTACAATCAGAAAAAAACAATAAATAATGGAAAGGCCAGAAAAGGATTCGGTATTGTCACTCAACGACGACTGCATTAATGGAATATTGGAATTGGTTTCACAGGACGATCTGATACAACTCGCTAGCACGTGCACAAGACTTCAAGTTTTGTGCGAAATGAAATTCATTAAAACGAAATTCGCTGTGGCTAACCATGTCGGAAAAGTTGATATTCGAAGTAAGAAGTACCTTCGATACATGTCATGTACAATGTCATCAAAGAATTAAAACTAAACCTACATGGGCAATCGCCAAACAGTGAGTGGGATTGCAGTCCATTGGTTCGGTTTATTGAAACGAAGTGTCATCCGAAACTGCGTCGAATTGTTATTACTGGTAAACTCAGGGAAAAGGGAGAAGTCGAATTTTTAAAATGTTGTCCAAATATGACAAAGTTAACTTTGCGCCGCGGGAATACTATTCATCATAATTACGATGTTGATGCAATTCTGCTGGAAAAATTCAAAAATCTGAAACATTTCCATTACCAGCGAGGAAATATGTGTAAATTGAATATAAAAAATTTGGAAAAATGTTTTCAAACGAACAACAGAATTGACAGCTTAGAGTTATTTTTTTCGCAATGCGAAGCGAAAAATTATCTCAAATATATTTATTTGCTTGACCATCTTTTGCACCTCAAGCATTTAGTTATTAAATTTGATGTTTCGGTTGTGGAAACGATCAAATATCGAGTCGCTGGAAATAGGGGCTGGAACTCGGTTTGATCTTTTACGACTGCGCGAATTGACAACAACAACAACTGTCAAAAATCTACTTGGAAAATGGTATTCTAGAATACGCCGTAAGGTCATTAAACCAAATGGTCCACCTAAGAACTCTTGTGCTGCAAAATGTTGAATCTTTGAAAACGGGAATCTGGACAACAACCTGGACAAATGGATATCTACCGCAAATTGAAGAAGTTGAGGTAGAATTTTACGATCATTGTACGGACGACGAAATTGTAATGGTGCTCGTCAGAAAATGGAAAAATTTGAGGAGAATTTTGATAAGTTGCTGTGGCTGTCGGCCTAGGACCAAATTTAACATTGCCGAATTGAATGATCAGAGAAAATTATTGCCGTACGCAACCGCTCTTACTATTTATACGAACGATAAAAGAAATGAGACGAACTTGGAGTCAGAATTAGTCAAACTACAATTCACAAATTTACTCATTCTAATACAATTGTTAATGTAAACATTGTCCCATGTATTATAAGGCTGAGGGAAACGCCAGAAGTGTGAATTTATGCTTTAATTTGTTTTTTCAAAAATCAGAAGCTGACACAGTTGTTAAAAAATACTCTCAAACACCACTAAATGCAACGTTAATTTCCATCATTCAATTGCATTAAATTAGGCGAACCATTGGATAAAACCGGCGCTGTATTTTGTCAATGTCATCTGGAAAATGTCTTCTACCAGATTTTCTTGGATCCACTATTAACAAGTAATTTGAAGTTTCACGGGTACAGACAGTGGTTGGTCCTCCTTTCAAGGTACTGTCGAGTAGCGCGAGCTTGGCCCATTCTAAGGGATGGGCCAGAAAAAATCCGGGTGAAAACAAAGTCTTTCATGCGTCAACCTATTGAATGAAAACACGTAAAGTTTATATTTACAGCAAATTTACTTATTTATCTTCGAGGTTAATCAACGATTAGAATTCATCTCGCCCGTTCTGACGAAATTTCGGACTTTTCCGTTGACACCATCAAATAGAGCCCGCACAGCGTCTTCTGACACCCCAGCGGCACCCTGGTTCCAGAATTTCAGCATTTCTTTCTCGTTCTTCACGACACGTCCACTCTCACGCAGTTTCCTTTTGCCCATAGCCCACAACTTTTCAATTGGACGAAATTCTGGGCAATTTGGTGGGTTCATGTCTTTCGGGACAATGTTGACTCCCTTAGATCTATACCAGTCCATGGTTGCATTTGAATAATGGCAACTTGCCAAATCCGGCCAAAACAACACAGGAACCCTATGCCTTTTGATGAACGGCAGAAGTCGTTTTTTGAGACACTCTTGCATGTACGTTTCCGAGTTCAAAGTCTTCGGAGTTACAAATGCCTTGCTCTTGAGGCTACAGCTGCAAATTGTCTGCCAGATCAGATACTTCTTGCCGTATTCATCCTTCTTTATATACTTAAATTTGTCAGGTGCATTTAGCCGATCAGTTGCAACGTAATACTGTTGACCAGCAATCTGTTTAAAGTCAACAGGAACGTAATTTTCGTCATCTTGCATAACGCACCCATCAAACTTCGTCAACATTTTGTCATACAGCGATCGAGATCGAGTTTTGGCCTTGGTATTTTGTACATCGTTACGATTTGGCACTTTGATGGCTTTGTACGATTTGTAGCCTTTCTCCAGACGTCGTCTTCTAACCGTGTTCTTGGACGTTCCACATCGTTGAGCTCGTTGACGGTATGAAAGACCTTGGCTCGAAGCCAAAGAACGTCGGATCTTGTTTGTCAGTTCCTTGTCAGCCGGTCCACTTTTTCTACCGCTTCCTTTGGCTCTTTCGACAGACAAAGTTCCGGAAAATCGCTTAATCACATCTGACACAGTGCTTTTTGGGATAGCGGTAGCTTTCGAAATCTTTGAATTCGATCATCCCGGATTTTCCTTGAATTTGTGCATAATTTATTCCTATTGTCCAACTCCATACTTTCGCACACGAATGGTAAACAACTAATCAGCAAAAATTTTTTTCTGGCCCATACCTTACAATTAAAACCTCTCAACCCATTTCTACCAAATTTGATTGGTTGCTTCCCTGAGGTCCATAACTTTCATTTAAAACATTGGAAAGCAATTACCATGCTTTTTTCGTAGAGATATTTGCGAAAAAGTTTCAGCTAACCTCAAAAAACACCGATTTTTACCACTTTTTAGGTCATTGCTCCAGTTTCACTTTAACTTTATAAATTGAACCCAAATGTTATTGTCAATATTAAACATACTATTCATTCCTAACATTTCCCTTAAATTAGTTTGCCACTACCTGATGTCGTCGTCGCGGTCTGGCGCTAGGAAAAGTTGAGTACACTTTGTTCTTCGATGGGCTTCCATGATTCCGATACCGTGCGGAAACTCGAAATAAATCAAAACAGCGTTCTCTAAGGACTATTCTGAACGGATTTCACTAAACTTGCTTGAACATGACTCCTACCCTTATACTAGTTTCATGTAATTTCATAAAAGTCTACGTTTTTCACTGTTTTTGGGTTTTTTTGACTATTTTGATTTTGCGGAACCCCTAGATCACTCCAGATTGAGTTGCCTCCATAGACACTTTTTATCAGGGACCCATTTAGATTTTTTTAAACGCTTGTGCCCCACACTTTTTGACAGCTTTATTTTTCCATACATTTTTGGACCACCCTAATACACAATCTTTTGTCTCTTTTGCTTCGAGATTTTTTAACAAAGTACGGCAAAGTATTTTGCACATCGCACAACAGCACACAGACTAATTTACGCTGATTTGTTCTGCTGAAAATACGTGATCTTTATGAAGCCAGGCGGCGTCGTGAAATTTCGTATACCATGACATAAGTCGACGTCGCACTAAATTCGTGGATTAGGTGGTGGCCCACTTCGCATTTTCATGTTTACTTCAATTTGTGTTCATTTGGTTATTTTTTTGTGCAAATCCACCTAATTGAGAGCTAATAATTTTTATATATTTCTCCATCAAAACCATGATAATGGCAGACACCGTCGGCAATTAAGGTGAGAACACAAAATTAGTCAACTTTTGTTCCTCCGAAACGTTTTTAAACGCAGCACATTTGCTATGTTTCGTTAAATTATACAGCGCTGTCCCATGTTGCAGTAACCCCATGTTACAGTAAAATTGTTTCTAGTAAACGTAATAGAGATGAGCGGGTTGCCCGAAACTTCAAAAAACCCGACCGGAACCAGAACCCGAATTGTTTTTTTTCGGATTCATGGGTTTCGGGTTTCGAAAATTTTAATCATGTCGGGTTCGGTCCGGGCCGGGCTTGGAAACAGTTCGGGTTTCGGGTTTCGAAAAATTTTATCGGGTCGGGTTTGGTCCGGGTCGGGTTGTTGTATCATTTTATTCGGGTCCCGATCCTTTATTGACTTTTTATATTTTGCAAAACTCGTCTAAATTTTAT
>CM055403.1:125606106-125638959 GCA_029228625.1 Pseudolycoriella hygida
CGATACGACTCAACCTCGGCTGACGCCAACATAGTGCTGGGCTGCGGCTTGTTCTCATACCTTGACTACTTATCCTGTGTGCTAACACATAAAACATTACTGCTTAAAGAACCTATCTACCTATATGAGCGATTTGTTCCTACCTCGAACCTAAGAACGCTTAACCTGATCATGCCGAAAATGAACGGAGACATTCTCTCACGATCGTTCTTCTCTAGTGGGGTTTCGACCTACAACTCATTGCCACCAATTGTTAAAAAAAAAAATTCGTTAATTGGCTTCAAGGATGCATGCAGGAAATACTTTTGTGTCTAAGATTTCCTGTGATGATCCGCTACATTATTTCTTTACTTTCATCCATTTTTGTGGACAAAGTTATGTGTCGCTATCCAATAAACTTCGTGCCAATGATACTAAGGGCCTACAGTGCCATATTCGTCCTTCCAAATTGTTCTCGTTCTAATTCTTTTTTTTATGTTCTCTCTTTCTCTTTTCTTTTTTATTGCTTCGCGATAGCTGAATTCATCATTTTTTCTTTTAAATCTTACTGCACATCTATGTATCATGTACTTAAAAAGGCCTTTCGGCCTAACGTTTGATTGGTCAGCTATCTACCGTACAATGAAGATTAGGCATTGAACTATTAATTTTTTCCCTTTACGTGAATACAAACTTCGTGGAGTGTTATTTTAATAGCGAAAAGCAACAGATGATACAATTAAAAAACACGTTTTTTGAGTGTCTGAAACTGAGGTCGGTAGCTTCGCCTCCACTGACGCTACATAAAAGTGATCTAAGAAAATTAACCATAAAAATTAGTCAATTTTAAAATAGGATCGGCAGATTTGCGAGTTTCGGGCTGGAAGTACCCTAGGCCAGAAACATAAAAGGCAACCCTCGTACAACAAATAAATTAATACTCGTGTGCTCATCTACACGCTGACAGCAAAACAATAGATCAAAACATATTTGACAGTCGGTTGACCTTTGCCGACTATACTCTATAGTAAATTGCGAAATATTTTGAAAATAACGAAACTGCAAATTTATTCTTCAGTTCATTAAAATGATAAAAAAAAGTCCGACGTCCGAAATGCATTTTACCCCCTCCCCCCTGTCCCATTTTGTCCGCTTTTAAGGAACCCCCCCTCCCCCCTCAAGCGGACGTCAGGGAAAAAAGTTTTTGAAAATCGGTTGAGTTTTACACAAGTTATCGTGTTGACGGACGGACGGACGGAAATTTTTTTTATTGGTGATTCGTCATCTAAGGACCATGATCGGCGCTCCCCCCACTCTCCGCTCGAAATTGGGGTGGTTGTAAACGCATAAGACCCCTTTTCAAAGAACTTCATTCTTCGTACGGGTCTAAACACCAACTTTAAAAAAGTATTACGATTTTCTGTGAGAAGACAAATTATTTTCGCATTAGAAAACTAAGAATGCAAATATTTCAATTGGCTAAAATGCAGTTGAGATTATTTTTTGAAATCAATTCGGTTGAGTGTGTAATCGATGCAGAACATCTTACTGATGCATACTGAGTCGAAAACAGCCCGCGGAACGCTATCAATTCCAGTTTTAGTAAACATTCATGTTCTTCACACAAAATGGCCTTGTAAATAAGTTGAATCGATTACACAGTGCTACTCGAACTACAACTAAAAACCAGTGTGCTGTCGAAAGTTTCAAAATTCGAACCACGTCAGCCGGACTGGTGACGGGAAAAATCGCCCAGTTGAATATCGTCCGGGACGTTATTTCACGGAGAATATTAAACGCGGAGGATAATATCGTCCGCGTCCACGGACGTTATTATTCTCCGCGTTTTTACGGAGGATAATATCGTCCGCGTCCACGGACGTTATTATCGTCCGTGTTTTCACGCAGGATAATAACGTCCGCGTCGACGGACGTTATTATTGTCCGCGTTTTCGCGGAGGATAATATCGTCCGCGCCCACGGACGTTATTATCGTCCGCGTTTTTACGGACAATAATATCGTCCGCGTTCACGGACGATATTAACCTCCGTAACTTGAACGGACGTTATTATCCTCCGCACAAATTACGGAGGATAATATCGTCCGCGGACACGGACGTTATTATCCTCCGTGAAAATGCGGACGATAATAACGCCCGTGGACGCGGACGTTATTATCCTCAGTGTTGTCTCTGAGGATGATTCCGTTCGTTAAAAATAATGAAAAACAAAGGAAAATAAAGGAAAATTATTTATTAGTCTTCGGGAAATGTATGCATCTGGCGATTTCCATTTAATTTTTATTTAATTTTTTGTATGTTTCAGGTCAAAAGCAATCTTGAGGTCGGAAGAATTTTTAAAGGTCTTCAAGTTGTAAATTGAAAATGGAATCACGTGTCCATTGTTGGATTTCATGTGTTCTGTAATTGCGGAATTGGCTCGGTTGAATTCAAACATTAATTTCCTTTCGACGTCTAGATTTGTAGTCTGATACCACAGGTGGAATGAACAGTTATTGCATTTGATAGAGAACAGGCCATGTTTTACGTCCGACATTTTCTTTCGGTCTTTGATGTTTGAAAATATGAGATGGCCATTCTTCAAGGCAGATTTAGGGGCTAAAGTAAGGTTAACTTTATGTTTTTTGAGAATCGCTCCAGTTTTCATCAGCAGATTTTCATTGTATGGTATTGACACGAATTTTGGGTTCCTTGGTGTTAGAGTTCGACTAATGTTATGGGAAGGAGCTTTGAAAAGAAGACGGTTTTTCTTAAATTCGCCATCACCGTACTGTCTAGCTAATAATTCTTCTTTGAATTCGATTGATGGTGGTTTGTCGATAGAATCAACATTGATGAATTTTCCCAGTTTCAGCAATTTTTGAATGATAAGGTTTTTGTAAAATATTTCTGGATAATTGCTTCGCTTGAAGATCTTCTTAAGGTTCATAAGCACTTTGAAGATGTTATCATCTGTTGTAATTTTGATTGAGTTTGTGATGTATTCTTGCACGACGTTTTTCTTCATGTGAGATGGGTGATTTGAAAAGTAATTTAGGATTTGGCGTGATGAATACTGTTTGTGCCACCAACTGAAACCGATAGTATTGTCTTCACGCCGGGTAATTCGACAGTTCAAGTAGGTAATACTGTTGTCTTTATCTTCGTCTTCCCTTTTAACGCTTAAACTGTCGACAAAGTTGTTCATAAGATTTTCAAAGACCTCGATTTTTTCTTTTTTCATTGCGCTGCCTATGTCGTCAACGAATTTTACTAAGAAGGATATTTCATTTTCGCCGATTTTCCTTTTTGCGTTTACCATGGCGAAGCCGGTAACAATTTCGGCAAGAATTTGAGATAACCGGTTACCCATTGTCAGGCCTTTCACCTGTTTGAAGATTTTCCCTTTATATGAAAAATAGGCTATGTCCATAACGAGGAATTCTAAGGCTTCTAAAAATATATCCACCGGAACTTCCGTTTCTTTTTTGATCAAATAATAGAAGTGTCTGATTATGGACTTCGTTATGTTAAAAGGAATGTTCGTGAGCATAGAAGAGAAATCCCATGTTGATAACCTGTGATCTGGTGGTATTTGTATATCGGCAATTGAAGTAAATAATTCGTATGAATTTTTGATTTTAATTATATTGAATTGAGCGGCAATTTTCTCTAGATTTTTTAAAAACCAATTTGATAGTGATTTGCCAATACAATCTGGTGCAGATATTATAGGTCGAATAGGGAAGCCGTTTTTGTGAATCTTGATCATGCCGTAGATCCTTGCCATAATGAAGGGTTCGGGGGTGAGAGGTAAACACAAGTTTGCAGGATTTTCTTTCTTGTCTATTTGGAAGAATTTGTTAAGCTGCAATCGGATTGACTCGAATTTATTCTCTATGAGGTGTCGTATATAGTTTATCGATAAATGGTCGCAAACTCTGTAGATGCCGCCGAGTAGATTTTCTTCCATATAGGCGTCCATTTTTTCGAAGTATAATTCTTTATCGATGAGAACCGTTTTACCTCCTTTGTCAGCAGGCATCACTAGAATGTTCTTGTTTAGTTCGAAGAAGCTTAGTGTTTTTAGGAATTGGTCGTAAAGAAATGCCTGGGCTTCGGACGTTTTCTCAAATTCGGTGGTATGGTCAGTCTTCAAAATTTCTTTTAATTCATGCCTTACGAATAGGTGTTGGCCAAATTCATTTGTTTCGTTTAGGATCTTCTCGAAAGTTATTTTAATGTCTTCCCAGAGAAATGTGTCTGGTGAGATGTTAACAAAGTTATGATTCCATCCAAGGCTCACGATCAGTATCACATATGGTGGAATGTATGTTTTGGTAAGCAAGATGACATTATCGGCATTGAAGCTTATTTGAAGACGTTTCAATTTTTGAAAGAAATCATCCATGCGTTTGTTTCGCTGCAATTTTTAGAGAACGTTCGTGCATTTTTTCTTCACTCAAAATCTTGTTGTTTATCTACTGTGGTACATAGTACCTTTTCATCACTCGTTAAAAAAAACTAGGGAGCTTGTCCTTTTACAAAATATCACAAAAACTAAGTGGCTAAGGAACTTAACCTTTTACGAAATGTCGCAAAACTTGGTGTTTAACGAATTGGCGCTTTAATTAAAGGTCACAAAAACCTAGGTGGCTATCAAAGCTAGGGAGCTATTCCTTTTACAAAATGTCACAAAAACTGAGTGGCTAACGAGGCTAAGGAACTTTTGCTTTTACGAAATGTCACAAAATTAGGTGGCTAACAAAATTAGGTAATTTGTGCTTTAATGAAACGCCACATTTGGCACACTAGGTGGTTGGCGAAGCTAGGAAACTTTTCCTTTTACGAATGCCACAAAAAATAGGTGGCTAACGAAACTAGGGAATTTGCGCTTTAAGTAAATGCCACAAAAAACTAGGTGGCTAACGAAACTAAGGAACTTTTCCTTTTACGAAATGTCACAAAAACAAAGTGGCTAACGAAAATAGGGAATTTGCGCGTTAATGAAACGCCACAAAAAACTATGTGGTTGGCGAAGCTAAGAAACTTTTTCTTTTACGAATGCCACAAAAAATAGGTGGCTAACGAAACTAGGGAATTTGCGCTTTAAGGAAATGCCACAAAAAACTAGGTGGCTAACGAAACTAAGGAACTTTTCCTTTTACGAAATGTCACAAAAACTAAGTGGCTAACGAAAATAGGGAAGTTGAGCTTTAATGAAACGCCACAAAAAACTAGGTGGTTGGCGAAGCTAGGAAACTTTTCCTTTTACGAACGCCACAAAAACTAGGTGGCTAACGAAATTAGGTAATTTGCGCTTTAATCAAACGTCACAAAAACATGCGGCTAGCGAAACTTGTGAGCTTTTCCTTTTACAAAATGTTACAAAAAAAAGGTAGCTAACGAAGCTAAGAAACTTTTCCTTCTACGAAATGTCACGAAAACCTAGGTCATTAACAAAAGTAGCGAAATCTCCCTTTTATGAAATATCACGAAAACCTAGATGGGTAACAAAACTCAGAAACTTTTCCTCTTACGAATTGTCACTTGGATCCCAACTTCATCAATAGCATGGGCAAAAAGGTTATAAAACCTAAATTTGTTTCACAATATCGCAAAAAACATTTTTTGGTTATACCGTCCCAGAACTCTATGAAGAGGCATCCGCTCAAATTTCTTCACAAAAAATAGTAAGAGCAGAGATATTCGTGTTATACGTCCATGGATACAAATAACGGACGGAATCATCCTCAGAGAAAACATCGAGGATAATAACGTCCGCGCGCACGGGCGTTATTATCGTCCGCGTTTTTACGGAGGATAATAACGCCCGCACAAATTACGGAGGATAATATCGTCCGCGTCCACGGACGTTATTATCGTCCGCATTTTCACGGAGGATAATAACGTCCGTGTACGCGGACGATATTATCCTCCGTAATTTGTGCGGAGGATAATAACGTCCGTTTAAACTACGGAGGTTAATATCGTCCGTGAACGCGGACGATATTATTTTCCGTAAAAACGCGGACGATAAGAACGTCCGTGGGCGCGGACGATATTATCCTCCGCGAAAACGCGGACAATAATAACGTCCGTGGACGCGGACGTTATTATCCTCCGTGAAAACACGGACGATAATAACGTCCGTGGACGCGGACGATATTATCCTCCGTAAAAACGCGGAGAATAATAACGTCCGTGGACGCGGACGATATTATCCTCCGCGTTTAATATTGTCCGTGAAATAACGTCCGGGACGATATTCAACTGGGCGATTTTTCCCCTCGCCAGCCGGACTGATTTGAAAAAATCTGCATTTTCTGCAAGTAAATTCAAACTCAAACCCAACGTTACAAATTATCCCCATAAATAGAATCGAGAATTTGAAAATAGTATATTATGCAACAAAGGGACAAAGTCTCTTCGAACACAACGTGTTTTCCAACTATCAAAATGACGTTTTTTTAATAACGCAAGCCTCGACCCATCACGGGTTAACTGAACCAAGATAAAGTTTTATGTAAAGTGCTCCCAAAAAATTGAAAGTCATACAAAGTCCAAAAATGGTTTCAGTTGATTCGGAGCAAATCCTTCTCCATCGTCGACTTTGTCGCAATCGTATTTTTTTGCGTATTTGTGAACGTTTTTACAAATAAATGCTTCATAGTTAAGCGAAAGTGCATAAAGTCAAATCAATTTTAATTATTAGAATTTATCGAAATCACTACAATATATTTAAACGCTCTTAGCGCGTTGAGCGTTGATTACATTGGTGCGATTTTAATCGTTTGCTAATTCGCACATTGCGATACGCTAAAAAATAACTGAATTGTCCAACACATGTCTCTAGACGAGTTTTTTGTTACAATTTTTTCAAATAAATCTAAATTAGTAAAAGAATTACCAAAAAAGAAAATATTTGCACAAAATGTCAACACGCGGAAATGAAAAAATGGCAGGCCAATATGTTCCACGCCCTGCCATTCTTTTCGCACATCACATATAATCACACTTTTTGTTATATTTGGAATTTTGTCAGCGTTCAACGTAACCTCATCTGCGAATATTCGCATGGGGGACCCAAAAAAGATCGCATCGCATCTTCAATATAATCAACGCTTAATGACGATCACTCGTTTTTCTGTTCGCTATAGACTATTGAATTCGACAATTTATAAAAAACTAACATGGCTTACCACCATCAACGAATTCTCCCTCAAATGAAATAGTCCACAGTTCTTCACAACAATGGCGTTACCGCGATTTACTTTCACACGTTACTTTTTTCCGTCTTTACAACTCACATAAATTTTTTTTCCACAATGAGCTGTAAACTTAATACGATTTAACCAACAACCGACAGCCACATCAACAACCAAATTAAAAATCCATTTTGCGAAACAAGCGAAACAACTTATGACGTTTAAAATGTCATTTTGACAGTAGGAATATAGTGACTTATCACTCCCAACAGACTCAATGAAATAGTGAACATTTTGCTGTAGGCGAAGGGAACATGCGATTCTCGATGCATCGAATCTCATAAATAAAATTTAGCTTCGTCTGAACAGCTCGAGTGGTGAGCAGCGTTATCACCGCCTTCTAAGCGATTAGAATTGTCCATCCAACAGTTGAACAATTCCTATGCCACACGACTTATCGAATTTTTCTTTTCTACACAATAGTGTCAGGTCCGTAACTTTTTACTTGTTTTTAAAGTCGACTCGACTACAATACATTATATTACAACCGACTTTTAAAACACGAACCTTAATTTGTTGACAATCAATAATGACACAGATTGTAAGAAAATAGATTATAATGTGCCCTAGGGGTATAGTTGCTAATGTTAAAAATTAAGTCAATCTTATTTAACTTTCTCAATTTCTCGTAGAATGTCGCCAACACAGGATGAAAATTGTCTTGGCTTGTCCACGAAATCTGGTGTATCAATAGCACATTTATTGCTTAAGTTTTCACTACTTCTTTACCGCTAAAAAGAATGTCGGCTTGAGTCCTAATCCCATTCCAAGCGAACATATCGTTTTCGTCGGGATTGTATCCACATGTTACAAATCGAATTCCTCCTCCCGCGATTTGTGACGTAACGCCAAAAATATTTGAAATATGTCTCGACACTCTTACGCTATAAGGTTGTAAGCCACATAGATTTGCGATCTCATTTTTAAATTTCATATCATTTCAGCCAGGTGCTTGCTCAATCCACAGTGCCCAGTGATCACATCCAGCACCCTGTTGCTGCGTCCACTGTCCATGTTTAGCAATTCTCTAGCCCATTTCCCATTTGGCGCCGGTAAGAAACGCTTCGTGTGCTTTCCTCCATCATAGGCACTCCAATAGTTAGTGATTCCGACATCACCCAACTCTTAACCCCTTTCACACACGCTGAGTGTGGTATGGGTATAAGAGGCTCTTGCCCGTAACTTGATGTTGCCGAGTCTGTCCTCGCAAGTTCATTTGCTCTCTCGTTACCCTCCACGCCAGAGTGTCCGGGCACCCACACCAGCGTTACACGATTTCTCAGTCCCGTCCGGTTCAGGGTTTCCTTCAACTCTTTTATTAGCTTGGATGTCACGACTGGCAACATGATCGCCTTAATCATCGCCTCACTATCAGTGCAGACTACAACATTCTCTCCACATGTCTCTGCCGAAACCACCTCCCCCACTCCCATAAGTGCGGCAAAGTCTCAGCCTGAAAGACATCGGCGAATCTTCCTGGTGATACCATCTGTCCATCGATAGTTTCCTAAAGAATATTCCGACTCCAGCGCCCTCTGCAGTTTAAGGAGCTTCAGTGAAGCTCACGGTTCCTTCACCTGATAGGCAGCGTGACCAGCCTTCCAGGCATTCTGACCTGCTGGGTACAAGGACTTCAAAGCGTCTAACGAAGTCTGTCTCCGGTTGCATCCGGTCCCTGGCCATCGCAAAGATCTCGTCAATGATAACCTTCTTGATTTTCTCATGTCAATGAAGTTCGGAGTCCAGAGAACGTTCTGAGACAACCTAACCGCCGTGACAAGAGCTTTCGCCTTTAATGCCACGTGAATCGGTGGTAAATTAATCACTAGTCAGCGTCTCAATAGCCGCCGTAGCTCCAGTAATACATATGCATACTAGCCTTTGAATCTCGTTCAGCTCTTTGACCGCCTTCTTTATTTCGAGCCTCGGCCATCACACCACGCAGCCATGGCTCATCATAGGCTTGATAACCGCTTCATACATCCATAATTGAACGACATGCCCCAGCTTTGTCCAAACGAGTTCCTGCAAATACAGAAAGCCTCTAGAGCCTTCCGTACCTTGTCCGTGACGTGCTCGATCCCTTTCAACTTGGAGTCGAGAATGACTCCCAGATATTTCACCATCGCTCCGGGAACAATGTCTTTAAACAGCCTTAGTCTCCCCACAAGTTCATGACCTGACTTTCTTCTACTAAAGAGAAGTATGTCCCTCTTGTCCGGGTTTACCCTAAGGCCGTTATTTCGGTACCATTCCTACACTAGCTTCAGCGAGTATATCATTCTGTCACCTAACGTACTCTCGAACTTCCCTCTGATCAAAATCGTCAGGTCGTCCGAATACCCTTGGGCGAAAATTCTCTCGTCGTTCAGCCTCATGATGAGGGAGTCCACGACCACACACCACAGTAGTGGGGAGAGTATTCCACCCTGGGGGAAACCCCTAGATGCCCAGATACGGGCTTCATGGCCGCACACTGTTGCCTCAACTGCCCTGTTCCCGAGCATGCTTGTGATCCATCTCGTCACCGTTAATCCTACTGTGCACACTCGAGCCTGTCGAGTGATCTCGAAGTTGGTGTTATCAAAAGCGCCTTGAATGTCCATGTCCATGAAACATCCAAGTGCAATTTCCCCTCCCTTAAATTATCTCTCTACCACCAGGCTATGCAGAGCAGAGTCGGTAGACTTACCTACCTGGTATGCATGCTGGTTCGCATGCAGCGGATATCTCATCCCTGATATAGAAATCTATCAGTCTTTCTAGCGTCTTCTGTACGAAGGATGTAAGACTGATAGCCTGAAGTCCTTAGCCTCATAATGGGAGGGTTTACCCGGCTTCGGTATGGATAATACCTTAGCGGTTTCCCACGCCAATGGTATGTGACCAAGGGCCAACGAGCTTCTCAGGGCTCCACAAAGCGGTTCCATCACAATTTCTCCGCTCTCTTTTAAAAGTGCAGGGAAAATTCCGACTTTTCCCGCTGAATTTATTGGCCTAATCCTTTCGATGGCCCATCTCACACTGAGTACTGAATTGTACTGAATTTTTTTCTAGGCGTTACATCCTAAAAGGACATGTTTTTGTCATAATAAAATTTGAAATTTATTTTTGTTTTGACTATTTTGGCATTTTAGAGCTTTTATTAAGTATGCTTTACTACACTGTATTTTCTTGCTTCGTAGGACAATATTTGACTGTTACGGTTGGTATACGAAAAGGACAAATTGAGGACATAATTATTAACTCAAAAATTCGAAAATCCTAACGTTATTTGGTTCATTTAGAGCTTTAGGTACTAAAAATAATGTATGGGAAGAAACTCAACGCTCAAGCCTTCGCCGACGACATAACCATCTTGATTATAGGGAAGTTCTTAAGCACGGTAAACGAACTCATGCAGTCAGCTATGACATTGATTGAGAAATGGTGCAAAAGCCACAAACAAACTGCTAATCCATCTAAAACTAAGCTGATCCTGTTCACGAAACGGAAACTCATTCTAGGCTTTAAACCACCAAAGTTCTTCAATGAATCAATTGTGCTATCGAGCCTGATCAAGTACCTCGGCGTATGGCTAGATCCTAAATTAAACTGGAGCACTCATGTAAGACTAGCGATCCAGATGGCCATCGCGATCCTGTGGCAAGCCAGAAGGTCAATAGGTATCAATTGGGTCCAAAGGTTCTTTACTGGATTTACACTGCCATAGTGTGAAATTGAGCTATGCAGCGGCAATCTGGTGGCCCAGGTGTAGACTTTCAACTGTTCAGGCTCAGTTGTCAGCAGTGCAACGCCTAGCACTATCTTCGATCACGGGAGCAATGTGTACTGCTCCCACTGTAGCACTAGAAGTTCTGCTAAACACTGAACCTCTCCATATTTTTATTGAAGCAAAAGCGCGATCAACCATGCTTCGATGGTATCACACCAACCATCTCATCAACGCCAACGTCGGTCACGCTCGACTCTGGCATCAGATGACGAAGCGCTCACCGCAATTGAAGATGCCGTGCGAATTCAATAATGCCAACTTATAGATTCAACAAATCCTTTAAAATATCCATCCCCAGCCGCGAAGAGTGGCAATTATCGACTCCACTGCATACGGATAACTCCGTCAATTGGTACACTGACGGCTCGCTCAACAACGGGTCTGCCGGTGAAGGCCTCCACATTCAAGACGGTTCAGAAGTGCTGGTGCCACTAGGTAAATTCTCAACCGTCTATCAATCAGAAATCGCTGGAATCATCGGCTGCTGTCACGAGTTAGAAAAGGATGTAGACTCACAGCTGCCAACGTACATCCTAACGGATAGCCAAGCAGTTTTGAAATCGCTCAGAAGATGCGTCTTCACCTCATCTCTCATGCTAAATGCGTAAATGCGAGGAGATCGAAACAGCTGAACGCTTTCTCTGCCACTGTCCAGCCTTGGCGAAATCAAGAGCAAAATATCTAGGTGCCTATCGACTGGGCTACGGCTCTATTTGGAGCATTCATCCCAAGCACATCCTCAATTTTTTGAACAGCTGCTCATCGATCGCTTAATACTTTAAAATACAGCCTTAATGAGGTCTTAACTGTGGGTGCGCACAACAGGCCTTGGTGCTACATTCTCGCAAGGAATGTGCCCACTTATCCAATCCTATCCTATGGGAAGAAATGAATGGTTCAAAAACGGATTTGTAATTATTTCAATTATTATATATTTGGAAAGGACAAATTTGTAAATTAGAATGCAATTGCAGAATTGAAGTAAGAGGGTGGGTTGAAAAAGGTAATACTTTTTGAATAAAACATCTTCACATCTTCATTTGAAAAAGCGTTTATTTATTTTTCGACGTAGTCCCCATCTAGCTCTATACACTTCTTCCAGCGGTGCTCCAACTTTTTGATCCCGTCCAAAAAGTAAGATCGGTCGAGCTCTGCAAAATGGGCCTTCGTTGCGGCGATCACCTCCTCGTTCGAGCTGAATCTCGTTCCAACGAGCAATTTTTTTGGGTTTGCAAAGAGAAAGAAGTCGGAAGGGGCTAAGTCTGGAGAATACGGTGGATGCGGTAGTAATTCGTATCGCTATTGCTCCAGTTTGGCCATGGCTACTCCGGCTGTGTGTACTGGTGCGTTGTCGAGATGAAACAGCACTTTTTTCTTTGCCAACGAGGACGTTTTTTCTGCAATTCTTCATGGAGTCGGTTTAATAACTCAGAGTAATAGAGCCCTGTTATTGTTCTGCCCTTCTCCATATAATCAATAAAAATCACTCCTTGGGAATCCCAGAAAATAGTCGCCATCACCTTTCCTGCCGATGGTACGGTCTTTGCCTTCTTCGGTTCTCCGGGAGCAGTCCACTGTTTGGACTATTCTTTGGTCTCTGGTGGATCCATGTTTCATCGTCGGTCACAAAACGTTGTAAAAAGTCTTTTGAATTACGCTGGTATAGGGCCAAACACTGCTCTGAAGTTACCACAGATTTTTCCATCTTAGCAGAAAATTAGTGCAGAGTTTATCGTTTCTAATTAAAAACTGGTAACGGCTTATTGGCCACTTACTCGATCAATTTGATTTTTTTTTGCTGTCAATTGCTGTTTTTTTGTTGACAATATTTTATATAGAGCAAAAACATCTCAAACATGGCGCCATCTATTGAAAGTATCATCTTTTTCAACCCGCACACGTAACTTCGGTTTTCGAAATATTTTTGGCCGATAAGATTATCATTTCTAGTCTTGTCTTATGACCTTTTTTGAAAATTGTGAAGTTACATCCTGAAAGGACAAAGCGAGGACAAATTTTTGGCATTCTTAGTGTTTCTGTCAAGAACAATAAAAATGCAGTATTATAGTATTTGTACTATGGAAGTGTGTTACTAACATAACAAAGTGTCATAATTAAGGACATGAGGACAAATTTTTGGCATTACTTTTTAAAGAAAATATTGTTTTCACTGTTTTTAATCCACCCCTATATCCTGGCTCAGGATAAATTTTTCTTAAAGGACGAACAAAAAGGACAAAATGAGTACATTTTATTCCCCATTCCTCAATAAAATCTGTGATTTCGACAACACATTTGTGACGGCACCTAATTCGGGTTGTAAAAAAATGATGGAGATCATTTCTGTGCTGCCAGCTATGAGATCATTTTCATATAATAAGTGGTTGCTCCTGCCGCCAGTTATGGCAGCTGAGCTAAGTGCCGTGGCGCGAGACTTTCAGCTGCTTCCTAAACTACTGATACCACAACAGAAATCAATTTTAACAGGGAAATGTGACGCAAGTCCTCGTCCCTTCTATCAAAACAACTGATATCAATTGGGATGACGTTTAAAGCTTCGAAACGTAAAAAATTCTTTCGAAAAATGTGCGCATTTGATTAAAAAATGAGTCACAAATGCAGGACCTTCCCAACGTAATAATTTTTCTGTGCTTTCAAATTTCGTAAGCAAAAATTTGGCTACCCCTAACGCGTACTCCATACAACGCGCAAAGCTAAATTTTTAAGGTGTGAAATCTGAAAGAACAGAAAAACTATGACTTTGGGGCGTCCGGCATTCGTGACGTTTTTAAGAAATCAAATGTGAAAAGTTATTTTGGACGCTTTAGAATTTTCCTTATTAGAACACGGAGAAATATTTTCCGGAGGGTACGTCGCAAGGAAGGGAGTCAAAAAGTTGCTGTTATATGTTCCTTAGTCTACGAAAACAATTTCATGTAAAGTAGTAGTAGCACCTATCATTGAACGGCCCCCAAACATTGAACAAATTTAAGTCAATCTTTTGGTAAAATAAATCTTATCTAAAAATGCTGGGACATAAACGATTCCTCGTGAGATACAAAAGAAAATATGAAAATTATGACATTTCTTTGGTGAAGACCAAAAAAAACGAGGAGAATACAAACGAAATTAAGTTTTAAATGGGCGTAAAATGAAGACTTCGGGAGAAAAACAAGATAAAGCAATTGAAAGTGAACCTGCTCCGATGTACAATATATGAGAGTACATTCACTTCAAATTGCTTTATCTTGTTTTTCTCCTGAAGTCTTCAAATGATCCATAATAGGTGCTGTTACTACTTAAAAATTTCCAAAAATTTCAGGGACAGCTAAAATTTCTTCAAGAAGTAGCAAAAACTCAGATGTTTTTCTTTAATTTCACAAAAGTAAGACTGAAATAAGAACTGGGACGACTTGGAAACGATCTGATCAGTAGTGACGCCGTTTTTATTGTTTTCGATGCTAGCATCGTGTACATCATTGTCGATGCCAGCGTGGTCATGTGCATCGATGCCGATGCCAGCGTGGTCATTTCCATTTCCATGGATTGCGTGCCGTGGTGATCTTCTTAACTCTGTATCCTATTTCGTCGAGAAGCTAAAAAAACGTAGTTCATTAAAATACATCAAAAGCTTTTGCGCGAAAAGCTTCTGAGTGCATGAATAATTAGTTTTTAAAGATAAGAGTTCGCTGTGTTTCGAAACCCACTTTTGAAGATTTTCCATAATCTTATACAAGTGTTCATTTGTGACTATAACAAACTTAAAGAAAAAGGTTTTTTCAAAAATGTGAGAAAACGTACTTTGCACAGATTTTTAGGTGCATGTCACTGTAACCCCGACCCCACAATTCTTTTGCGTAAAGTGTTAAAAACAAAGGGACTGAAAGGGGCTGCAAGTCCCACATTAAGGGCTTTTATAGATTTCAAGCCCTTAATGCCCAATTGGGTCGAAACATGTCAAACCTGTTTTCTACTATATTGGAATAATTTCTAGACTATTGTATCAGTCATTCTGAAGGGGCTGATTAAGGGTTGACGATTGAGACCAACCTTGACTTAAGTGCTGGTCTCTGGCCAAAGTTATTCAACTTTTCGTCAAAAAAGCATGTCGAAATCGACCATTTCAACTATAGGCAAAATTTATTCAACTCAAACTCTATGAGCAACAAAACGACATTTGAGACGAAAAAAAATTCTGCCAAAAAGAATTTTCACATCAGTCACCCAACAATGTAGTGTCTCTTTACGTGTGAAAATCAGAGATCAGAGACCGGCCCTTAACTCAAGGTTGGTCTCAATAGTCAGCCCTTCATGTTTCCTTAAGGGTGGACTGCATTTTGAGTTGAATAAATTTTGCCTATAGCTGAAATGATCGATTTCGACATGCTTTTTTGACGAAAAGTTGAATAACTTTGGTCGCAGAGCAGCCCTTAACTCGAAGTTAGTCTCAATCGTCAGCCTTAACCGCCCTAACGGGTATGATCTACTAAGATCAATAAACTTGTACTGTCGGCAAAGTAGTGCCATATTTGCACTCGGAGCGATGTTAGTAAAGTTTGCAAATATGACTAAAAATAGGGAAAACGTCATTGACATTATCGGACATTCGAATAAAGGAAAGCGTACAGCAATTGGTGGTGAAGTTCACTTGTGAAGATTTTGACAGATTTTATATGAACCCGTCAGGGATAAGTGAACACATTCCCTTAAGAATCGTATAGGAATCGTGTGGGAATGTCTTATGCCATGGAAAATTTGTATGACGAAAAAAAAAAGCGTTCACATATTCCGTCCGGGAAAGAAGTGTCAAAATTCTCAGCAGGGAGTTGCGGGAATCGTTAATAATTTTCATTTTTTGTTAATATTCTCAATCTGCGACGAAAACACAAATGAGCAAGTTGTAAATGTAACCCGTGCTATGTTGTTAAAGTATAATTTTCTAAACATCAGGCACTTTATCAAAAGTCATAAAATTCGAAGGATTTTTTAAAAAGATATTGTCGTTTTCTGTGCCTAACATGAGATTCGGCTTACATTCGGCTGCTGGTCTATGGTGTGGTCGTATTTATAGTTGAACTTGTTTTTCATTGTTAAAATAACAATACTGAGTATATGAAATGTGAAAATTTCCATGGCAATGTTAAAGAGAGCAACTTTCATGCAAATTACCAATTTTCTTGTGTATAGTTATTATCTTTTGACCTCTATCAGCCCACTATACCCTTGTAGTGAGCTAAGTTTCAATCAATGTAGTTGTTAGGTAACCTATAATACAAAATTAACCGAGAACTGTAGAAATGAAAAAGATTTTTGCTTACATCAGGTGAATATTTCATGAAACTTTTGTCAAATGTGAAATCTGGCTACATTCAAACGGCCCATTTTCTGGATCAATGTGACTTACGTCAAAAGCGACTTCTGATTTGGAAAGAGCATACTCAAATTGCTCTGGAGATGACTTAGATGCGACCTTTTGAGCTATATTGTGGACGCATTGTAACGACTTCTATGTAAATTACCGGGTTTTTGCGTATTTTTATCATGTTTTGACCTCCCCTGGCTCTCTATAGACAAGATGTGACCACATTTAAGTTGAAAGTTCTTTTTTATGACCCAAAATACAAAATTAACCGAAAAATGTGAGGATGTGAAAAGATGTGATTCACATATTTTCACAGATGTGAGTCACATTATGTGAAAAAATGTGAAATGTGAAATTTTTGAACGCACATTCTCAGTTTCCATGATACTTACGTTCGATGTTGGGCCACATCTCGATTCTGTGGGTGAAAGTGTGCCGAGATGTGACCTAAGTGGTCATCCATAAGCTGCGGTGTCAGAGAATGTGCGATTCACAGCAGTCACATATGTGGTTTTTCCACAGATGTGACTGATGTGAATCGCACGTTCTCTGACACCGCAGCTTGTCGTTGTCCACTTAGGGAGTTGCGGGAATTGTGAAAGGTTAACACAGCGCTGTGTCTGCACTCCGCACAATGGATCAATGCAGAAATATTACGAATAATAATATCTACGATATTTAATAGTATGATACTGTATTTTTCAGTGTCTCATACGCAACTCTTCGTATGTCCTGTAAGTTTATGCAAGTCGCTGTAATTGAACCCAACCTCTCAGATAGATTTTCAAATTTATGTTTCGTGTATTTTACGTGAGGCCGTTTAGGATGCGTGTAGGCTATTTTTTTGCGTTTTTTTTTCAAATTTACGTACGTTTTATATATTTTTTTAAGTACTGAGCTTAAGTATTTCTTGCACATTTGCCACATTTGTTGTGCCAGTCTGCTTTTTTTATCGAAAAAGTCGTTCTGAGTCGAGAAATGTGGACATGTGTTTTCACATTTCCACATTTGTTTTCACACATTTCCTCACATCTCTTGCACATCTGAAAACTTTGTATCGAAATGCGCCGAGATGTGAATAACACCATAATACACAGGGAGTTGCGGGAAACGTTCACTTTTTCCACATATTTTCAAATGGTAACATGAACGCGAATTTGGCCAAAAAACGCAAATTCGACTAGATGCGACAGGCACGTGTGACCACTTCCGGATCACTTTCTAGTGATGTTAGTGCACATCTCGACACATTTATATATGTAGTTTTGAGACGTGCACTGACCCATTTATAAAGTTTCAACGGAACGACGAATGTGCCATTAGAAAATTATGTGTTACACATATTTTCACATTTGTTTTTCACATTCGAAAATATGTGATTTGCAAATGTGACTATATCAAGACTATTTCTTTGTGTTATTAGTGCACATCTCGACACATTTGTAGTCCAAATTTTCTAATTTTCAATCACTCATCGAAAAAATAAGATAGACACGTCAAATGTGTCATTTGAAAATTATGTGAAAATATGTGAAAAAATTTGAAAATCATATTTTTCGTATACTTGACATTTAAACATTTTTTTATGTGTGCCATTTGCTCACGTACCTTCAACCTGATCGGTTGTATACAAGTGTCGCTAGTATTATCATTCAAATTATTACCCTAGTCACGGGCATTTTGTGATCTGGCAGTTTAAAAAAATTTTGTTTTGTTTCGGATGTGGCTGAAACTCAAAGTTCGTGGTGACTCTGAACGCAAATTCTAATTCAAACAAACGAAAACCAGTGTTTTCGTCGTCCTCGGACTCTGATAGCGGCCATTGCATCGAAAAGGCTGGAATATCGTCTGGAGTAAAGATGAGAAAACGTGCGAGAAAGAAAGAGAAAACATCTGGTGCAAAGTCAGCTACCAAACAATCAGCCGTTAGGCATGGAATTAACACAAATAACAATAGAGTTTCAAATCATGTTGCATATAAGCAAAACACATACGCCATATTGACAGACAACGAGGACGATAACATTGTAAGCAATGATACATCGAAGAAAACTAAAGCTATGTGTGAATACCAAGTACTCAGATGTGATAAATATTTTACAAGGAGCTCTCGTCGAAAAATTCAGCCTGAAATATGTTTCAATTGGTATCAAATTTTTTTGTTCTTCATTACAAGATTTTGACAAAACACGCACGGCGTTAAACGGCAAACAAATCCAGTACTTCACTCATGACATTTCGTCGACGAAAATTCAAAAGTTTGTCTTATCTGGTCTACCAAACCTCGCACCTGATGAAGTAAAATCAGCCTTGCTACAGGAAAAGCTAGATGTTGTTGATATAAAAAAAATGAAAACAAAATTTGAAAATGAAAATTACGCTCTGTTCCTGGTATATTTCAATAACAGCAGCGTGACTCTGCAATCTCTTCGGCAAGTAAAATGCATCCTGAATGTAGTCATAGGCTGGAAACCATACCAAAAATCACGTAATGGACCAACCCAGTGCAACAACTGCCAACTGTACGGACACGGTAACAAGAATTGCCACCTCCAGCCTCGCTGTGCTAAGTGTGGGTTGAACAAACATCTTTATGTCTAAAGGATCAAAATTCACAGTCTGATGCATTCGCCCCAAAGTGCTGCTTGTGTGGTGGGGAGCACTCATCCAAGGACAGAAACTGCCCAATGCGTCAAAGTTATATCAACATGAAACAAAGTCAATCCAAAAAATACTCGTCGAAATCAGGGTCCCAGCAACGACCCAAGCCTTCGCCGCCACCAGCGTCAGTGAACAATTTGGTACACAGGTCGATTCCCACTTCTTCCAACATAAAATACTCGGATTGGTTCAAAAAAACACAAAGGAAGGCGCCCAATTCCGAACCGACCGAAGAGCTATTGTCGAACGAGCTATTACCTGAAATGATGGTTGAACTTTTTAATGGACTTCGAGGGTGCAGAACGCGATTAAACCAAATCCAAGCTGTTGCCTCAGTGGTGCTCAAATACTCGACTTACAATAATTATGACTAACACAACTAACCAAGTAAGTAAAATTAAAATAATTAGTTGGAATTGTCAAAGCATTGTACCGAAATATCACGAAACTGTAGATTATTTATTTAAGCATAAAATAGATATCGCTCTCTTTTCCGAAACTTGGCTTGGGTCTAATAAAAGAATAAGTTTTCCGGGGTATCGTCTCTATCGATTGGATCGTCATTCCGGCGATCACTGGGGTGTAGCAATAGCAGTAAACACCAAACTTCAACACAGGCATGTATCGCTGCCTACCACAAACGTTATTGAATCAATTGCAATCACTGTTAGCACCCCGTTTGGAGAAATTATGTTCATTTCGGTATACTTCCCTGGCAGTAACACTTCGAATCCGATACTCAACTAATACAGGAGTGATATTCGTGCGCTAACTTCTATTAAACAGCCGTACTACATATGTGGCGACTTAAATTCCAAACATCGAATGTGGAACAATACCAGGGGAAACGCTGCCGGCTATATTTTATATCAGGAACTGTCTAGGCGCCCATTCAATATTCTGCACTCTCCGACCCCAACCTACTTCCCGCCTCAGATAGGGAGAAAGCCATCAAACCTCGATATCGTACTAACTAATGATTTGCTCCCAGTTGACCAAATTCAAACTTCGGATGAACTAATGTCGGACCACCGGACTATCATATTTACGGTAAATACTGTTGTTAATCCTTCGAAATCGCCTAAAAAGTATTTTCGGTTCGATTTGGCTAACTGGTCTTTGTTCAAAGAGGATATAAACTCCAGCATAAACCTGCCCCCCGCAATAAACTGCCGCTCAGAAATCGATGCAGCTGTGGCAAAATTTACGGATGCAACGGTAAAGGCTATGTACAGCGCAATTCCACAACAAACTTGCAAACATAAATTCCTACGCCTGAATCCCGAATTAAGATCCCTCATTCAGCTAAAAAACTGGAATAGAAGGAAATGGCAGAGAACTTACGACCCTTACTTCGCTAAAAATTGTACTTCATTAACTCGTGAAATTTGTAAAAAACTTGAACAACTAAGGAATAAGAATTGGTCGTCCAGGTTAGAAAATTTTGATTTGGCTTCAAAAAAGCTGAGGCAAACCACGAAGCTACTAAAAAATAAGACTGGAACCTTACCTCCCCTAAAAAGCACCAATGGAACAATGTCTTACACAAACTAGCAAAAATCAGAAGTGTTAGCCGCCATATTCCACAAGTCCCATATGCTGACATTAAGTCTAGGGAACCAACGCACACTAGTTGCCGTAAATTCAATTAAACGCATTGAAAGGTCCAACATTAACACCACTGAACTTGCCAAATTGTTGACTAAACCGAGTGAAATTTATCATATCCTCAAGACGACCAAAACGAAGAAAAGTCCTGGCGACGACCTGATTACAAATCGTATCCTCAAACAAATACCAAAGCGTGCCGTTGTACTCTTGACGATGATATTTAATGCATGTTTGAAATTCAGCTATTTTCCCACGATATGGAAAATAGCCAGAGTTGTAGCAATCCCGAAACCGGGCAAATGTCTAACGATCGCATCCAACTACCGTCCTATTAGTTTGCTCAGCTCAGTGAGCAAAGTACTAGAAAAAATATTATTGAGCAGAATTCAGGTTCACGTAGCAGAAAATGACATTATTCCAAATGAACAGTTCGGATTCAGACCAAAACATTCAACAGTTCACCAGCTATGCCGAATCGTCCGACACATAAAGCACCATCTCGCTCTAAAAAAATCGACTGGGATGGTAATCCTTGATATCGAAAAAGCATTCGATACAATTTGGCACGATGGACTGCTCCATAAAATGTTAAGGATGAAATTCCCGGTGACGATCATAAAAATTATTCAGTCATTCCTCACCAACAGATTTTATTATGTCCACTTATACGACTCCAGATCAAGCCTCTACAACATTCCAGCGGGCCTACCGCAAGGAAGTGCCCTATCTCCAAGTCTATACAACATCTTCATTTCCGATCTTGTTCCTGCCGGTGGTTGTAGTCTTGCCCAATTTGCCGACGACACAAGTACATATATCAGTCACAAAAACCCCCGGGTAATTACAAAGAAATTGGAGAATTCTGTAAATCGAATGAACGCTTACTTCAACCGTTGGAAAATCCAAATGAATGTGAACAAGACCGAGGCAATATTTTTCACAAGGCGTCGAACATCACGTTATATCCCAAACAGAGAGTTGAAATTAAATTCCGGTCCCGTTAAGTGGTCTAACTGCATTAAATACCTTGGAGTTCATCTTGACGCAAAGCTAACATTCAAACCACATATTAACTACGCAGGTGAACGTACCCAGAAATATATTAAAATTCTATATTCACTTATACGTCGCCGTCGTCGCTCAAAGCTGAAAATCGAAAACAAAATGTTGCTATTTAAGAGCATTTTTCGTCCAATAATGTTATATGGCGCCCCAGTCTGGGGAAGATGTGCCACAACCCACCGTAAGTCTTGGAGTGACTTACGGTGGGTTGTGGCACATCTTCCCCAGACTGGGGCGCCATATAACATTATTGGACGAAAAATGCTCTTAAATAGCAACATTTTGTTTTCGATTTGACACAAAACAAACTGCTAAAGATTATCTACAATAAACCGTTCTACTACAGCACGAGGAAACTACACGATGAATGCGGAATTCAACCCATAAGTACAGAAATCGACCAAATCACAAGGAGATTTGAAATGAACTGCAGCTTTTCGGATAATCCCCTGATTACCGGAGTGACGGCCTGTCCTTAAGACCAATTTTTTTTTTTTTACCGCCCCATATTAAATTTCTTTCTCCTCTATTAGCCCAAACCAAGTTTACTTATGTTACTCTACCAATGCACACATTCAATTATAACCTTGTTTACTCTGTCCCGGCTTTGCCTGTTTAGTTAAGTTTAGGTTAGTTTATTATTATTTTAGTTTTAAGTGAATTTATAAAACAATGAAGGTTTTCTCTATTTTTTTCCTTCTAATTATTTCTCACGATCCTTACTAACAATACTAACCACCCTACCAATAATTTAGCTGTAGAAGCGTCACGTCAAGATGCTTGATCACTGCAATAATTATGAAATATCATTATTATACTCTTACTGAAAATTGATTAAGTTAATAAACCTACATTCATTCATTCATTTTTTTATGTGTAAGTTAAAAGTAAATGAATATTTATGTCGTAGCAAAATATAAATATGATTTTTTCACTTTTCAACTAATTTTTAGGCTCAGAGTATGTTGAAAATAATGGAAGAGTTGAAGTAAAAAGCGAATAAACTCAATTATTCGATGTAAATTTCTAGTAATATGTGACATGTAAATACTTTAACGAAATAATTTGTTCAAAAAATGAAACGAAAATTTGTAAGGCATGTTTTTTTGAATTACTACTAGAGGATCGATTACACTAGGTTACAAATTTTAAAAATTTTCGTGTAGCATATATGATTCCAAAAACCTCTGACCCGTTTTTCCTCTAGAATCAGAATCTGTTCTCAAAATTTCTCTATCGCGTCTAAATTTTGAATTATATCAACTTAAAGTTACATAGGACCTTCGAATGTTAGAAAGAGACTTTCGCAACATCTCTTTCTAACATTCGAAGGTCCCATGTAACTTTAATTTGATATAATTCAAAATTTAGACGTGATAGAGAAATTTTGACAACAAATTCTGATTCTAGAGAAAAAACGAGTCAGAGGTTTTTGGAATCATATTTGCTACAAAAATAGTGTCGAGTAGTGTTATTTATCGGTGACTTTAGAATAGCTTAGTGGGTGATATTTGCAATATTAACAAATTGAGACTATTGTACTGAATGTGGACACGTTTCAAACACTTCACTACTGTTCAGGATCATTGTAAAATTTTCCAAGAGCTTTTGGTTACAAATTTCGAATTTTTCCACAGAATTGCTGTTCATTGTGTGAATGCTACCATTTGAAAATAATGTGGAAAAAGTGAACGCTTCCCGCAACTCACCGTTTTAAGAGGAGAATACAATTTTCATATTTATCCATTTTTGTGTCAGTTTTCGAGCTGGGAGTTGCGGGAAAGGTGAGAAAGTAATGTACATAAGCAAATTCGAATATGTAGAAGTAAAATCAACACAATATCTTAAAATGTGTGCAGTTCCAAGTTTTTGTCATCATAAATCGCTCTTCTCGTTTAAAACGAGAATTGCAATATTGTCTGATTCGGATGACATGCAATCTACCACAACACTTTCTTTATGGTTTCGCTCGCAAACATCTTTTCCAGAACTAATATTTTGGTTTAAGTATTTTTCATAATAGTCATATTGGTCGCGTCTAACACAGTAAAGTTTACGGGCATCTCCTAACCTCTAATGTCAAACTCATTGTAAACAATAATGTTTGCTTACTCGAGGCTTACTTTCAATTTCGTTTCAATAGAAGGTAACTCAATTGTTGCTCAGAAATGATTAAGGTTAGTAATTTTGAAGAATTCGTTGTTTTTTACCCTTTTTCGGGCTCTGTATATGACTAGTTGCTGAAATGTGACCTGATTTTTTGTTTGTTTCACTTTTTATATCTATAAAAACATTTTAAACACAAAAAATCCGAGATGTGAAATTTGATTTTCACATTTCAAATTTCAAATATGTGAAAAAAATATGTGAAGTCACATAATTTTCAAATGGCACATTTGTCGTCGGCAATGAACTATTCGTCTATATTATTGCACATCTGAAATCTTTATGGTAGAATGTGCCGAGATGTGACCTAAAGTAACACAATTAAGTAGTTTGCATATGGAAATGTGAGTGGTGAAAGTGGCTAAATTTGCCTTTTTTCGTCACATTTGCCAGATGTGAACGTCACGTTTCCATATATAAAGTACTTCATTGTGGGACTTTAGGTCACATCTCGACACATTCTACCATAAACTTTTCAGATGTGCAAAAATATCCATGAAAAATCTTAAGCTGACGCCAAATTTGCCGTTTGAAAATTATGTGTTTCACATTTTACTCATATATTTTCACATAAATGTGACCACATTTGTGAAAAAAATGTGAAATGTGAAATTCACATTTTCGATTTTTTGTGTTTGAAATGTTTTTACACATACAAAAACTAATACAAACCAAAAATTAGGTCACATCTCAGCAACTGAAAGCATCCACGGCTCGAAAACTGACACAAAAATGGATAAATATGAAAATTGTATTCTTCCCTTAAAACGATGCAGATCTATGATTTTCTTTATTCTGACTAACATATGAGTAACATATGAAAATTATTTTTTGAAAAACATAACAATTTTTAAGAGTCACTTCGCATCGCACACATGTCAGCTCCAGGCAATGCACCACAAAATAAAATTACTTAATATTGCGGTGAGTTTTTTTACTGTAAAAATTACAAGGAAGGAACTTAAGAAGTTAAAAAAAAAACAAGTTCAAACCTCGGTATTTTACTTTAAAACGCTTTCAAGATGACAAATGTTTCGTAGCTATTTTATATTTCTGTAATAAACGATTGTGTGAAACAATTTTACAGATGTCAGTGCTGACTATTCGAATCGACTGATGTCCATCAATTGTTCGTGTTTCCCGCAACTCCCGGGAGTTGCGGGAAATGCTACTTTTCAATGAAAAATACTACTGAACTTTGTCAGTTCATTAATATCGTCTATATTTGAAAAAGTTTTTCGAAAATACAAATGTGTGGAAACGTTCTCTTTTCAGCGGGTGTATTTGTCTGAACTCATTATTTCACAACTAATCTGCGAAATTTTGAAAATTTTAGCACTATGTCGATTCCAACCTCTCACATACATTTCCAAATTTATTTTTCATGAATGTTACGTGCGGCCGTTTAGGCTCAAAAAGAATTTCGTCGACGTATTAAGTGATCCGTATTTTTTTGTGTTTTTTTTTTTTCAAATATACGTACTTTTTTTCTATTTTTTCAAGTACTGAGCTGTATTTTTTGCACATTTACCACATTTGTTGTGCCAGTCTACTTTTTTCATCAAAAAATTCGTTCTGAGTCAAGAAATGTGGACATGTGTTTTCACATTTCCACATTTGTTTTCAGATATGTAAGTCACATTTGCCTCGCAAATGTGAAATTTTATTTTTTTCAAGTGGCACATTTGTCGTTCCCGTCGCACATTTCCTCACATCTGTTGCACATCTGAAAACTTTGTGTCGAAATGTGCCGAGATGTGTATAACACCATAATACACAGGCTAGGGAAGTGGTCACATTTGCCAATCACATGTACACATGAACTATTGAATCTGTCATCTTCCGATTTAGCCGAGATTTTCACTTAAAAAAAGCACTGCTTGAACGTTCCGTTTACATGACAGTAAAACAAAAGAACTATCGGAGACAAAATTAAAATTTTTCTCCGTTTACTTGAACGATGTCATGTGAACGAAGTGCACACGGAGTATAGACGGAGCGTACACGGAGTGCTTTTTGTAAGTGCAAATCTAGCCTTATACGCAGTGAAACTGAAGCGTGATACATTTTATTTTCATTACTTAAAAAAATATGTAAGTTTTCACATATAACCTCACTTTTCAAACGAAGACTCGTCTATTCCGGATTTAAAATTAAGGATTATGAGACAAACGATATTACAGTATAATCTTGCCTTTTTGTATTTGTATTTTAGAGACTCCACTAGCAGCTTTTTACAGCCAATAACAAGTGTTGTTTGTTGCAATTCAAGCGCTGATTACACATTATTATATTTCTTTTAGAACTTTTGTTACTTTCGAAACAAATTCTTAAATTCTGAGAGCGTATTTAACAAGAATAATTTTTCACAACACACGCTATAAGAGTGGCCGTCTCATGGGTGTATAAATACACAACATTTCGATTCTAGCCCAAACATAATTCGTAACGTTATTTTCTATAACGAAAAAATATAAATACAGTCTGTAACCTTTAAATCTTAACAAAATTTAGAGAAGATTCTATTTAATCAGTACCTATACATGATCTAAACAACTCGATAGCGTAGTGGTTAACACGTCTGCTTGCTACTATGAGATCGAGTTACCAGTACGTTGGTGCGAAACTCAGCCGCAGACAGATTTGTTCCGATTGTTAGACTTGTAAACAAAATAAAGCTAATTGAATCGGTTCAAAGTCATGTTAAGTTGAGTGTAGCACCATAGTACAGCTTACCGGTGAAACACATTGTTGGTAGGTGCCGGTATTCTACTCTTACTAGTTTCGTTCCTAGTACATCTCATGGATGGCACTGGGTTTGTCGCACAGCTTACCACTGGCACAGTAAAAAACTTTTTCGGTAATGAAAGGATCTCAAATATTCTACTATTTGAGTATCGAAAATAGTAAATAATGATAATGATCTAGCCTCTAACACTTCATGGGTTGTTAAGACAGATTATTGTTATTATATACCAATTGATCTAACTTACAATCTATCTATTTCTTTTCAAAAATTTTTTTCTTTTTTCTTTTATCTATTGTTCATTATTCCTTACCTTGTAAAATTTATCTTAACCACATTCATTTTTAAGATTATTTCGTTTCTTTTCCACCTTTTAATCTTCAAATTTTATTTTCCAATGAAGATATGATATACTTATCCAGGATCGGTGATCCTTAAATAATACACTAATTAATCACTTTAAATCTATACAGGAAATAAAATTTGACGAAAATATTTTAACAATCATGGGAAAACTGCATTCAACTACACTTACATCCTACAAAATAAGAGGTCAAAAATCTCTATTGGACAGATGTATCAAAAATGGAATCCTTTTAGAACCATTTGATATGAATTTTGGTGCTGAAAACCTTATACTATCTTTTTCAAAAAATCCTGATAACTTTAACCCTGAGCAAACGGACTACCATCACTCTAAACATCAAAAGGATCAAAATATTATGAAAATGATCGAAAAAAGTAAGGAGTACTTAAAGATGATTGGATCACATTCTAAAGAAATATTTAAATTGAATCAAATATTGAAATCATTATGCAATGAAAATACCTTAAAGGAGGCGAAATATATTTTATCAGGAATTTATGGACAATTTGCAAATAATATAGACAAAAATATGGATAAACTATATGATACTGCAGTAAGAAATGATTTAATGAACAAACGCATAAATGAATGTTGGAATAATCAATTAAAATCTATCACGAGAAACAATCAATTTGATCGGTGTGGTAAAGAATTTATCAATGATTTAAATGTGGATGAGTTCTTAATTCAGAATATTAACTCTGGAAAAACACATAATACAATTCATTCAATTAACACTTAACACTTCAATGAATGATTCTGGAATATCGGAGGACTTACCTGAAATTCATGTTTCACCAGCTTTACAAACTCAAAATAAGATCTCAATTACAAACAAAACATTATATGATACATCATCAACTTCTGGATATTTGACTAATGAAAATCAACAAGCTTCAAGATACTGGCAAACACCTGAAATACAACATGGATCTTCCTCAGTAGCATCATCCTCATCCTCGATTTATCCACACAACACCACATCAAATTCTACTTACCTAAATACCCGTACAAGACAACATGATATACATTTAACTTCAACTATGAATGCATATACATCATCAATCATTCATCAACCATCATCAATCATTCATCAACCATCATCAATCATTCATCAACCATCATCAATCATTCATCAACCATCATCAATCATTAATCAACAATCATCTATCATTCATCAACCATCAAATACATCACCAATCATTCATCAACCATCAAGCTCTTTCAAAAAACATTCACTACAAAATACATCAACCTTATTGTTGGTTACGGATCCATTGGTTACTGGAAATATTTCAACATCTAACAAAACATATAATTCACCATCGAATTCTACGATTACGCCTGGAATATCATCACAACATATGAAGTTAAATTTTACAAAGAAAAATAAGGTGGTTTACAACGATTTCAAAGGGAAGACACAGTTGAAGAGAAAGCACGAAAATATGGTTGATAAAAAATAATTTTCCATTTTTAATTTTTCATCAATTTTATTAATTTTTTGATAGTTTTTATTCATCGTTTTCATTTCTCAATTTATCATTTTCATTTTAACTATTTAAACTTTTAATTTTCTGTTTCCTTTTTTTTCTGATTTACTCGTTACTCATTTTTCTTTCATTAATTTCTCTTTAATTTATCATTCACTTTTGTTTAATAATTAATTTAATTGATTAAATAACATTTATACTATCTAATTACGTTCCATCAATAATCGTATAAAATCCAAAATACTCACACATTCTCACACACTTTTGCCACTAATTTTACCACTAACTTTATACTCATTTCCACAAATTTTATACTCATTCACATATATTATATCAAACTCATTCACCAGTTGTAATCTCATGCAATAATTATCACTCTCTCAGATACGTTATCATATATCTTTTATACATTTTACATTCTATCACGAACAAAATTCTCATTCAAAAATACAAAGACGCACTACACCTATATTACAATGTATTACAACATTATTACAACAAATTTTCAGACACTATATCATGAATTGTACACAGATCATATTCTATCACACAAACACGTCCACATATCTTACGCATTCACAAATACATATACAACAACACCTTACATCCAAACCACAAAATATATTTACAAACAAAAAATTTTAAGACAATATATCATGAATCATATACATAATAACGTATCTTACAAACATCAACTTATTTTACACGAATCTTATATACTTTTTCACTCATAAATCTTTTACATATATATATTTTTTCAAAATTTTCATGATTCAAAAAACATATCCACTTTTACAACGCATCACACATTTTCACAAATGCAGCACACTTTCACTTTTATTACACCTGACTCGTCTTATATTCAATAGTTTATGTTCATTCACAAACACATTCCATAACTCATCATACACGAATATAACAATATAACAATCTAATTCATAACTAATCGTACAAGTATATACTAATTTTAATATAACATAGACCATCTAATACATAATTTTCAAACAAATTATTATATAATCTTTCATAAATACACATTTTAAACCACAATAATTCCTTATCTATTTATGAATGTTACACGTTTTATAATTAAAATGTAACACCCATCAACTAATATAACATACACTCTCAGACACTCTACATATACACACATACACATATCTTACTCACTACTAAATCATACACACATTCTAACATATACTTCCACAAATCTTATAAACATTCTCACATATACTCCTACAATCCTATAAACATCCACATATACTACCATGAATCTAATACATACCCAAATATCTTACTTCTTAATGATGTAACATTTCAGCCGTATTTCCATACACATTCACAAATAATACGTCACACTTATTCAATTTCATACAATAATGCTTCAATTTAACACACGCACACTTACTCAATATTCATTCATTCACTCATACACTAATTTCGCATTCATTTACATACATTCTCTAACAATCTTTTTATAAAAAATCTTTCATAAATCTTACATAAATCAGATTTATTTATTTTAGACTCAATCACACAATCTCAAACTATTTCATGAAAACAACATCGCTCTACATACTCAAAAAAACACACACACTTTCAATCACTTATGTTGCTAAATTTTACACTCACACTCACACACACACAAACTCACACTCACACACACACACTCACACGCTCACAATCTCAATCAACTTGTTTATATATATATTTATATATGTGTATGTGTGTGTATATGTATATATGTATATGTATGTATGTATGTATATATGTATGTGTATATGTATGTATATGTATTTATTTTGCATTTCATTTTAGAATTTTAGTCCCTTTACTTCAGATTCAATACTCCCAATAAAACCTATATTGCAAAAATTCTTATCGAATTTTTCATTTTTTAAGCAACCCATAAAATCTAAATCCATGTCATGTCTTAATTTTCATTTAATATCTCTATGGTAGTGAATGTTAACTGATTTTTATTATCCAAAAATATTTGGTGTTTAGTTTATATTCTTCTGGTAAGGATTTTATTATATTTTTTTCTCTCTGAATATGCCCATATTATAGGCCTATCAATTTTTAGCATCCATCCGCGAAATAGGGTTGAATAGTATCAAAACATTACTTTGTGATTTTTATGTGCAGAATTCCAACTGGTTAAGATGGAAATCTCTAAGGTAAGAACTTCTGTTTCTATATTTTTATGGAATATGAACCGTCCCTGGAAAGTAATAAGCAAAAACAAATAATTTTAAACTATTAGTTGTGGATTATTATCTAGGATTTATCCAATAATTATCCAAATTATATCAGTAGAATTATGAACGTTTCCATAATAATTAACATCAACGCGAAATATTTTTAAATCTTGTAGAAGGAAAGTTTACTTGTTGTTTTTCACATAAATTAATTTATTTATTTGGTGGTCCTTATATGAAATATATATATATTTTTTAATTATCAAATAGTAATATTTTCGATGGTTTAAAATGAAGGATTTCATACTTCTTATTAATATTTTCTTCATATACCTAATGTTAGGCCTTTGCATGTTCATCATGCTATTTTTTCTAATAAGAGTTCTCCTAACAATTTTTCAATAATGAGACTCTTTTACTGTCTTGTGAAGGGATTCTGCAAAAACAACTGATGATGGTCAATCCTATACTGACCAAGGGCCATTGCAGTATCCTGAGGCCGAAACAGTACCTGTTTCAATGGAATTATTATCCATTAAAAATTCACTTAACGTGATATTAATTCATTGGGAGGGAAGAAACAAAGGAATGAACAACCTTTAGTTTTCTGTTTGTTCTTTATTTACTATTTCATGAATTATAAGGTAATGATTATCTCAGATATATAAATATATATAAATATATATATTTTTTAGATACATATAATTTTTAAATAAACTTACATACTTACTATTTCACAAAAAATTACTAATTTTAACACACTCACATACATACATTATCAATATTTTTATTCAGATATACCTATGCTCATATAAATACTAAACACTTTCACTAATTTTAACCACATTCAGACATATACTCATACATCAATTCTACACCCTAATGTTAGGTTTTAAAATTCTCATAATAACTGTCCATTAAACTCCTGTGCGTCTTATCAACGACAGGTAAAAAATAAAAAGGCAATATAAATATAATTCGTAACGTTATTGCCTGTAACGAATAACTATAAATACAATTTGTAACGTTACTAGGTGTAATGAAAAAAATAAAAATACTATTTGTAACGTTACAAATTGTAACGCAAGTATTCTGTTACAAATCGTTACATGCTCTCACTGTAACGTTACATTTTGTAACTTTATCATTTTGTTACAATTTGTAACGGTTACAAAAACCCGTATTTTGTAACGTTAACTTACAGTAACGAAAAAATGAAGTTACAAAGTCTCATTAGTGCTGACTATCTGCTGTCTCATTTCATTCGAATTCAATCGTAAGATATTCTCATTCGTCTTGTTCAATAAAGACGCAATTGATGATACAGTGAGATCATCATTTCTGTTAGCTGGAGCATTAGTCGTACTGGCTCATGTGCTATCATTTTCTTTGGGAAATGTCGTTAATGAGTTTCGTTCTGTTGACTTCCGTTGATTTTGCCTGATTTTGGAAATGCGTTCGATGCATTTGTAGCACATAAATACCGTGTTGTTAGATGATGATAATATCTTATGTTGCGATGATAAATCAAAACACTTTAAATTGGATTTCTTATCACATAGAAAGCAATTTAGAGTCAATTTAGAGTGTACTTGTCCGATGTCCTAGCTGTGAAACAGCTATCCGTACATAAATAGCTGTTCCCCATATCGTTGATAGGTTGTGCTAGCGTACGCCGTTGTTGATGTTCGAAATAGCGAATCCAAACGAAATCCAAATCCGAAGCCACGGGGTTCACATACGCAGAGCTTTCTCCAATGGTTTCGATTTCTTCTCCAGTCGAATTTTCACTGAATAGCTCCGGACTATGTACACTCTCAACACCGAACTATGATTCTGTAGCTTTGGACTATGTACACTACACTCCCAACACCGAACTATAAGTTATTCTGAGGGGTCCCTCACTTATTAAATCACAACAAAAACATTTTAAAAGGTAAAGTGCGACGCAGTCCCTAATGTCCACTTCCAAAATTAATGATATCAGTGGAGGTGACGCTTGCGCTGAAAATACGCATAAATTTCCTTTACGACAACGTTACCCTGTGTTCAAAAAATCGCGTCACAAATGTCAGACCCAACGACGAAATAATTTTTCTGTACTTTCAGTTTTTACGCTGCAAAAAATTCGTGTCTTTTTGCGAAGATTGTTTTGTGTTTTAA
>CM055403.1:125655293-125665390 GCA_029228625.1 Pseudolycoriella hygida
TTCCGGTGTTAGATATTGTTCTGAAATAAGGGAGTTATGGGTCAAGAAAGGGTCGAAATTGAAAATCGGCCGAAAGTCAGTCAAGATGTCGTCTTAGAGATTTGGTCGGGGAAGTGTCAGAGTAGAATACATAGCAAGTGCAACGCTGAATACGGGGAACTTGAAATACGGAGAACGTTGAATACGGGGTAAGTGGAATACGGTGAACGTTGAATAGGGGGAAGTGGAATGCGGGGGAAGTAGAATACGGGGGAAGTGGAATACGGGGAACGTTCAATACGGTGAACGTGGAATACGGGGGAAGTGGAATACGGTGAGCGTTGCATACGGTGAACGTGGAATACAAGGAAAGTGGAATACGGGGAACTTGGAATACGGGGAAAGTTGACTACGGTGAACGTGGAAAACGGGGGAAGTGGAATACGGGGAAGTGGAATATGGGAGAAGTGGAATACGGGGGAAGTAGAATACGGGGGAAGTGGAATACGGAGAACGTTCAATACGGTGAACGTGGAATACGGGGGAATTGGAATACGGTGAGCGTTGCATACGGTGAACGTTGCATACGGTGAACGTTGCATACGGTGAACGTTGCATACGGTGAACGTGGAATGTAAGGAAAGTGGAATACGGGGAACTTGGAATACGAGAAGAGTTGAATACGGGGAACGTTGCATCCGGTGAACGTTGCATCCGGTGAACGTTGCATACAGTGAACGTTGCATACGGTGAACGTTGCATACGGTGAACGTGGAATACAGGGACAGTGGAATACGGGGAACTTGGAATACGAGAAGAGTTGAATACGGGGAACGTTGCATACGGTGAAAGTGGAACAGGGGGGAAATGGTATACGGGGAACTTGGAATACGAGGAACTTGGAATACGGGGAACTTGGAATACGGGGAACTTGGAATACGGGGAACTTGGAATACGGGGAAAGTTGAATACGGTGAACTTTGCATACGGTGAACGTGGGATACGGGGGAAGTGGAATACGGCGGAAGTGGAAAACGGTGAACGTTGCATACGTTCCGCGGAGGAGGTGGGATACGGAGGAAGTAGTATAAGGGGAACTTGGAATACGGGGAAAGTTGAATATGGTGAACTTTGCATACGGTGAACGTGGAATACGGGGGTTAGTTAGTTAGTTTAACTGGGCGGAGTTAAGCTCCAGCACCTAAGCCTCTATTGGGCCTGTTGTGCATACCCACCTTAGACTACCTACGTTCTTCTACATTCTAGCAGTTCGGTTGAGGAAGTCTAATATGTTGCTGGGCGGAATGCTCCAGATGATGTTATAAGGGAGAATGTAAGCTCCTAGGCTTTTAGCTCGGGCTGTGATGTATGCTGGGCATTTACATAGGAGGTGTTCGGCGGTTTCTATGTCGCCGCAGTTCGCACATATATTGCTGTTTGTAAGGCCGATGGTGTGTAAATGTTTGTTGAGAGGACAATGACCAGTAACTATGGAGGTCATTCTTCTGATGTTCCTCCTGCTGAGAGAAAGTAGGTACTTACTGTTTTTGGTGTTTGGGTGTATACAGTTTTTAGATTGTCTAGCATGGTCTATCGAGATCCAGTGCTTTCTGAAGGATTCGTTTTTCCAGTTGTTGGTAATGCTCTTAAAGAAAGAGGGTGGAGCTTTAAGTCGTGGTTCTGGGCCGATTAACTTGCAAGTTGCTCCCGCTTTAGCTAAACTGTCCGCCATTTCGTTGCCTTGGATATTACTATGACCAGGAACCCAGACTAAAGTAACGGAGTTAGTAGTCGCGAGGAGATTAATTCTGTCTCTGCAGCCGAGTGCAGTGGCCGAGCGGAATTTATATGTACTCAAGGCCTTTAATGCACCTTGGCTATCGGAGCATATACAAATCTGCTGGTTTTGAGTGTCCTTATCTAACAAGGCCTTGCAGCACTGCGCTATACCAAAAGTTTCTGATTGGAAAATAGTGGCACAGGATCCCAGTGGGAACGATTTGCCCGTTTGACTTTCCTGGCAGAAGATGCCCACTCCAGCCTGATCCGCGAATTTCGATCCGTCCGAGTACCACATTATTTGGCTATCAATACTGGTACAACCGTTATTTTTCCATTCCTCCCGAGAGGGGAATAGTGTTGTGAATGTCTTGTTAAAGCGGTAAGTAGGATTGGTAATGTCAAATGGCATTTCGTAGCATGGCGATTCTGTGGTCATAGTTTGCCATAGTTTAGCATGACCATAGTTTTGTTTAATAAGGAGGGATGATTGGTGTAGTCTTAGGCAGGTGGCTCTGGCCACTGCTTCAATATGAATGTGTAGTGGTTCTATGTTGAGTAAGGCTTCCAGGGCAGCTGTTGGTGTAGACTTCATTGCACCTGTGATGCTTATGAGTGCTAATCTTTGTATTTTGGCGAGTTGTTTTTGGGTTTTGCCAACGTGACAGCGCGGCCACCAAATGAAAGAAGCGTAAGATACCATCGGCCTGACGATAGCTGTATAAATCCAAAATAAGACTTTTGGGCTGAGTCCCCAGTTTTTCCCGAAGGCGCTGCGACACATCCATAGTAACGCAATAGCTTTGCGAATGCGGTATTCGATATGGAAGGTCCATTTTATTTTAGGATCCAAGATTGCTCCTAAAAATTTTACCCACGGGGAAAGTTCAATAGCTTTACCAAAGATAACAGGTGCTTTAAAACCTAGGATTTTGCGTTTCCTTGTGAATAGTAAAAGTTTTGTTTTGTCCGTATTTACTTCCTGGTTATGTTGATTGCACCAGCTTTCAACTAATCGGAAGGCAGATTGCATGAGGTCGCACAGTGTGCTGACGAAATGCCCAACCAGTAAGATTGATAAGTCATCGGCAAAGCTCTGTGTAAAATACCCAGAGTCGTTTAACAGCTTTAAAAGGCTGTCTTTCACTAGAATGTACAATAATGGTGGTAGTACACCCCCCTGAGGACAACCTTTACAGGTGAGAACGTCTACAGATGCTAATCCCAGTTTGGCTGAGATTATTCTGCTACTTAGCATGGCATAAATCCAGCTTGTAGTGGTTACATCAATGTAATGCTCGAGGCATGAGTTCGTAATTGATATATACATCAAGTTGCTGAAAGCATTCGATAGGTCGATGAAACCTCCCAATGCAAATTGATCGTGTTCTAGAGCGTACTCGGCTCTGGCTACAAATTGGTGTAGTGCGCTCTCGGCGGATTTGCGAGGCTGATACGCATGCTGGTTCGGATGGATTTCGAATTGTTTTAGTGCTCCATCTCTTACATATCGATCTACCAACTTCTCTAAAGTCTTCAGAATGAATGAGGTGAGGCTGATAGGTCTAAAGGCTTTGACTTCTGTGTAAACTGTCTGACCAAGTTTGGGAATGAAGACTTCTCTTGCGCCTCTCCAAACTTGCGGGATATGAATGAGACTGATACTAGCTATGAACATCTCATATATCACATCTAGGGCCAGGTGTAGACTTTTGTGGAGCATCAATGGTATGAGGTCATCTTCACCTGGTGATTTAAGGGGAGCAAACGATTCTATTGCCCAGACGATCTTATCTTTCGTAACTATTTCCTTTGCTATATCTTTATCTCCCGTGCAGAGAATGTTGCCGGGTACTGGTAGGTTAATATTAGTGTTGCTTGAAGGAGATGAGCCAGGGAAGTGAACCTCCATTAAGTGTTTCAGAGTACTTTCTTCGTCCTTGGTGTACTCTCCAGAAGGTAGTTTTAGAGTTCCTATAGAACAGTGTGGATCCCTTGCCAACGATTTGACTAGGTGAGCAGATGCCGATGTTGAGCAGATGCCGATGTTGAGCTTATGGAAGAGTAAGCTTGTTTGAGCAAAGCTCTTTGATTAGCCCGAATTGCCTTGTTGTAATTCTTTTGGGCAGTTCGCCTGAGCGTAATATTAGCCTCGTAGGAGCTATCGAGAGGGTTCCTGCGTTTGGCTTTGTTAAAAGCCTTCCTGAGTTCTTTCCTAAGCTTTTTGATTTCAGTAGTAAAGAATTCAGCCGATCGACTAGCCTTTACGATCTTTTCCGGACAAGCGGATTTGAAGCTATCGGTGATGGCGCTGGTTAGGGCACTCGCCACATTGTCGAGATCGGACTTGGAATTTATTGGGTTTGTTTTGGGTATGATTTTCGTAAGATTTTTGTCAAATAGCGTCCAGTCAGTACATTTTGGATTTCTGAATTTGACGCTTTCAATGTGGTCAGTATGGATGTGGAACGTAATACATCTGTGGTCAGAGGTAAGTATTTTGTTAGTGACTTTTCAGTTCTTTATAGAGTGACTAAAGTGGATTGAAGATAGGGTAATATCAATGACTTCTTGCCTGGACGAAGTGACGAAGGTAGGTTCATTACCCACATTCGCGGTGACCAGGTTGGTGGTTAGGATGAAATCCAGAAGAGCATCACCTTGGGGGTTGCAGTCAGAGCTGCCCCAAAGGGAGTGGTGTGAATTTGCGTTACATCCCGTCAATAGTGGCACATTATTGGTTTTGCTATAGTTTACTAAGTCTATGAATTCTTGCGTAGGGGGAAGTATGTTTTTATCGTAGGGGAAATACACAGAAGCTACAATAACTTTCACTATGTTGCCGCTGATCTTAAGCTTCAGAACGGCTGCAGTTAGGTCCCCTTTGCAGAACTGTCTAAGTGGTAGTATGTCACAATTCTTAGAAGCTAGAATGCACGTTCGAATTTTGTCCAAGCCTATATGGCTGATTATGTTGAATCTACGCGGGTCGAGATTACTTACGACGCCTTTTTTAATGTACGGCTCTTGTATGAGAATGATAAAGTTGTTCGAGTCAAGAGCAATATTGTTGAGCTCTGCTGTCGCAGCTTTACCATGCCTCAAGTTTATTTGCGCGAAGGATAGTTTATTATTCGCCATCTCATTGCGTTAAAGGTTGAAATATTACATTTCAACGAGTACTGTAGGTCACTTATAACCCCCAATTTTATGGGAATTGTTTTTGTGTTGTGAAAAGCTATGGATAATTTACTTACCAATTGAGTTGTGAGCCCGATGAAACGGAATGAAACTACATTGTTTTGCTGATGCTTCAAAGCGAATGAATTTATTATCAAAAAAGTTACACTGGGCCAATTGTATTTCGAGCTAGCCATTTTACTTTTGATTTTGGTTTGCCCCTTGCAGGTTTATTTTTATTCGGGTCATGCCGCAGTAGGGACGATAACCCAATTCTTTGAGTGCCTCGATCGTATTGTCCACGACCCCAATAATCCATAGCTGCCGACCGTTCTGTATTTTAGATCGGCTGAATAACTTCCAATTAGAAGTGTCGAGCGTAGGGTTTTGCGCTGCGATGATATTAAACAGATCATTTGGTTCGGGTGCCGGAATTGCAATCGAGACGGTAGCTCTGATTAGGTTTGGTGGAGGGCCAGATGCCACGGCTTTTATTTTGGCCCCCTGCCAGAGGCCTTCTAGTTTTGGTATTGTAGCTACCACCCAGTCTCTGGTCTTCACATCTGCGCAGATGAGACGGAATCTGCCGCGGTCCATACCAGAACTTTCAAATCGAAGCGAGGACATTTCCTCATCAGAAAAGAGTGCTCTCGTTATACTGTTGTTTAGTGTTCTGCCTTGGGCGTCAGTAAAGGTGAGAGTTCCTTTTGCATCAGGCAAGATGTCTACGACGAAAGCCTCCGTGTTTGCGACTGCTGCCGCTGAAGTAAACATGTTGATCACGGATTTTTAATTGGGTTTAGCGTCTCTTCCTGTGACAGATCCAGCTTTCTTTTGGTGTACACCGGAGTGGATATACGATCAAGAGCAGTGGGCGTCGTTGCTTCTAGTTTCCCAGAGAAACCGCTGTCTTCCGGTGACTCCGATAAGTTGCTGGATTTTGCTGTTACTAGCAGATCGCCGAGGTTAATGGAAATGTTTTGAATTGTGCGGTCCAAACTCAAATCCTTATCGAATGGTTCGTCGTTCCCTTCTAACAGATTATTTTCTAATTCCTCCTCAGAAACGTCGTGGTCTCTGATGAGGGATAGTGACATGGCCTTTCCGGATTCGGCGGAGATATTTAGCGGTCTGTAAACGAAAATGCATTGGTTTTTGCTAAGGTGCACTTTCAGGTTGAGGTTAGGTGAAATATTTATTGGTTCAAAGCATATTCTTTTGGGAAATAATTTAATGAATATCTGACTGACCTTTAAATTCCTTTGATTAAGTGAAGCTAGCTGCTTGGCAGAATAACTGGGTGGGCAGGAATAAAAGTTTGAATTTGCGAAAGCAAAAAATTTTTTTGAACAGTTTTCACTTGTTTGCTGCCTGGATGTTTGCTTAACAATACCCTGGCTTTTATACTCAAAAGTATAACGAGTGGCTCGTGATAATAGATATGGCGCGGGAGAGTGGCAGTGGTTAAAAATCTGCGTATTTTTAAGTATGCAATTTAAAAAAACTTTGCTCTTGTGGGAGAGGATTTCGTGTACATACATGTGTTATGCGAGCAGATTAGTGAGTAGGGGTACGAGTACTTATGGTTTAGTACTCTGTTAAGTACACGAATATTAGAGAGTACTTCGATTTTTGTTGTGTTTGTTTGGCGCGCGAATAATTTAGAAAGTATATTAGCCTGAAGAACATAATGCTGCCCGTGTGTGTGCATTTGTTTGTTCTTGAGGGAAACACGACAGAGGTTGAAGAGTGTTTGTATTTGGAAGAACTGAGAAAGATGCTTCAAACTCGCTTCTCGATGAAGGGAGATTTTTCTGCGGTTTGACAAAAACATTATGAGAGTTTGCGCATGGGTGTTAATGGGTATGTTGTGTGAGTCACACCGTCGTAAATGGCGCGAAGAAGTGAATGCACTCCGATTTTTGGTCCTCTGAATTGCGGTTTTATTAGCCTTAAAGGGAAAGAAAATTATCATGCTACTATGCGTAGACATGGTGGGGCACGTTTCGACAGTGAAATGGATGTACATTATTTGCGAATTTGTAATAAATTCGAGTAGACAGCCATTAGGCCTTTTTGTTTTGATTGTTCGACTAAGTTTGTAATACTTACCAACACAGCTGTGTATGCCAATACAGAGAGAAGAACTCCGCTGTTTGTTACTTACTCGCAGCGGGAATTTTAGTGATTGGGTTGTGTTAAGTAAGTGGTGGGGTGTGACGTCATGGCCGACCAAAGCGTAAAAGTATATGTTCGTAGTGATGGCCAAGCAAAACAGAGCTAATTTAAAAGAAAATACCATAAAATGATCCCCCAACCGAGGATGTCTAAGCGACAGGTTTGTGGATCACTTTAAGATCACTTTTCTCACTAATTAGTTTCGCTATATAATCAAAATCTTCAATTAACCGATTAAAACTCTGGAGGGACTGCAAAACACGTCCGTACTTAGAAATACTATAGATAGAACTTCAACGGGAGAATACGGGGGAAGTGGAATACGGGGGAAGTGGAATACGGGAGAAGTAGAATACGGTGGAGTGGAATACGAAGAAATAAAATTCGGGGAAAGTTGAATACGGCGAACTTGGAATGCGGTGAACGTTGAATACGGGGGAAGTGGAATACGGGGAACGTTGCATACGTTCCACGAAGGAAGTGGAGTACGGGGGAAGTGGAAACATTACGCATCATTATTTAAAACGAAAAAAAATATGGCTCTCTGAATAGACAACACGCGAAAATGATAAAGCCTGCGTAGCTCCTAGGGGCGGGGGTTTCGACTACGTAACCTACCCTTTAATGTTAAAGCGAAAATGATAAAGCCTGCGTAGCCCCTAGGGGCGGGGGTTCGACTAGTTTGCAGCATACTCCAGAGTGCTGGAATGGTGTTAGAGTGGTTTTTATCCCAAAACTTGGTAAGAGCTCTTACCAGCTACCTGAATCCTTCAGGCCAATCAGCCTCACGTCATTCATATTGAAAACATTGGAGAAATTGATAGATCGTTATACAAGAGATGTTTACCTAAAAATCAAAGGATTGCATCCTCTACAGTTTGCATATCAGCCAAAAAAGTCAGCTGAACTGGCTCTGCACTGTTTGGTTACAAAAATTGAAAACGCCCTGTGCCATGAAGAAGAAGCCCTCGGCTGCTTCATCGATATAGATGGAGCTTTTAATAATATCATGTTCAAAGCGGTTGCGAAAGCGTGCAGAGAACACGACATTTGTGAAACTATAATGGGGTGGATTTGGATTATAGTAATGCTTCGATTGAGAATCGTTAATTCACACCTAGGAAATGTTAAGGTCAGCGTCATAGTAAGTAAGGGTTGCCCTCAAGGGAGAATCCTTCCTCCACTAATATATTGCTTAATCAAGGATAGCTTGCTGAAACTGTTGAACAACTCCGGTTACTACGCACAAGCATTTGCCGATGACTTGACAATACTTATCGTCGGCAAATTCACATCAACACTATGTGAGCTAATGCAATCTGCACTAAATCTAGTCGAAAGGTGGTGTTCATCGCAAGAGTTGTCTGCTAACCCTGATAAGTCAAAGTTAATCCTATTCTCGAGGAAAAACTCAATCAGTGGATTCACGCCGCCTGAATTCTTTGGTGAAGAGCTCAAACTGTCACCTTCAGTAAAACATTTGGGGTTAATTCTGGACCCTAAAGTTAATTTCTCGCTGCATCAGGCTTATGTTATTCAGAAGGCTACAGCAACAATTTGGCACTGCAGGAGAGCCTTCGGCCTAACTTGGGGTCTGAGCCCAAAAATCCTGCTGTGGATCTACACAGCTATAGTTATTCCTAGATTATACTACGCTGCAATAATTTGGTGGCCACGGTGTAGACTAAGAACAGCTAAGACGCAGCTGTCCAAGATCCAGCGTTTAGCTCTAGTAGGAGTTACAGGGGCAATGCGCACCGCACCTACAGCGGCTTTAGAAGCCTTACTACATATCCCGCCCTTGCACATTAAAATCGAAGCAGTTGCAAGGTCTACAGCGCTTAGGTTTAACTATCTGCGTATCTCGAACATCGGACATGCTAAAATCTGGGGTTTGATGGTGAAATCCAATCCGCGATTTGAAATGCCTTCTGATGCGATCATACCGGAGTACAAATTCGACAAAGCTTTTAGAGTTCACATCCCATCAAGGCACGATTGGGAATATGGCCTAGCCAGCCCACAGGAAGGTATAATGAATTGGTACTCTGACGGCTCTCGCTTAGGCGGGGGCTCAGGAGCGGGGTACTACTGCCCACAGATGAATTTAGAAAAATTTTTATCACTGGGAAAATGGATAACTGTGTTTCTTACAGAAATGGTGGGCATTCAAGGATGCTGCGAAGAAATCCTCTCAAAAGGACGATGTGGGGACACAATAAATATCTACACGGATAGCCAATCAGTGCTTAAAACTTTGGACAGCTATAGATTCTCATCCTCATTAGCGCTGAAGTGTAGATAATCTCTCCAGCTCATTAAACTCGAAACCAGGTTAATTTGATCTGGATTCCTAGCCATAGCGGCTTCATAGGCAACGAAATTGCAGATAGACTGGCTCGTCAGGCGTCAGTCAATGGCCTAGAGGGTCCGGAACCAGGCATTGGGATTTCTATCGGAACGTTCCAAAGGTGGATTAACGAATGGAAAGACGCCTCCTTTGCGAATTATTGGAAGTCGACAGGAAACGCGAGACAAGCCAAGGCTTGCACCCTATTGAGCAAGGCCAGAGCAAAGGAAGCTCTATCTCTGAGTAAGAGGGACTTGAAACGGGTTGCAGGGGTTCTAACAGGCCATTGTCACCTTAATGCTCACCTCCAAATTATGGGAATCACCAACAACCCGAGTTGTGACCAATGCGGCGATACTGAAACTGCTGAGCACTTTCTATGTAAATGCCCGCCTTACATTATGAAGAGATCCAAATTCTTTGGCTCATATACTGTTAAGTATGAGAATATGAAGTGTATATCTCCCAAGCTAGTGCTGGAGTACCTTAACGCTACCAAGAGGTTATGACTGAATGGAATATATCTCTAAATTGTGGAAAAGTATTCTAATATTATATTATATATTATATATTAATATTACATTCGCCGAATTGTTAGCTAATGACGGTGTTGTTTGGCACTTTAACCCCC
>CM055403.1:125665890-125679244 GCA_029228625.1 Pseudolycoriella hygida
TAATTTCCACCTGACACATTTTCTGTCTGGTCACGGATGCTTCAGGAAGTATCTGCACAGGTTTGGATTCACGGAGTCACCTTTCTGCACGACATGCGATAGGCAGGAAGAGACTGCGGAGCACGTGTTATTCGTCTGCCCCCGCTTCGAACAAGAACGAGGAGAGCTGTTGACTGTGAGTAGGCCAGATGTAAGTGCCGAAAACATAATATCGGCGATGTGCCGCGATGAGGAGGTGTGGATAGTGGCGGATAATGTAGTTGCGAAAATAATGACGAAGCTGCAAATTGCATGGAGAGACGATCAAAGAAGACTGGCAGTTGATCTAAGAGAGTAGGTGCGAAAGCACAGCTCCTCCCCGAAGTAATGCTGTGAGGCGGTTCCGGGGAGAAGAGAGCACGAAGACTAAGGAAGGAGGTTTTAGTTGGTAGGTCATTAAAGAATGGAATCCAACACTACCTTGGTTCAGAAAGACCGGGTGTCTATGAAGATTTCCTCACCCTTATAAAAAAAAAAAAAAATTGGAATTATAGTGACAATAGATGAACTATCGTCACAATAGCTGAAACTATAGTGACGATAGTTGAACTGTAGTGGCAATTGTTAAACTATCGTGGCGATAGTTGGAACTATCTTGGCGATAGTTGGAACTATCATGGCGAAAGTTGGAACTATCGTGGCGAAAGTTGGAACTATCGTGGCGATAGTTGGAACTATCGTGGCGATAGTTGGAACTATCGTGGCGATGGTTGGAACTATCGTGGCGATGGTTGGAACTATCGTGGCGATAGTTGGAACTATCGTGACGATAGTTGGAACTATCGTGGCGATAGTTGGAACTATCGTGGCGATAGTTGGAACTATCGTGGCGATGGTTGGAACTATCGTGGCGATGGTTGGAACTATCGTGGCGATAGTTGAACTATCGTCGCGATAGTTGAACTATCGTGGCGATAGGTGAACTATTGTGACGATAGTTGAACTATTGAGACCGAAGGGCTTTCGCGCAATCGTGACTATTTCGAATTCTTTGATTATAAGAATGACTATGAAGAATCAAAGAAATTGTTTTACAACGAAGTTTCATTGGTACTAAGGGGTGGGTAAAAAAGACAGGGTAAAGACAGGTAAAAAAAATCAATAGTTTAAACATATTAGTCATTCAAATGTACAAATATTTGTAGATCGTACAATTAACAATGAATCAATGAAATTCATCGAAAAAAAATTCGATGAAGAAATGGGGTGGTAATAAACTGATAGAGCAATTATTTATTTTTACCGAACCGAAAAAAAAATTACCGGAAATAAATTACATTTTACCGGAAAAAGTGATCGAAATAAAATTCGAAACCATCTGTTGTTAAATTGACGACGTTTTACCGAAAATAAATTAAATTTTAACGGAAAAGAACAATCGACCTGAAATCGAAATTAAATTATATTTTACCGGAAGATTACCGCTAAAAACGTTGCCTAATCTAACACTTGAACTTGTTAAATATTTTTTAATTTCTATAAAGTAACCGAACTGGCAAGTTCATTCGAATTTTAATCCGTAACTTTTTTATGTTACAATCTAAAATAAAAACATAAGCTTCGCGGACCCGTACGAAACCCGTTCAATCAATTCTCCTTGCAAGAATTCCCGTGATATTAAATTGCTGATTGCATATTAAGCTGTATTGTAAATTGCCGAAATGGCAATAGAGAAAAACAAGTCCAAAGTACAGCACTTAGATGAAACCTGGGGCCCTAAGCAAATGACCTGTCACTTCCAGTTCATTTACTGTCATTTCCTATTCATTTCGGTTCTTGTCCGGTATTGGTCACATCTGTTCATTTCCGGTCACTTTCGGTCTCTGACTTATGCTTGATGGGCAAAAATAGTACCATCAATTTTACCTAAAAAAACAATTTGGGTTGGTGCCCTCAGAGGACATGTCACCCTAAGGAGCGGTCGAGGACCCATACTTCCATGGGACAAAATGTTCCACTCAATTTTCTCTACAACATAGCAAAAACAAATTTAGGACTGACCTAGGGCCCTATGTAAAAGCCTAGGACCCATATTTTCATGGACAAAAAGGTCCTACTCGATTTTCTCTACAACATAGCAAAAGGGCCAGGGCCATCCTGGGATCCTAAGTATAGGCCTAGAATATACTCGATTTTCTACAGTTAGTGAATAAAATGCGTTCCTAAATTTATTATTAGTCAAAAGTGAAAATATTTCAAAAGAATTTTTTGCGTTCCGAAGCGATAAGCGTCACCCAAATTGATATCAGTTGTTTTGGAAGAAGGGACGAGGACTTGCGTCACGTTTTCCTTTTAAAAAGGGTTTTTGTTGTGATAAATAATATTAATATTAATAATAATAAAAAAAATTTCGGGCGAAAAAAAATTCATACCCTCAACTTCCTCTACAACATTTCAAAAGTTTTTTTTGAGCCACCGCCGCTGTTGCCAAACCGAAGCGCGGCCGCTACTACTTTCATGGACGAAAATGATACCCTCAACTTCCTTTACAACATATCAAAAGTTTTTTGGCGGTGACCCTGATACACTACATACCCAACCCAACAATTTTTCCTTTGTCACCAAACCTCTATCTCGAACCATTGCCTCATACAAAATGTGCTATCATACACATTACACACACAAACACAAACATGTGGACTTTATGTGGCGCCTTCTAAGATCCCTGGCGCTTAAAGGAGGCCGGTACCCTCCCTTTTTTACAATCTCATATGGCGTAGAATGCCCACCCGAAGGTTCCTGCAAAATTTCAAGAGAAGTTATTGAGCCGTTTTCGAGCACGAGCCAAAAAAGTCGGTTTTCATACAAATGGCCCTGAAACTAACTAACTAACTCACTAACTAACGTAGGATGTTTGCATTAACTTTGACTTCTATGAAAAAATAGCACTTTTTGTATAGGAAATGATTATTTTCGTATCTTCGGATCCACCGAACCTATTTTAATGGGTGAAAAAAAAAATTCGCCTTAGAATTTTCCGTAGATCTAGGAAAAATATTTTCCGGGTGGTACGTCGCAAGGGGCGGAAGTCAAAACTTAGCTGTATATGGTTGCGCAGTCTACGAAAAAAATTTTTCCTAATTTTTAGTTCGTGCGTGGACTTGCGTCACGGGCGCATCGCTACCGCCCATGATCTCGAAGAAATTGCGGTATTTCGAAGTCAATACAATAATAAACGGAAACAAGAAATGGGCATCCACACCAATTCTTCACAAGCTGATCCAGCAGAAGAAAGTACTGTTGGTTCTCATAGTCGCAATGATCACGATTGGAGACAAAATGGTCGCAATTGGGGGCAAAAGGTCATGATTGGAGACAAAATGGCTTTAATGGCGCACAAAATGACCGTAATCGGAAACAAAATTGTCGTATTTGGAGAAAAAATGCTCGTAGACAGAGACACAATTATCAAAAACAAGGACCATATGAGCAAATTTTTTGAAAATATCTGAATTGCTTCTATATGAATACAAAATTTATTCTTAAAAAATTATTTGTATTTAATTTGTATGTCTCACACAAGAAACTTACAGTTCACAGTTGAATAAAAACCAAAAAATAGCAAAAATTATAGTATATTAATGCTTTTGTCTCACAAATTGAGAATTACCTGTTATGTATATATTGTATATAAAGAGTGAGCGGAGCGCAGCGAAGCGAACGAGTGAATACAATATATACATAAGAAGTGATCCGAGATTTTTCTCACATAGGAGTACATACAATATTTTATCTATATTTTATCGTAACAATATTCAATGTGATGAATTTACTTGTCATGAAATGGCTGGACTAGAAGCAGTTTGTGTCCGTATTTCGCTATCGTCAGGATTCATCTACATGTACGCATTATACATTCAACCATCGGCTGATATAACGATCTATCGCTCACATGTTGCCGCCATAGATGCTGTAAAACGAAGACTGACCCGATCCGACTCGTTTCAAATTATGGGTGATTTTAATCCGTATGGCGTCGAACGAAAATGATGACGGATTCGACTACATTCCGGTGATCGGTGAATCTATGTGCGCTAGATCTATTATTGCGCGAGAAGTGCTAGCATCAATGGCCGATGGAGGACTGTCTCAAATGTCACCCTTCACCAACATAAGTGGAAATGTCCTGGACCTCGTATATACTGACAACCCTGAATTATGCGTGGTTGATCGAGCAGAATTTTTGATGCTTCCTCCTTTGAAAAGTGACAACGCCCACGTACCACTATGCTGCACGGTTGAATGCTGTCCCATCGTTGCTCCTAATTCTTCCGATGTGCCCAACTCGGTATTCTGTTTCAAAAAGGCCAATTATGTCGACATAAATGCCCATCTATCCGATGTCGATTTAATCCAGTGCACTGCCACAGACGTCAACGAATCAGTGAACAACTTGTACGCCATCATTTACGACACATTCGAGAAATTTGTTCCACGTGCTACGATCCGGTCATCCACAAATCCTAAATGGTACACTAGAGAGCTGTTGCACCTAAAAAATGTCCGGAATAAGAAATATAAAAAGTTGAATAAACAACGCAAACATCAACTTCTTTACGGAATCCCAACAGTCTTAGACGATCGTGATTTTCTTCTAGCGAAACATGATTACGAATCATTGAGGACAACACTGCACAGTGACTTTATACGTGAAAAATCTCATTGCATCAAGACTGATCCGAAGTCATTCTGGCGTCACATCAATTCTAAACGTAAATCGAACAACTTACCTGCCACTGTTGATCTTAATGGTAAGAAAGCGACTACGAATGCCGAAAAATCGAACATTTTTGCAGAATACTTCCGAAGCGTCTACGTTGAACATCCCAACGATCCTACGCTGCTAGACTTCCTCAACGCAAGAAATGACTGCGAATGTTACGACATTACGTCTCCGGTAGAACTTGTTCACTTCGTATTGCGTGGGCTAGATGTAAACAAAGGCAGCGGACATGATGGAGTGTCGTCATTCTTACTTCGAGAATGTGCTGACAACTTGGCTGAACCGTTAAGTGCTGTATACACTCAATCATTAACCCAACGGTGTTATCCCGATGTGTTCAAAATCGGTCAACTGACTCCAGTATACAAATCTGGTCGAAGAACAGACGTCACAAACTATAGAGGTGTCAACGTTATGCCGAACCTTGCCAAAATATTCGAACGAGTCGTTTACATGCAGTTAAAACTTTTCATCCCTCGCAACATCAACGTTTCTCAACATGCATTCATTTCGAATAGAAACATTGAATCGAATTTAATGGAGATGAGTGTCCTTGTCCATGAAGCCTTTGAACAAAACGCTCAACTTGATGCATACAACGTGGATATTAGTAAAGCCTTCGACAAGGTCAAACCATGGAAACTGATTAGAAAAATGGCTGAATTCCCGCTTTCGAATGCCGTTCTGGTATGGTTTACGTCTTACCTAACATCCAGAGTTCAATACGTGGTCATTGGGGAAGACAAGTCAATGACTTTCCTAGTGCCTTCTGGTGTTGGTCAAGGATCAATTCTGGGCGTTTTTTTGTTTCTAATGTTCTTCAACGATTCCGATGTGAATATGGAAAATATCTTCTGTCTGAACTTTGCTGATGATAAAAAAATCGCATCTATCATCAAGTCGGAAGATGATGCAACCAACCTTCAAGTTGCAATCAATCGCTTCTTCAATTGGTGCTGCGATAATGGCCTAGAAATCAACGGTACCAAATCAAAGGTCATCACATACACCCTGAAAACCAGACCCGTGATTTTCGACTATGTTCTAAATGGAGAGAAAATTGAACGGACTGATAGCACATTCGATCTTGGAGTCCTGATGAACACCAAACTAAATTTCAACTCGCATTATGAGTATATTAGTAACAAATCAAAGTCATTATTGAATTTCGTGATGCGCCAAAGGCGATTTCTGGATGATGATGCTATTAAAATCCTTTACAAAGCACTGGTTCGTTCAAATCTAGAATTCGCCGCATGTGTCTGGTCTCCGCACTACATGACCCATCGGAGTACTATTGAAAGTACGCAGAAACAATTTGTTATGTTCCTCAATGGTGACTATCTAAATCGATCAGACAATGATTATGTGCTCAGTCCGTACAGCGAAAGATGTGCGACTTTTGACTTGGAATCTTTGATTCGACGTAGAACGAATGCATCTATTCTTTTCATCCACTCCATTCTCACTGGAAAAATCAATTCACCAGCGCTTCGCTCCCATATAATATTCAATTCGAGATCAACACGGCACAACGGAATGATCTTTATCAAAGCATGCAGGACAAGCCGCTCATACAACTCGCCCTTTAACAACGCCTGTCGTATGTTCAATGCCATATGCAATATTATCAATCCAACGTTGCCCCACGTTCAGTTCCGTAACGCACTTCTTCAATTACCTGATTCCGATTTGAGCCAATTTTTAAATCTTTGATACTATAAATTATGTGTTACTTGATTATGGTGACGATAAGACGATGACCTGTCTGTGATATTTACTAACCTATCTGACCTATTTGTAATACCTATGACGATCTATTGTGATTGACGAACTTTTTGTGATATTTTCGACTACCTTTTGGTAAATTTTAACGAACTATTGTGATACTAACCTAAGACAATATAATTGTAATATATACTAACAGTCCGTTTGTATAAAGCTGACTTAAAATGAAAAATAAATGAATGAATGAATGAATCTTTCAGGAGGGAATATTGAATACATTTAACGTTTCTGTATATAAACTCGAAGTCATACTACCGCATCGGAATTCCGTGTGTTTGTATAAAGGAAAAGGATGACACATGCATAATTTTGACTACATAAGCATGTGTGACAATCAATGTGACGATTATTTTCTTAAGGTGAATTGTAATTGACTCTTTGTCGAAGCCACGGTGGCTCAGCTGGTTAGAGCGTAGACTAATGTCTTTATACCGATCGTGGGTTCAGTTCATGGTTGGGCCACTTTCTTTTTTTTTATTTAATTAATCAGATGAACATTCATTTACGAAAAAATTGCATTTACTAAGATAATATGAACGCAAAGGAATTGACAAGGTAAGAGAAATGCGAGAAACGGTGAAAAAATAAAAAATGAAAGGTGATGGATGCGCTCAAAAACACAATCACAACAGTTTCTATTCATCTTAGAATTAGGGCATTTTTCTAATCACTCCATTTTAGTAACAGAAAAGCCGAATTTTTTAATAAATTAAGCTGCCTTCGGTAAATAACCTCCAAATCGTCAAAATCCTGGACAGCGGTGCATAATCTACTATAATTAATTTAAACTGGCTTTTTTACCGTTGCACATTCCATACTTGGCACTAATTTTCAATCGGTGCATTATCTGATACGCATTTACAAAAAAATGTGTGCTACCCTACAAGGTATGCTATGCACAAAATCATTGCTGTACAAACTGAGAACATCAAAATCATCTTTCATTTTAAGTAAATATAATTAAACAACAGTTTTATGCTAAAAATTGGTTGCACATTTCAAATTAAATTTTGCCATTATTCGGTTTATTTAACATTATTTAACAAAAAAAAAACACAAAACCTTATATACTACACATTACACACACATACAGCATACAGCAGTTAGCAAACTCGGCCGATATGCGGGAGGTCCGAGTTCGGTTCTCCGTCCGGCAGTGCGTTTTTTCTTCAATTAAGATCTGCGGAAATAAAATTTACCCTAGACGACTAACAAATATTACATCTCTAGAAGTTCGAACAACTGAAATTAAAGTATGACTTAAAGTTTATATACAGAAACATTTAATGTATGAAATATTCCCTCCTGAAAGATAAGAAAACATACTTCCCTGCCTTATACAAAATATTTAAAAATACTAAATTCTCTAGCTAGATTAATTTGAACTCAAACATCCAGATAAGGGTAAACAATCTATGAATCGACTCACTAGGATGAATGTCAGAACTACTTTGTATGAAGTAATCTCAATACCCTGATTAACTGCTGGGTCGAAACGGTTAACGCTTTATGACATCCCAGCACAATTATTCATTCAACTTAATGCTAAATGAACGACACCAGTTAAAACGGGCGAATGCAAAACTTCACAGGAGAGCACAAAATTTCTCACACACAATTTTACTTGTGTCACTTTTTTCTCCAAGGGAAGGGGAATGTTTGTTTTTTTAGTAATTTGTTTTCTGGTGTGAAGGGGTGGTAATAGAGATTCGCACCGTTTTTACGTTTTTTGCTTCTAACATGTCAAATCCTTTAAGGTAGAAAACAAATTTTCATTTTATCGATTTCCGTTAAAATATTTTTCGTTTCTTATCAGACAATATTGGACATGCCGATTTTGCATGCAACGATAGTTGAACTATCGTAGCGATACTTGAACTATCGCACAATTGGCAAATTGGTAATAGTAGCGGTCATATTTATATAACTGCTCAGAAATTTGAGATGGAAATTTTTAGAATTTAGCAAACCTGTTCACCATGAAATGAGGAACAACTTTGCTGAAGAAACTTTTTTCGTATCAATTATATTTGTTGATTTCGAACTTTCTGAAAAATGCAGTCTTCTGGTTTGTAGACTGCTCCATCCGCTGGAATTTGTAAAATTGCCTTCTAGCCGAGGAAAATCTCATTTCGCCCCCAACTGTAAACACTTAAGGCACAAACGCAAACGTAAACAAGAGTCAACGTGAAAACAAACTTTTTTATACAAACATAGCTGCACACTTCACTTAACTCGTATTTAAAGAACACGTACCGAATCTGATAACTCATATAGCCAGAATCTTTTCGAAATTCAAGCATATCTTGTTGCCTGTTCGTGTCTTACACCTTCACCAATCATTATGGATAATCACAACTGCAAGCGTTCTTGTTCTGCTGAAGCTGGATGCTCAAAACCATTCTATTTAGGCTGATTTAGCGTTGCTATCAACAAGGTAAATCAAAAGTCATTTTTTACAGCAGACTCTCCTGTTCAATTTATATGTAAGCAATGTCAGGAAAAAATTAAAATTCGTCCTCTTGACAGTGATGCAATGGTTAGTGAATTAAAGCAGATAAATATTGCCTCGTCGAATCGGAAGGAGAATGACTACAGCGATGAGCTAAGAGAAATTGTTGCAAAATTATCATCTCTCGACTTGCCTTGCATCGATCCATCAGCAAGTCAGGTTTACTTACCAACTAACACTCTTATTGACAAAATCGATTCTCTTATCGATTACGAATTATCTCGCTTCGAAGAATCGCTTCTTTTTGGAGGAATTCATTAAAAAACATGCGCACAATAAAACTTCTCGCGTAAACCCCATCGATTACAATCGATTGGAAAATCCATTGGACTGGTCAATCTCTTCTCCCAAACAACGTCCATCCAGTCATTCAGATGATTTATTCGCTGTGTTGCATTCGTTTGAAACAAATACATGGGCGTCGTTCGACTCTATCACAAGCTCCATAAAGAAAAAAAAAATACCGAGATTCTTGACGTATTTCTCAATACTAAGGAAAAAGACATTACTCCAAGTGATGGCGGTTACATGAGCAAATCAGCTTTAGTTGAGACTATCAAATCTGATAACAGACTTGATTGCATTTATCACACTGTTTGTATCCTCTAGTTTTTCTCAAAGTATTGACGGATTACGTCTTCCCAACAATCAATCTGATCCTCTCGTTGCATCGTTGCATGAGACAGCCTCTCGAAAATATTTTGTCTACGACAGATGAGTCACCTTCATTGAAGATAGACTCCATTGAAAACGACGAAATGCTTCATAGTAACTCGCCTTTTGCATCGATGAATTTATTAAACGGAGATAATAATGACAACGAAATTAATTCAACCAACAAACAAACTCTTCCTGAGATAAGGAAAAGTGGGAGAAGTGTCCATCTCTTAGGCAACAATGTTAGATCGACTTCCCTACGCAAGCACTTCCACATCTCGCCATTCGAAATAAGTGTTACAGCGGAATGCATAATGGAATATATCGTTCATAATACTAATGTTGACAGAAAGCAAATAAATATTCGCCGACTTATCAAAAATGGACAAGACATCTCAAAACTTCGACACGTTAACTTCAAAATTGAAACGAACGGTGAAGTTTTAAGAGTTATTTCGAAACAAAGTTTTTGGCCACCATTTGGCCATCAAATCATGGACACCCAAAACGAAGGTTGATGGTACCCAATCTTTTTTATACAACAGTGCGACGTAACCGGAATACAACCAGTTTCGGTTAAAAAGATTTTGGATGAACTTCCCCAAGTACTTATAGACAACGAACCTATTTCCGCATCCACAAGGCGTTCCATTAATCGTCCCGTAAATTTACATTTATATTACAACATCCGTGGTATGTCTGGCATCGAAGGATCTTATTCTCGAGGGGTGGCGCACTTCATTTATTCCATTTATTCTTTTATTCCATTTATTCCCAAAATTTTTTTTGTTGCTTTTGCGAAATATCTGAACCAAACACATCACAAGTTAGACAAATAAGTTCAAAAAAAGGTTTGCACAAATTATAAAGCATTTAAACCATCTTGAGATTAAATTTTATTTTTTTGGGAATAAATGGAATAAATTTATTTATTCCATTTATTTCATTTTTCAACAAAAATTCTTTTAAGTTTTCAAAAGAGGGTTTTTTCACTTTTTGACACATTAGTATGGTTTGTTGTGTGCGTTGCCATCAAAATCAAGTCTATTTAAGGTTTTGACGAATTTGAAAAAATTATCATTTATTCCAATTATTCCAATATTTATTCCATTTATTCCATTTATTCCCATTTATTCCATTTATTCCCATTTATTCCATTTATTCCATAAACAGCAGAAGTGCGTCACCCCTCGCTTATTCTGCTCTCCACAACTGCAACCGATTATGACGTACTCATCGTATCAGAGACTTGGTTAACCAAAGACAAGTTCAATGCAGAATTCTTCGATCCCCGCTTTTCGGTATATCGGAGAGATCGCTTAGACACAAACATTGACACGGAAAGAGCAGGCGGTTTAATAGCAATTGACTCTAAATATGACAGTGAGATATTTAAAATAGAAGAGTTGGAAGATTTGGAAGCGATTTGCGTTAAAATTAACCTACAGTCATCAAATTCGTGTTTATATATCTACGGTTTGTATATAGAGTTTGGTTCCAATGAAATGTCTACATGTCGCACCTGACGCTTTGATTAAGGCATATTCGATGGTAGGTCAGTGTGATATCTTCGTAGCGATTGGCGACTTCAACATGCCAGTCGTCAAATGGTCCAAAAACGGTGATGGCTTTGATGATTTACCAATGATTGGAAGTTTTGAATCCATACCTGCAAAAATTGCTAGGACACTGACATCTTGCCTCCTTGAAAATGACCTCTTCCAAATGACAGATTCTGGAAATGCTTACAATAACGTTCTAGACCTTGTTTATACTAACATGCCAGAATTATGTGTTGTCACCGCAGCTGACGATCATTCCTGATAAGCTTCAAGACAAATCACATGTTCCAATACATTAGATGATCGAATGCGAACCATCATCGTATGCGTCATCACCATCATTTAAGTCCATCAACTGTTTTCGAAAAGCACCATATGAATTGATAAGGCAGGACCGTAATGAAACAGATTTTAACACGTTGCTTGCCAATAAAAGCCTTGATGGAATGGTAGGTGCTCTTTATGAAAGACTTTACGAAATTTTCGATCATCGCATTCCCAAGGCCACTCTTCGTTTAACGAACCACCCAGTCTGGTATAGTGCCAAATTCATAAATCTTAAAATAAAAGGAATCGCGCCTATCGGAAATTTAAAAATCATTCGAACGAAGGCTACCATAACATTATTATCACGCCAGATACAGTTCGTCAAGTACTTGAGCAAATGAACCTCAGTAAGGGTTTGTTTGTTTGTTTGTTTGTTTTATTGATTAATAAACAGGCACACGCCTAATTACATAATAACCATATTTTCTAATATTGAACAATAAGATGTAACAAATTGGGTTGATATACATTAGAATTTTGATTATTATTATTTTATTTTATATTATTATATTTATATTATTATACTATATCACAACAAAAACCTCTTTAAAGGTAGAGTGTGACGCAGTCCGTAAGTCCGCTTCCAAAATTAATGATATCGCTTGAGGTGACGCTATCGCAGATAATACGCAGAAGTTTGTTTGAATGGAACCTTGTGTTAAAAGTTTCGATTTCCTGAAAAAAGTAGAGCGCTTTCTTTGAAACAGAATTACATTGTGTTAAAAAAAATTGCGCCACAAATGCCGGACCCAACGACGAAAAAATTTTCTGTACTTTCAGTTTTTGCGCTGCAAAAATTTGACTTTTGTTTCTTATTGCGTTGGTGGATCCGGCATTTGTGACGCAATTTTTTTTAACACAACGTAATTTTGTTTCAAAGAAAGCGCTCTACTTTTTTCAGAAAATCAAAACTTTTAACACAAGGTTCCATTCAAACAAACTTCTGCGTATTATCTGCGATAGCGTCACCTCAAGCGATATCATTAATTTTGGAAGCAGACTTACAAATTGTCTTCAAAAAAATATTCTCCGAAAAAAAATTTTCTCCCAAAAAAAATTTCTCCGAAAAAAATTTTTCTCCAAAAAATTTTCTCCGAAAAAAATTTTGCTCCAAAACAAATTTTATACTAAAAAGTTTTTCTCCAAAAAAATTTTTCTCCGAAAAAATTTGTTCTCCAACACCGTCGGCTACCATCGGAACACTTCGCATCACCTTCGGAATACTTTGTGTCACCTTCGCCTTCATTCGGAACACTCCATGTCACCTTCCGCTGCCTTCGGAACACTTCGTGTCACCTTCGGCTGCCTTCGAAACACTTCTTGTCACCTTCGGCTGCCTTCGGAACACTTCTTGTCACCAATTCTTCTCAGTGATTTATATAACTTTCCTGAAGAAACCAACTATCTAGGTATTCTTATTCAGAATTTAGCAAAAAATCCAAGATGGTGTCACTTTGACAGTTGGCAGCCATTTTCTTAAGATACAAAAAAATTCTCCTGATGAAACTCTATAACTTTCTAGAAGAAACCACCTCTCTACGTAGTGTCATTTCGGAGCTAAAATTCGAAAACCGTAGAAGCATAAACGAAAATCCAAGATGGTGCCGCTATGACAGCTGGCAGCCATTTTCTTATGATCCCAAAAAATTTTCTTCACCAAACTCTATAACTTTCTTGAAGAAACCATCTCTCTAAATTCGAAAACCGAAAAAGCATCAACGAAAATCCAAGATGGCGCCGCTATGA
>CM055403.1:125689760-125726672 GCA_029228625.1 Pseudolycoriella hygida
ACATTCAATGCAAAAGATTTTACACTTAAGTATTGCGTGTTTGCGCCCTTAGAAATCGAAAATCGACCATCGGTTATGTCGTCCAACTTACATATGGTACCATGTGGAGTTATTGCTCCTTCTGGTCACCTTGGTCAAACGTCTGCTTACACTGTTAACGAATTTGACCCAGGTTCGGATGCGGAGTTAGCTGCAGTTATAGCGGAAGTTGAACGTTTCAAGGCTTCAAATAAACCGGAGGAACGAAGACCTTACGATTTCGATATACCTTTAAGAGCTAAAAAATTGGATGAATCAGTTCCGTCCAATTTCGGTAAATCATCAGATTTGTTTAAACAGCCTACAGAACCAGTACCTTCAACCAGCAAACAAGCACTTGCTCAGGATCAAGTTCGTGCCAAAAGAAATCGAAACGATAAGTTAATAACTAACAAAGACACTGAAGACACATTAGCAGGTGATGCTACCGCAGGAAGAAGTGAACAATGTGCAAAGAAACGTAGTGTTGACGTAAAAAAGTCTACTCGAAATATTACGCAATCTACAACATCTTCCATAAAATCAACTTTTGTTGGGATGGTAAAAAAAATTGCAAGAAAAATTTCCCCAAAGAAAAAGCAAAGTGTTTCCACCAACAACTCAGCCGATGTCACGAGTTCGTCCACAGCTGAAACAGCTGATGAAAAGAGACGGCGCGAGCAACGAGAACGTAAACAGCGTTCGCGCGCACGGCAAACTGAAGAACAAAGGGAAGACAAACGTTTGTCGGATGCTACATCCTACAAATTAAGTCGGTCCAAAGAGACAACCGAACACCGTGAAAGTCGTCAACAAGCAGACGCATTGGCACATAGTCTCAGTCGGGCTACAGAGACAGCAGAGCAACGTGAACGGCGTCTTCAATTAATAGCAGCATCACAACGGCGTAGGATTGCTACGGAGACAGCAGAGCAACGTGAACGTCGTCAACAAGCTGACGCATTGGCACATAGTCTCAGTCGGGCTACAGAGACAGCAGAGCAACGTGAACGGCGTCAACAATCTGACGCATTGGCACATAGTCTCAGTCGGGCTACAGAGACAACAGAGCAATGTGAAGGGCGTCTTCAATTAGCTACACTTTCGCAACAACAACGTCTCGCTACAGAGACAGCAGAGCAACGCGAACGGCGTCAACAAGCTGACGCATTGGCACATAGTCTCAGTCGGGCTATAGAGACAGCAGAGCAACGTGAAGGGCGTCTTCAATTAGCTACATTTTCGCAACAACAACGTCTCGCTGCAGAGACAACAGAACAACGTGAACTTCGTTTGACATCTGCACACACTTCTACGATTGAGCGTCGTCAATCTGAGACACCACATCAAACTCAAGAGCGCCTTCAAGGTGATGTTCTCAGGCGCGCAGCCGCCCGGTCTAGAGAAACTTCAGAAGCTGCTGCAGCTCGCCGTAGAGTTGAAGCTGAAAGACGAGCGCAAATGCGTGCTTTCGACAGATTGCATAGTACAATTTTACCAAACATTCGGCGTATTCAGCAACTAGATTCACCGGTGTTTGATGAAACTTTGGTTCAAAAGCATAGTTGTGGTGACATGGATGAGCAATGTCAATTTTGTGGATCGTATAATTTCAAAGACGAACGTCCAGCGGATTCAAAATTCACACAATGTTGTTCTAAAGGCAAACTTATACTTCGGAGACCAGTGGATGAGAACGGCGAGATATTACAATATCCGGAATTTTTAAGGAATTTGTTATCTGACACAACGGACCCCAACTACAAAAACTTCAGAGAAAACATTCGTTCATATAACAGCAGTTTGTCTTTTGCGTCCATGGGAGCAAAACTGGTTGCGCATTCTGGTCGGGGACCATACTGTTTCACGACTAATGGCACTGTATACCACCGCACATCACATTTGGCTCCTGCACCAGGTCAGACAAGGCAGTTCGCTCAACTATACATTTTAGACAGTACACAAGCTGTAGACATTAGAGCGGCATACCCAGGCAATGCTGAGTGCAATCCACAAATGATACGTCAGATTGATGATTTCTTCCGTGCCAATAACCGCTTAACACAAACATACGTTTTGATGCGTGAAATACAAGAAAGAGAAGCACATTCAGCTCAGCAAGCGAATCTTCCTATTCCCGTCGTGAGAATGGAGATGCGAAGAAATCGGGAAAGTGACACGCGTCGATTCAATTTACCAACATCAAACGAAGTGGCTATGGTATTCATTGATGACGATGGTGAGCCTCCATTTGAAAGAGATATTCGTCTTTACTACAGAAATCCCGCTAATCCGAATCAACAATTCATTAACGTAAATATCTTAAGCTCCAACTTGGATCCAATGACATACGCCATTTTATATCCATATGGGGAGGCAGGATGGCATCCCGGTTTTAGGTGCGATGGGTACAAAATATCAATGTTAGAATACAAAGTGGCTCAGACTGCGGTTCGTGATCCTTTCAACCCTATAATAAGTGCTGGAAAACTTACACAGCAATGGATAGTGGATTCGTACCTTCAAGTCGAAGCAAACAACTTGAATTACATACGCACAAAACAAAACACGTTACGCAGGGAATTATACCAGGGTCTACATGATCATGTGAATGACTTGGCGCGCGAACGTGGAGTACAGGCTGGCGTTCCGGTTATATTACCATCGAGTTTCTCAGGGTCTCCGAGGAACATGCGCGAACGATTACAAGATGCCATGAGCATATTTGCGAAATATGGGCCAATGGATGCATTTGTTACGTTTACAGCTAAACCGAAATGGGATGAAGTAATTTCAAACATAAAACCTGGCGAAACAGCGAGTGATCGACTTGACTTGGTAGCGCGGGTATTTCAACTGAAATTGGAAGAACTGATGCACGATTTGACTGTTAATATGGTGCTAGGCTACGTTATAGCATGGGTTTACACCATAGAATTTCAAAAGCGTGGTCTACCACACGCTCACATTTTGTTGGTGTTTCACGACGATGACAAATTCAACACAGTTGAAAAAGTAGACAACATGATTTGCGCTGAACTTCCTGACCCGCAAGTAAATCCTCGCTTATTCGAAATCGTTGCACGATGCATGATACACGGACCATGTGGTGCTGCAAATCCGAATTCACCTTGCATGGACAACAATTTGTGTTCGAAAAAATTTCCGAAAGAATTCACAGCAGAAACCGTTTTGCACTCAGATGGATATCCCCGTTATCGCCGACGTCGTGGGACTACAGCAGCAGTACGCCATAACATTTTGGATAACCGGTGGGTTGTACCATACAACCCATACTTAACGTTAAAGTATGACTCTCACATCAACGTCGAAGCCTGTACATCCATGTGAGCTGTTAAATACATATACAAGTACATCTACAAAGGATTCGACTGTGCTCGACTTGAAATACGAGAAGGAGCGACAAGGATGAACGTTAACGAAATCAAAAATTACATCGAAGGAAGATATCTCAGTGCTCCAGAGGCAATGTGCAAAATAAAATGCATGACCGGTCTCACGTTATCATTCGTTTGGCTGTGCACTTACCTAACCAACAATTAATTACATTTGAAGAAGGTAACGAAGAGGCGGCGTTAGAGGCGGCCAGGATCAGGGAAACCACGTTAACTGCATACTTCGCCTTGAACAGAGATAACGCTGAAGCTCGAACTTTACTGTACACAGAGGTTCCACTCACATACTATTTCGAAAACAACCAATGGAAGCTGAGGAGGCGCACTCGCAAAATAATACCGCGAATGTACACCGTTTCAATTAAAGATGAAGAACGTTTCTACCTCAGAGTTCTTCTTCTTCATGTTCGAGGAGCAACAAGCTTTGAAGACCTTCGTTCTGTTGACGGTGTAGAATTTCCTACCTTCAAAGAAGCAGCCATTCAAAGGCATTTACTGGAATCGGACGTCGAATGGGAAAGATGCCTCGACGAAGCTGTAATATTTCAAATGCCTCCGCAAATGCGGCACACATTCGCATACATATGTATTTTTGGTGAAGTAACCGCTCCACAGGTTTTATGGGAACGCTTCAAGGAACATATGATAGTAGATTTCCTGCGACGTTACGATGAACCAACATCACTAAATTTGACATTATCCTGCTCGCACTTCTGTTTACCAGAACCAACTGGGACTGCAGCTGACGCACCTACTTACGACCAGCAACAACTTTTAGCAGATGCTAGCAGGCTATTAGCGACGTTGAATCGTGAACAGCGGGATGCTTTCGACAAAATTATTGAAGGTGTTAATAATCCAACAGCTCACAAATTGTTTTACTTGAATGGTCCTGGTGGCTCCGGTAAAACATATTTATACAAAGTGTTAATACAATACATGCACAGCAACAACTTTCCTGTTCTTGCTTTCGCCACCACAGGCATAGCATCTACTTTGATGGCAGGAGGTGGAACAGCTCATAGTGGATTTAGGATACCAGTTCCTCTGTTGGATACATCGGTTTCAAACATACGGCCAACGACTGAGAAAGGAAAATCATTGATTGCCGCAAAATTAATCATTATCGACGAAATAACTATGTTAAATAAACACGGTTTGCGTGTTATAAACGAACTATTACAACGCCTAATGAACAACAACCTTCCATTTGGCGGAAAAGCTATTGTAATAAGTGGTGACTTTCGACAAACACTTCCAGTTGTGAAAAGAGCAAGTAGGGCTGGCATTATCGAAATGTGCATAAAAAGAAGTCCTCTCTGGATTCTTTTCAAAAAGCTGTCACTGGTGTCAAACATGCGAAGTGTCGGCCAAAATGACTACAACACATGGCTTCTGGACGTTGGCATTGGTAATACTCCGATCATACCTGGACTTGGAGGCGATGCAGTTGAAATACCTTCATCTATGATTGTTTCGCGTCGAGAGGATTTGGTCCGCGCTATATTCACTGACAACATAAGAGGTCTAACAGAGGCTGAATTAACTGAACGTGTCATACTGTGCACAACTAACAATCATGCGCTCGACATTAACAATTCGATCGTTGAACAGTTAGACGGCAACCTAAAAATTTACTACAGTGCTGACTCCATTGCTTCAGATGATGACGCAGTTCATATGCTATACACCACCGAGTTCCTCAACAATTGCCAGCCATCGGGTTTACCGCCGCATGAATTGCGTCTCAAAGAAGGGACTATTGTGATACTCCTACGCAATTTCAACCCGAAGAAAGGACTTTGTAATGGCACACGATTAATAATACGAGCATTAAACGAAAACAGCATACTTTGCGAAATCATTTCTGAACGCTGTAAAGGCGACACAGTGCTCATTCCAAGGATTAACATGGCTCCATCGGACACAGACCTACCATTCACGTTGCGGAGACGACAGTTTCCAATTATTCCAGCTTTCGCAGTTACAATCAACAAATCACAAGGTCAAACGTACCAACACGTTGGCATTCAACTTATTGACCCGGTATTCAGTCATGGGCAGCTGTACGTTGCCCTATCACGTTCAAAAATACCAACAAATGTGAAGGTTTTCATGGCTGAAGGACCCAGACAGGGAAGACTTCTGCATGATAACAGATATTTCACACAAAACATTGTGTTTACCGAAATCTTCGATTATTAAGTGAGTAAGCGATACACTAACATTCAAATCAAATCAAACATACAAATTGTCTTTAATCTACTAAGTTAATTATTACTATGTTAATGTACCCCAAAACGAATTATAATAAATTTTAAATAAACACATTCACTTTGTAAATTGACATTTTATGTTTTCATTATTATAAGTCAACAAACAACATCAGCTATCTTACATATCTTACATCTCCTTAAATTGTGTCCATACATTCATAAATATTCACATAAATTCGGAATACTATTCCACTGACACATTTTTCTTGGCGAATTATTTCGGCGAATTATTCCGAACACAGTGTAGTCCAAAAATGTATGTGAGTTGTAGATTCAGAACATCGCTACTTATAGTTCCTGTCAAGTTGCTTACGGCACAAATTTTTCATAAATGCGAGATCAGTATTATCTGACGTGACAACATCAAAAACCATAACTTTGCAAAATTCGGAGGGCATTAAAGACATTTTCTGTTTACATTACAGCTTCTTCTTCAAACCTTTCTCTACTCTTACATTAACAATTATCTTACAACGATAAACAAATTAGATGTAAACAAAAACTTAGTTAACGTGACAACATAAAAAAGCATAACATTTTTGTTAAGGAACTTTTGCTGTTGGACAAGTAGAGATAATTTTTGAGAGCCAATCGTTAGTGGAGGCTTGGGACAACGAAATTGCTGAACAATGTTGGGTGAAAAACTTTTCCACTTCCGAGATATAGGCCTTTCTTCGGCGATTTGGAATACGGGGAAAGTTGAATGTACGGTGAACTTGGAATACGGGGAAAGTTGAATAGGGTGAACTTGGAATACGGGGAACTTGGAATACGGTAAACGTTGCTTACGGGGGAAGTGGAATACGGGAAAGGTTGCATACGGTGAACGTGGAATACGGGGAAGTGGAATACGGGGGAAGTGGAGTAATTTTGCGGCAAAGAAAGTATTTTGATTTGTTGTACCTTTCTCGCCCACTTTGATTTTAGTATTATTAGCGGTAATATCAACGAAGTGATTTAATGACATGAAACATTACGCATCATTAGTTAAAACGAGAAGAAATATGCTTTGGCTCACAGAATAGACAACACGCGAAAATGATAAAGCCTGCGTAGCCCCTAGGGGCGGGGGTTCGACTAGTGCTTGTATACGCTCGGTGAGGTCGTCGGACGGTGTATCTTCCTCTGACAAGCCACCTGAGACGAAAACGGGTATTGGATTAGATAATTTAACTTTACCTGAGATTAGCCATCCCAACGACGATTTTTGTGCAATAATACTGTGGTCCGTCATTCTAAGTAGATCATTTTGAAGAATTTCGGAAACAACCTCATCGCCCAACAGAACGTCAATTGGACCGGGTATGAAAAATGTGGGATCTGCTAAAGGAAGCGTGTTCCAACTCGTTGGTAGCGAAATGTCGATAAAATCCGATGGTAATTGCCCAGTAATTTTGTCCAACACGGTGACCATAACATCGAAAATGGCAGATGAACAAATATGTGAAGTGAAGCTGAGCTTTGTAACGCCTCTTGATCGAATGAAATCGTCAGAACCAACGTATTTAACTTCGGCACCGCCGCGTAGTGTGCGTAGACCTAGACGATTTGCTGCATGAGAAATTATAAAAGAAACTTGCGAGTTGAACCTTAATGCCAGACGATGTTGTAGAATGAATTACAGAAGTAGCAAGTAATGTTGCATACTGTTGTCCATCGTTTGCAGGTAATGAAACAATAGTAACGTTGGAAGACTGCTTTACCACGTGAAGTAAAGTATGATGATGTTGCTGACATATACGACAAACATACGTGGATGTACATGTGGTTGACTTATGACCAGTAGACAAACAGTTTGTGCATAGCTTGTTTTCATTGACGAAAGTCTGTCGTTCGTTAAGAGGTCTTTTCTGGAATAAGAAGCAAGTGTTTATGCGATGCTTTTTCTTACAAAACAAACACAAATCTTCAGTCTTTGTTGCCGAGTCTGTTGTCGAAATCTTCGTCGAAAGTGTTTGTTTGAAGTTGCTAGCTGGAAATGATTGTTCGGAAGTCGCGATTTTATGGACACCAACCTCCATGGCACGAAATCAGGTTTTTAGAAACGTGACCATTTGTTCCCATTTAGGAGCGTAGTTTTGCATTTCGGCAATCTCGTCTTCCCACTTCTGCTTTGATTTCTGGTCCAATTTTGTCTCAGTTAGATAAACTAAAAAATCGTCGTAATGTTCAACCGGCCGATTCAAGTTTTTTAAACCTTGTAATGCCTCTAGTGTGCCGTCGAGAATGGCTTTAATGTCTGCGGCGCTGCCTTTTGAAATGGGAATGCAAAATATCAATTGCAACCAACGACTTACCAAAATTCTTTCATTGTCGTAACGATCAGTCAGTAGGTTCCATGCAGTTTCATAATTGGCATCGGTAATTTTCAATTTTTGATGATTTGGAGCGCCTCACCCGTCACATTAACTTTTAAATAACCCAACTTTTGCACTGGTGACATCTTGGTATTGAGATGTATCATTGAACGAAATAAATCCTTAAAAGCAGGCCAAGCATTGTAGTCCCCGGAGAATAAAGGAATTTTAAAATATGGCACGCGTAGTCCGCCATTGGTTTGCTTGGTGACGTCATCTCCCAAATTGGAATGTGTGCTTTCACTAATGTCCTCCTTATTCGCGTGTTTTGAATTTGGGAATTATTTCCATAGCCACTTCCTCCACAGCATTATATTCACCAGTTTCAAACGCCATAAATTCATAACCAGTTATTTCCAGAATTTTTAGATGTTCATCTTGAAATAATCGCCACGATTCGACACAGCGGTCATATTGTGTGCTAATGTCCTCTTCATTCACGTGTTCCGGTATAGAATTAATGAATCGAGCAGTTTTCAAAATGGCTTCCTTGTAGAAGGTTCTTTTTTTTGATGACGCCATTGCGAAAATTTTTTCGTAGTCTTTTTAGGTACAAAAATGCGTCGAAAACTTACAATTAGACTAGAAAAATTATGAAGAGAGCATGTCCCCAACAAAAAACACTGATAAAACCATGAATGCTGTACGTAAGTTATTGTCCACAGCACTTAGCAAATGTCTTGAGTATCACGTGTCGCCTTTGAAAAAAATGTTCAATTTCTTGCGGTTAATTTATAAAATTTCACACAGAAGTAGTCGTACACTATTAAGTATTAGCGTATTTAGCTTGCAAAATGAGTGCAGATTAAATGCAAAAAACAAATTTAACAATTGAACTAGACGCGAGCACACTTTACACCATCTTGATTTTTCGTTTATTGAAAACGAAAAAAAAATTGTTCCCTTTTTTAGGCTCGAATGACAATGTTACTTCTTAGGGACTGTATTTAATATAACGAATAAAAAAGACCGATTTTATTAATACTTTATAATATTCGTCCTTTTGTTAAACAATCGATTAATTTTTAAAAATAGTTCAGATCGCACGTCCAAATGTGCTGGATGATATTAATCGAATGATGAAAAAGATCGTATGCGAATACGTTAAACCCGAAACGTATTAGTTGATAACAATATAGAGAGCAAGAGAGCAAAATATGAAATCCAAGGTAAATCCGTTTTTGTAGTATTGCTCCTTTACTTTGCTATATTGAACAATGCTTTTTCAACCGATTTGTGGGTGCTTTGTGGAATTGCCCCTGTGCGTTAGTAAATCTTTTCCATAAAAAACAAAGTGTCTGTTAGTCTTGGGACGGTCAGATACTTTACTGCACCTATCATTATGACTCGTATAAATAACTTCTTTATTGACCGCCACTGTATAATGTGTTCTACGCAACTTTTTTATGTCCGCTGCTGTTGTTCAGTTGAATAGGAATAGACATCAAGGGACAATTATTGGCATGATCGGTCTGTCTCACTTAGGTACATTAATTGTTACATGCTATTTGATGCACGTCACACTTTTTTTGCAAATATGTGCGTATTCACGACAATTTCATGTTACGTATCTCAAATACCCCTTGAGCCACAGCCATGGGGGTTTTTTAGGTTACGTCCATAACCAACTAAATCCCAAATACCGCACACCGCACATTGCGCCGAAGTTAGAACGAAACGAACAACTTAAGAAGTGGAGATAGTGTTGGTTGAGCGATCAAGGAGTTTTCGGTACATTTAGCATTACTATAATATTCAATCTGTACACATTTTTCTTTAATTACACTGAGAGATACGCTATCGAAATTAAGTCTGCTTTATGCATTCACGATGTTTTATTGCGCTGAGGAGCAGTTTGTTCCATGCGTTGAACAGAAACGACGCTAAGTTAATGAGCAGTCTCCCCCTCTTTTCTTTGACGGTTTTTATGCAGAACCTATGAAAGGATTCCGTAAAGGAAAGTTTAGAGTTTTTCACTCGAGCTGAGGCACTGTTTCGTCACACTAATGTGAACCTAAGGTTCTCTCCTCTGCAACTCGTCAGTCAATGGCAAGGGCAGAAAAGAATTATCCTAATGCGTGATATCGATACAGTAGAACGTAAACCAAGTCAAGTAAACAGCCTGGTTACGTTAGGGGGCTTATTCTCAAATACTTCTTAAGCCACACCCACGGAATCCCTTCATAGGCTCAGTATGAGAACTCTAACTCCATTCACTTCAATGAAATTAATGTATTTTCTACATTTCAAACATTCCCCGAATTTCAAACATTTCCTACATTTTTCTCTTTTCAAACATTTCACACATCTCGCAAATTTCAAACATTTCACACATTTCCAACAAATCTCACATTTACCACATTTTGCAATTTGCCAAAATTTCGAAATTTTACAACGTTTCCTACATTTCAAATATTCCCCAAACGTCAAACATTTCCCACATTTTTCACTTTTCAAACATTTCACGCATCTCGCAAATTTCAAGCATTTCACATATTTCAAACAAATCTCACATTTCTCAACATTTTTAAATTTTCTGACTTTTCAATCAATTCGACCAATTCGCAAGTAGGAAACATTTTTCACTTTTCAAACTTGTTCACTTTTCAAGCATTTCTCAGTATTATAAATATAAATTATAGAATGTCTAGCTTGACTTGTTTGAGGTGTTTCGCTGAAAAGTGCGCACTTTAAAAAAAAACGATTTATTTATTCCATTTATTCCATTTTTCAACAAAAATTCTTTTAAGTTTTCAAAAGTGGGTTTTTTCACTTTTTGATACATTAGTATGGTTTGTTGTGTGCGTTGCCATCAAAATCAAGTCTATTTGAGGTTTTGACGAATTTGAAAAAATCATGCTCGGAGCGGCAGCGGAGAGCGTGACACAGTCCCCACACCCAAAAAAAACGTCCGCAAACCCAAGAAACTCCATACAAAAACCTTTGGGACAAGACACGATGTATAGGCGAACTTTTGAGCTTTTTCCCCCTCGCCCCTCCCCCCACCCCTCAAATTATTTTTAAAAGAAACTACGTCGCAGCAGCTTTCCAACAAGCCCAAACTCATCAAAATCGGTTGAAAACGAGCCGAGATATCGCCAATGGTAAAATTATCTTCTAAAGTAACAACAATATTATATTCCTGTGTGGTGTGTCAACGATCTATCTATCTATCTATGTATCTATGTATCTATGTAGCTATCTATTTTTTTTTCTCGAGAACCGCCCGAGCCCGGGAAAATTCTGGAAAAGCCGTGGCATGTGGAAAAGTGGTCTAAGTGGTAATGCTCGGAGTTTTCGAATTTTAGCTCCGAAGTGACGATAGCTAGAGAGTTGGTTTCTTCGGGAAAGTTATTGAGTTTGGTCAGGAGAATTTTTTGGGATCTTAAGAAAATGGCAGCCAGCGGTCAAACTGGCGCCATCTTGATTCCCAAGCAGAAAGTTATAGAGTTTGATCAGCAGAATTTTTTGGGATCATAAATCTACGATCTTGGATCTAAATCATGGATTTTTGTTGGGTATAATTTATACTTCTTTGGGTTTTCGAATTTTAGCTCCGGAATGATAACACTTGCAGAGTTGGTTTCTTCTAGAAAGTTATAGAGTTTCTTTAAGAGAATTTTTTGGAATCATAAGAAAATGACTGCCAGCTGTCATAGCGGCGCCATCTTTGATTTTCGTTTATGCTTTTACGATTTTCGAATTTTAGCTCCGGAATAACACTACTTAGAGAGATGGTTTCTTCTAGAAAGTTATAGAGTTTCATCAGGAGAATTTTTTACGATCAAAAGAAAATGGCTGCCAGCTGTCATAGCAGCGCCATCTTGGATTTTCGTTTATGCTTTTACGGTTTCCGAATTTTAGCTTCGGAATGACACTACTAGAGATCTAGAGATGGTTTCTTCTAGAAAGTTATAAAGTATGGTCAGGAGAATTTTTTTGTATCTTAAGCAAATGGCTGCCAACTGTCAAAGTGACACCATCTTGGATTTGTTGCTAAATTCTGAATAAGAATACCTGGATAGTTGATTTCTTCAGGAAAGTTATACCTTTTTATTTTTTACCTGTCGTTGATAAGACGCACAGGAGTTTAATGGACAGTTATTATGAGAATTTTAAAACCTAACATTAGGGTGTAGAATTGAGGTATGAGTATATGTGTGAATGTGGTTAAAATTAGTGAAAGTGTTTAGTATTTATATGAGCATAGGTATATCTGAATAAAAAGATTGATAATGTATGTATGTGAGTGTGTTAAAATTAGTAATTTTTTTTGTGAAATAGTAAGTATGTAAGTTTATTTAAAAATAATATATATCTAAAAAGGTATATATATATATATATATATATATATATATATATATATATATATATATATATACATTTATATATCTGAGATAATCATTATCTTATCATTCATGAAATAGTAAATAAATAACAAACAGAAAACTAAAGGTTGTACATTCCTTTGTTTCTTCCCTCCCAATGAATTAATATCACGTTAAGTGAATTTTAATGGATAATAATTCCATTGAAACAGGTACTGTTTCGGCCTCAGGATACTGCAATGGCCCTTGGTCAGTACAGGATTGACCATCATCAGTTGTTTTTGCAGAATCCCTTCACAAGACAGTAAAAGAGTCTCATTATTGAAAAATTGTTAGGAGAACTCTTATTAGAAAAAATAGCATGATGAACATGCAAAGGCCTAACATTAGGTATATGAAGAAAATATTAATAAGATGTATGAAATCCTTCATTTTAAACCATCGAAAATATTACTATTCGATAATTAAAAAATATATATATATATATATTATATAGGGACCACTAATAGTTTAAAATTAATTTGTTTTTGCTTATTACTTTCCAGGGACGGTTCATATTCCATAAAAATATAGAAACAGAAGTCCTTACCTTAGAGATTTCCATCTTAACCAGTTGGAATTCTGCACATAAAAATCACAAAGTAATGTTTTGATATTATTCAGCCCTATTTCGCGGATGGATGCTAAAAATTGATAGGCCTATAATATGGGCATATTCAGAGAGAAAAAATATAATAAAACCCTTACCAGAAGAATATAAACTAAACACCAAATATTTTTGGATATTAAAAATCAGTTAACATTCACTACCATAGAAATATTAAATGAAAATTAAGACATGACATGTATTTAGATTTTATGGGTTGCTTAAAAAATGAAAAATTCGATAAGAATTTTTGCAATATAGCTTTTATTGGGAGTATTGAATCTGAAGTAAAGGGACTAGAATTCTAAAATGAAATGCAAAATAAGTACATATACATACATATACATACACATATATACATACATACATATATATACATATATACACACATACACATATATAAATATATATATAAACAAGTTGATTGAGATTGTGAGTGTGTGAGTGTGAGTTTGTGTGTGTGTGAGTGTAAAATTTAGCGAAATTAGTGTATGAGTGAATGAATGAATATTGAGTAAGTGTGTGTGTGTTAAATTGAAGCATTATTGTATGTTATTGAATAAGTGTGACTTATTATTTGTGAATGTGTATGGAAATTAGTGTATGAGTGAATGAATGAATATTGAGTAAGTGTGTGTGTGTTAAATTGAAGCATTATTGTATGAAATTGAATAAGTGTGACGTATTGTTTGTGAATGTGTATGGAAATACGGCTGAAATGTTACATCCTTACGAAGTAAGATATTTGGGTATGTATTAGATTCATGGTAGTATATGTGGATGTTTATAAGATTGTAGGAGTATATGTGAGAATGTTTATAAGATTTGTGGAAGTATATGTTAGAATGTGTGTATGATTTAGTAGTGAGTAAGAATTAGTAGTGAGTAAGATATGTTTATGTGTGTATATGTTAGAGTGTCTGAGAGTGTATGTTATATTAGTTGATGGGTGTTACATTTTAATTATAAAACGTGTAACATTCATAAATATATATGGAATTATTGTGGTTTAAAATGTGTATTTATGAAAGATTATATAATAATTTGTTTGAAAATTATGTATTAGATATTAAAATTAATATACTTGTACGATTAGTTATGAATTAGATTGTTATATTTTTATATTCGTGTATGATGAGTTATGGAATGTGTTTGTGAATGAACATAAACTATTGAATATAAGATGAGTCAGGTGTAATAAAAGTGAAAGTGTGCTGCATTTGTGAAAATGTGTGATGCGTTGTAAAAGTGGATATGTTTTTTGAATCATGAAAATTTTGAAAAAATATATATATATAAAAGATTTATGATTGAAAAAGTATATAAGATTCGTGTAAAATAAGTTGATGTTTGTAAGATACGTTATTATGTATATGATTCATGATATATTGTCTTAAAATTTTTTGTCTGTAAATATATTTTGTGGTTTGTATGTAAGGTGTTTTTGTATATGTATTTGTGAATGCGTAAGATATGTGGACGTGTATGTGTGATAGAATATGATCTGTGTACAATTCATGATATAGTGTCTGAAAATTTGTTGTAATAATGTTGTAATACATTGTAATATAGGTGTAGTGCGTCTTTGTATTTTTGAATGAGAATTTTGTTCGTGATAAATGTAAAATGTATAAAAGATATATGATAACGTATCTGAGAGAGTGATAATTATTGCATGAGATTACAATTGGTGAATGAGTTTGATATAATATATGTGAATGAGTATAAAATTTGTGGAAATGAGTATAAAGTTTGTGGTAAAATTAGTGGCAAAAGTGTGTGAGAATGTGTGAGTATTTTGGATTTTATAAGATTATTGATGGAAAGTAATTAGATAGTATAAATCACTGAGAAGAATTGGTGACATGAAGTGTTCCGAAGGCAGCCGAAGGTGGCACGAAATGTTCCGAAGGTGACACGAAGTGTTCCGAAGGTGACAGGAAGTGTTCCGAAGGTACCTGAAGGTAGCCGAAAGTGACACAAAGTATTCGGAAGGTAGCCGAAGGTGATACGAAGTGTTCCAATGGTAGCCGAAAGTGTTGGAGAACAATTTTTTTCGAAAAGAAAAATTTTTTTTAGGAAAAATTTTTTAAAGGAAAAATTTTTTTGGAGAAAAATTTTTTCAACAACTGAAAACTTCCAAAACGGCTGATATCACAACAAAAACCTCTTAAAAGGTAGAGTCTGACGCAGTCCGTGAGTCTGCTTCCAAAATTAATGATATCGCTTCAGGTGACGCTATCGCTGATAATACGCAGAAGTTTGTTTGAATAGAACCTTGTGTTCAAAGTTTGTTACGTCTCTGACGTAACCGTAATATTAAGTCTCTGCAAACAGTAGAGCAAACGGCGAATGGAACGGATGAAACGGGTGCAGAGAGAGATTCGATCGTCATCATCGTCGTCATATCAATGAGTCAGCAGACCGCAGGGCGAACGGACACATTGGGTCCGATCCTCCGCATAAATCATCAATTGTAATTTAAGAAAGCAATAAAGTTATAACGTTTAGAAAGTCACCGTGTTTAAATTGTTAAGTGTTTGTGTCTCGTTTGTCCAGGGGTCCGCCGAACTTATTCAAAGTTTTAATTTCCTGAAAAATTACAGCGCTGTTTTCAAAACAAAATTACGTTGTGTTAAAAGAATTGCGTCACAAATGCCGGACCCAACGATGAAATAATTTTTCTGTACTTTCAGTTTTTGCGCTGCAAAAATTTGACTTTTGTTTCTTATTGCGTGTAGGGTAAATTTACATTTTTCGTGTAAAAACTGAAGTGGTGAAAAATTATTCCGCTGGTGGGTCCGGCATTTGTGACGCAATTTTTTTAACACAACGTAATTTTGTTTAGAAAACAACGCTGTAGTTTTTCAGGAAATCAAAACTTGGAACACAAGGTTCTATTCGAACAAACTTCTGCGTATTATCAGCGATAGCGTCACCTCAAGCGATATCATTAATTCTGGAAGCAGACTCACGGCCTGCGTCACACTCTACCTTTTGAGAGGTTTTTGTTGTGATTATCAATTATTCCCATAACTGCAGAAGTGCAACCCGATGCATACCATTGCAGTCATAACAAAAAACGTTCTCTAAGACCTCGGTACCGAGTTTCGTCGCGTATTTTGATGTGTAAATACTACACAGTCACAAATGAGGGGGGCCGGGCGCAACCTTTTGTGACGGATTTGCCATTCGTCATTCATTTGGTAAAGAAAATTGTAAAATTCGAAAAGTTTTCAGCATTTTCCTGGAAGACTTTAAAGTTATTTTCCAGTGCTTCGTGCGAACATAAAAAATTTGCTCGCATCACATGTGGGCAGAATAGTATATTACAGAGGAACACTGTTATGAGTAATATTACAGGTGTGCGATGTTTACGGTAACGAGCCCCGGAGGGGCGAGTTACCGTAACGCACACTTGTAATATTACTCATAAACAGTGTTCCTCTGTACTATGTTTTAACGTGTAACCCACAAGGTAAGTTGAAATCTACAAAACATCTTATTTCATAAAAATCAATTCAAGTTTCAAATTTTGTTATGTTTACTCTACGAACGAATCAAAGTTGCCGCGTGCCAATTCATTCATGTTTCTATGAAATGACTTTAGTTGTCGGTTAAATTTTTGTTTAGTATCGAGATTTAATTCAAGTTTTTCATCTTTATTGAGAACTTATAGGCGGCTTTAGGGAACGAATGTTTTGCCGAGAATTGAGTAATGTCATAGGCAGGACAATCGTTTTCGTAAAATACCACAAATTTAAGAAATTTGAGAATCACAAACTTTTACTATATCAAAACAAACACGTCGCATAAAATTTACCGACTACTCTGACTACACGTACGTTATGAGCCATTTACCTATCGCATCGCACACTGTGTAAATCAACTTACCGAGTGGGTACACGTTAAATATCATTAACGGTTAGTATAAACCCCTACAGTGCGGGATGCGGTCAGTATGCATGTAAGTGGTTTAAAAATCTCAACAAGTACGGAATGCGCCTTAGGAAATGGTTGTTGATATTTTTACAGTAGACTAACATCATAAGGGGATATGATACGCTATTTTATCACACGAGCGAAAACTAGACAACAGACAACAAATTTTGTTAACTTTTTTATTACGAATGCTCAACATATTTTTACAAAACTTTCTGTCGATACTTCCTACTTCCGATTGTTCCAGGCAGGGTTCGAAAATCAAATCAAATTTCTGCACTTATAAATTATTTAAAAATTTTATCTATTGGTTTTCACTGGGCATTGTTGTTAGGAAATCTATTAAAATTCGACTCTCTTTCTCATCGTGTGATCTGAAGTCGATGGATTTTAAGTTGCGATAATCAATTTTGATTTTATTGTAAATGCGACTCAATGCAAAGTTGTCACCTTTAACTACTAAATGCCGTAAATTAGAGTGGCTTAGCAATGCCTCTAAGGTGGAATCGTCAAGAATATCTACAGTCCTATACAAATTTAAGCTTAATGTTTCTACGGTAGGATTGTTATCAAGAAATTGAAGTAAATTCTCAAAGGTTTTACATCTTTCGACGTGCAGAAACTTAAGATGGTAGAATTTTGCTTCTCGTGAAATTATTTCCGGTAGAGAATCCAGTGACAGACTTTTCACCGCAGGATTATTAGCTGCCATGAAATTTAGGATTTTATTGGGGAAACCGAAAAGAACCTCAAAAGCGCTAAATGTTTCCAAGTTAGTGCAATTAACCAACATTTCTTTTACCACTAACTCACATGGTACTGCGTAATGTAAAATAAGTTCCTTCAACTTTGGCATTTTCTTAAACGAAGGGTAAAGCGTTCTTCCATGGGGAAGCATCATCCGGTCTATTGTTAGCTTTTCCAGAACCTTTAGATTTGTGCAAATAATCTTGATGATGACAGGGTAGACAAAGTCCATTTCCAGTTCGGTTAGTGAGGAAGCCTGCGCCTCCAAAAACGTACCGAAATCACTATTATACTTCTGACGAAATGCCCCACATTTGAACCTTTTCAATTTTAAGCAAATCGCACCGTCCAATGTGGTTTTAAACGACGTCTCAGCATAATATGACGAATCTATTTCGATGAATTCCAGCCGCTGAGATGTTTGTAAAAACCGCATATAAATTTCACGTTGTTGTATATAATCAGAATCCAAAGCATTAAAGATATGAAGTTCCCTGATCGGCGTTGATATGAAGAATTTGAAAATATTCCAATCGCAGTCAGATATTGTAAGTTTGTTCAATTTGCTTAGAAACGCTTCATTTCCGCCAGTCTACTAGTCGTCTAGTCGTCTACTTTATCGACTTTTACTCGATTCAAAAATACTTCATTCAACAACGGCATGCTACTTAGAATGCGAGAAAAGTCACTCGAATTCTTGATTTTTGCATCAGATAATACGAGTTTGCGAATATGAGAACCATGTCTAGCCGCAATCTGCACCAGTAAATCAATAATGTTTTTTTTCCATTTATACCCACGTAGATGTTCTTTTGTACCCAAAGTTATGTCAATCGACTGAAATCTGCGCGTCAAACTGATAACTTCATCAAATTGTGATATCCATTTGCTTCCATCGTTCGGGGTAAGTGTGAAATTTTTCATAATAGCTGACGATTCCGATATGACGTCGTTCCAACTGTAACAATAAATCTTTTACATTAGAAATATTTATTTAAAACATTTTCTTACGCACCGTTTACAAACTAAAGATGAATTTTTCAATGATTTTACATCCAAGTAACTGAAAACGTGTAGCAGCGCATCTTCGCAAAGAATTCCTATCGGTGATTCCATTTCGGAGACTCTTTCCTTATCAGACATAGATCCAGATGGATTTTGTTTGAGTGACTAGCTGTGTAGGTTTTCCTATTAACAAAAAAACGAAAAACCATGTGAGATAACTTCTTAGCACAACACATCGTGTTGTAATGAGTTGCGATATCGCAAGAAAAGCGTTGTGATCACAAGAAAAACGTTTTGATGGTTTGTGATGAGCTATGTTATGAAAAGAAAATTTAGTAATGGTGAATATAAAATGTAAGGGTGGTAAGTATCACAACAAAAACCCTTTTTGAAAGGAAAACGTGACGCAAGTCCTCGTCTCTTCTTCCAAAACAACTGATATCAATTGGGGTGACGCCTACAGCTTTGAAACCCAAAAAATTTTTGATTAAAGTGTTATAGTTTTTCTGTTCTTTCAGCTTTCATTTGACCTTATGGGATGTATGGCGTATTTTCGTACAGAAAATCAAATTTTTGAATATGAAAGCTGAAAGCGTAGAAAAATTATGACGTTGGTGGGTCCGACATTTGTGACGCATTTTCTTTATCAAAAATGAAAACATCCCAAAAAAATTTCAATTTCAAAGATGTTAGCGTTACCCCAATTGATATCAGTTGTTTTGGAAGAAGGGACGAGGACTTGCGTCACGTTTCCCTTTTAAAAAGGGTTTTTGTTGTGATGTTAGTAGTTTTGGAAGAAAGGAGGAAAAGAAAATTTGGCGAAATTTTCGGCGAAAAAAATTTTTCGACGAAAAAAAAAATCCGGCAGAAAAAATTTCCGTGCGAACAAAAATTTCCGACAAAAAAATTTCCAGCGAAAAAAAATTTTCAGCAAAAAACATTTGCGACGAAAAAAATTTTCGGCGAAAAAAAATTTCCGCGAAAAAATTTTTATTATGGCGTAGAATGCCCAATGCAAAATTTCAAGAAAAGTTGTCGAGCCGTTTTCGAGCACGAGCCAAAAAAGTCGGTTTTCATAAAAATGGTCCTGGAACTAACTAAGTTAGCTAAGTTAACTAGTTAGTTGAAGAACCATTTTTATGAAAACTGACTTTTTTGGCTAACTAACGTAGAATGTTTCCATTAACTTTGGCTTCTGTGAAAAAGCACATTTTGTATGGAAAATGACGATTTTCTAAAAGTCATATATTCGGATCTACTTTACCGATTTTAATGAGTAAAATGTCGATTTCAATCAAAATAATAATGAATATAATTAATAATAGTCACAAGCGATAGAACACAGAGTCAATTAATTGCTTACAAACCAGCAAAACAACGATTAAGGAAATTAATAATAATAATTACGGTAGAACGAAAAAGACACAAGGATTCGTAGGTGGCAAAAAAGCGTGCGTAAAATGCTAGCAACAAGTAATATCTGTGCATTACCCATATTACTGGCATAAAGTATACGGCTTTAGCTACAAATACATGTGTTAGTGTTAAAAGACAACGGTTCGAAATTAGATCTGAAGTGAGAACGTCCACGGTAGCTCAATTGGTGGAGCACCACCCCGACAAGGTGAAGGTTCTAGGTTCATGTCCCAGTCGTGGCAAATTTTTCATTTCAGATTTGGTTTCAAGATGTTATTTCTATCATAATCACATTCAAATTTAGATTCTAAAATTCATTTTAGTGACCGTTAACTGAAAAAAAAATCATTCAATTTAGAATCCGAAAAACTAGGTCTCAGGGTGGTACGACGCAGGAAAAGTCAAAACTTGGCTGTATATATGTTTCCGCCGTCTACGAAACAAATTTTCTGAACTTTTTGATCGTATGGGGGCTTGCGTCACCGGCGCATTGCTACCGTCCATGATAAAATTTGACAGTGGTGAGTATAAAAACAACATGAAATATAAAGTTGTGACATTAAAGCAACGCAGATTCAAAATATTAGTGAAAAGCAAAGCTGTGATATCGCAACAGCAAACACTCTACTCATAATAACTTATAAAAAACATAACCAAAGATCCGTACGTATCAAAATAGACGTAGAAAACAGAAAAGATGTTACAACAAGACTCGAACGTATCTGAATATAGAAATGAGCAAACAATCCAATGTTTCGAGCTCCTTTATAAATAAAAGAATTTCAAAGATCCATAGAAATTACCCAAGGTAATGTCAAAGGCCCTGCACCATATCACAAATAGGACCAACGTAGTTTCGTCAAGAAATCCTGAAACTATTTTCTCTAGAATGTCATTCTCAGCAACTTTACCTTAAGAAGCAAACTTCAAGCTGCCTGAATTATATAGATATTTATGCGTCTTGGCTTTGCTGATGACCTTAAGGTTTTCCGAACGATTGCCAACGAAAATGACTGCCTTCTTCTTCAAAATGACCTAGATCTTATAGAACGGTGGTGTGGATCTAGCAACATGAACCTCAACCATAAAAAATGCGCTGTTATGTCTGTCACTCATAGTCCTATCAAAATTGAGTTTGACTATAAACTATGTGGGAAAATTGTTGAAGAATGACCTTGGAGTCATATTCGACGATAATTTGTCATTCAACGTGCACATTCAACTAGGAAATCATATCAGCCTTTGGGATTTATTTTTCGCTGTGGAAAATATTTTTCAAACCTATCCAGCATAACTTCGCTGTATAATGCCCTTGTACGTTCAAGACTATACTGTTCGTCAGTTTGGAGTCCGTTCTATCAAAACTCAATTGATCAGATTGAACGCGTTCAAACGAAATTCTCTAGAATGTTTTTCAACAAATTTAACATCGAAGGACAGAAGTACGACAAAAGGTTGAAGTTCTTAAAGATGCATTCTTTGGAATCTAGGCGGCTTGAAAACGATGAATTAATTCTTCTCAAATTGATACATGGCCGGGTCGATTCACAATTAATTTTATCCTCTACAACTTTGTCCTTGACAGTAAATCTCCATATTGCATAGTTAAGCAAATATAGACGAAAAACCATCTGCTTTCGTATATGGCCAAGAAACTCAGACCGGCTTTGTACAAAAATCTTTTTTCCAGTTTTGTGAGATCAAATGCTTTCATTTGACACCAAAATTATCAATTTCGGTTCTATACTCGCTGAGATATTCGTAAAAGTTTCACCGACTCTCGAAAATCCATGTCCGACCTCCATTTCTTCGACCACATCTCCGAAACTACTTGACCGATTTTGCTCATCTTCGTACTTGAATCATGGGAGGCATGTACCTTTCAGGGAAAAAAAGTTTAGACTGATCGGTTGAGCCGTTTGGAAAAAAAAGTGGAGACGGAGGGAGAGATGGAAATTTTTTATTGCTAATTCGTCATCTCTACACATCCACCCAACTCCAACCTCGATCTACCCCATGGTACAATAAAATTGTTTGCAGTAAATGTAAGGGACTCTGTACTCCGTACGGGTCCAAAAAGTGTTTCTGATTCGACACTAGAAGGTGAGTCTTAAAGTGTCACACTCATTTTTTCTGAAATTTTCAACTTGATTCGCAGACACTCTTTTAATGTCCTAACAGTGAGTTAGCGGTCGACGCACGGATATCAATGCTCTCTCGATCGTCTCTTTGCGGGCTCACGTTGATCGCGGTATCATATTGTTTATTGGACCCGTACGAAATACGTTTACTACAAACAATTATACTGTAACATGGGATAGTGCCGTATAATTTGTAAGATGTAGAAGTTTGATTTAGGACGAATCAATGACTGTCGAACTGTTAATCGCTCATATTTTCATTATTTTGCTCGGGTCGGCTTTTTGACTTTTGTATGGTTGGGTCAACTGAAAAAATTAGTTCACTCAATAGTTTTCCGGAAATTTCTTGCAGTAATCTGTTAGTACAATGAGGATATACTGGTTTTGGATTCGTTTCGAATCATAAGACCTTGACTTTGGTTTGGAGAAGACAAATTATTTTCGCATTAATGAAACTAAGAATGCAAAATTTTTCAACCTTAATATTTGTATTTTCTTAACCCGACGTTACAAATGAACCTAAACATGGCCACAAATAGTATATTATGCTACAGAGTGACAAAGTCTCTTCGAACACGAGGTGTATTCCAACTGTCGAAATGACGAAAAAAAATGTTTTCTTTTAATAACGTAAGCCTGGGCCTATCACGGGTTGACTGAACTAAGATAAAGTTTTATCTAAAATTCTCCCAAAAAATTGAAAGTTTTTTGGGAAGAGGGACTCATACATAGTCCAAAAATGTTTTTAGTTGATTTGGAGCAGATCCTTCTCCATAGCGGACTTTGAAAAATTCGTATTTTTTTGCATATTTTTGAAGGTTTTTACAGATAAATGCTTCATAGTTGAACGAAAGTGCATAAAGTCCAATCAATTTTACTTATTGGGATTTACCGAAATCATTACTAGTAGATTATCACAACAAAAACCCTTTTAAAAGGGAAATGTGACGCAAGTCCTTCTTCCTCCTTCCAAAACAACTGATATCAATTTGGGGTGACGCTTAAAGCTCTGAAACGCAAAAATTCTTTTGGAATGTTTTCATTTTTGATTAAAAAAATGCGTCACAAATGCCGGACCCCCCAATGTTATAGTTTTTCTGTTCTTTCAGCTTTCACAACGCAAAAATTTGTCATTATGTATGGCGTATTTTTGAACAGAAAATCAAATTTTTGCGTATGACAGCTGAAAGCGTAGAAAAATTATTACATTGGTGGGTCCGGCATTTGTGACGCATTTTTTTAATCAAAAATGAAAACATTCCAAAAGAATTTTTGCGTTTCAAAGCTTTAAGCGTCACCCCAAATTGATATCAGTTGTTTTGGAAGGAGGACGAAGGACTTGCGTCACATTTCCCTTTTAAAAGGGTTTTTGTTGTGATATCAGTACTTTTGGAAGTTTCGGCTACTACTTCCATGGGCGAAAATAATCACCTCAACTTCCTCTACAACATATCAAAAGTTTTTTTTTGAGCCGCCGCCGCCGCCAAACCGAGCCGCGGCGGCTACTACTTTCATGGGCGAAAATGATCCCCTCAACTTACTCTACAATATATCAAAAGTTTTTTTTTGAGCCGCCGCCGCCGCCAAACCGAGCCGCGGCGGCTACTACTTCCATGGGCGAAAATAACCACCTCAACTTCCTCTACAACATATCAAAAGTTTTTTTTTGAGCCGCCTCCGTCGCCAAACCGAGCCGCGGCGGGAACTACTTCCATGGGCGAAAATAATCACCTCAACTTCCTCTACAACATATCAAAAGTTTTTTTTTGAGCCGCCGCCGCCGCCAAACCGAGCCGCGGCGGCTACTACTTTCATGAGCGAAAATGATCCCCTCAACTTCCTCTACAACATATCAAAAGTTTTTTTTTGAGCCGCCGCCGCCGCCAAATCGAGCCGCGGCGGCTACTACTTTCATGAGCGAAAATGATCCCCTCAACTTCCTCTACAACGTATCAAAAGTTTTTTTTTGAGCCCCCGGCCCATTTTCCGCCATTTTGGCGGTCACCCCTATACACTACACACCCAACCCAACATCTTTCCCTTTGACACCAAACCTGTATCTCGAACACCCAAACATGTCTTATACAAAATATGCTTCCGTACACACACACACAAACACATACATATGGGCTTTATATGGCGCCTTCTAAGAGCCCTGGCGCCCAAACGAGGCTGGTACCCCCCCTTTTTTAAAATCTCATATGGCGTAGAATGCCCAGCCGAAGGTCCCTGCAAAATTTCAAGAAAAGATATCGAGCCGTTTTCGAGAAAACTCCAAAAAAGTGGGTTTTCATACAAATGGCTCTGGAACTAAGTAACTAACTAAGTAACTAACTAACTAACGTAGGATATTTTCATTAATCGAATTTAGAATAATTATTGAACGAATTTCTCCTCGCATCGTATTTATTAAAACTCCTTTGTTTGGTTTTACACTTCAAATATTTTATTTTGCAGATGCATTTCGGTATTACACCATCATCAGCTAAAATACGACTAAAATCATACAATTTCAAATTTGTTGATAAAGTATATCATACGTGTGTGTGTGTGTGACCGAAACAGTTTATTCTTAATTGTTTTAATTTTAAGAAAATCGAATTTACCCGAACGTTCAAGGTCCGGTGATGTTGAAATTACTTTGTGAAGTTAAACAGTGGTGATATGATAGGGCTCGGATCTACGTTCATCAATTTATCGTTGTGTTTTTTCATATACAAGGTTTCCCATGCGTCGAGTTGAATTCTCTTACGAACGTGTTTAATTAACGACAAATTTTGTTTCTTTATGTCTGTGTGAGGTGGATCGTTGCTCCAAACATGCACAGCTATTGCTGATTTGTTAGTACGATAATATTTGATAGCTGTGAGATGCTCGGAAAATCGTTTTTCCACCCATCTTTTCGATTGACCTACGTAAATTTTCTTGCAGTGGGGGCAGATCACTTTGTATATTCCAGGTTGTTTCAACGGTTCGGATTTGTCTTTGGTGTTTCCCAATAAGTTTGCGATTTTGTTGTTGTTGGAAAACGCTAAATGATGTCCGAGCTTTTTGAAAAGCGGTTTTATGTAATTTATTATATCTGGAATGAAACTAAATGGAAGTCTTTGAATTTTAGGTTTTTGTTGTTTAAAAAAAGTGCTTTTGTTATTTTTCTTAATATTTTTTTAATGTTTTTCCACTAGTTTCATTATTTCTTCTTCGCTGTAACCGTTTATGTTCGCAATTCTTTTGATTTCGCTTAGTTCTTTCATGTAATTACTGACTGGCAGGCAATCGACACATTCTATACACCATGCTGTGAATAGCAGCCATTTTTGTAGATTTTGGGCAAAAAGAGTCTCTGGTGATGAAGCGATCTGTGTTTGTGTCTTTTCTGTATATACTCACGTCTATTTTATTGTCTTTCCTTGTCAGCATTAAGTCCAAGAAAGTGATTTGTTTATCTTTTTCTATCTCCTCTGTAAACTTAATTTTCGGATGGAGTCCATTAATTGTTTTCAAAAATGATTTTATGGCGCTTTTCTTTATTATTATGAAAATGTCATCTACAAACCTTAGCCACAGTTTAGGCAATTTTCCTTCATCTTTCAGTTTCTGTTCCAGGTTTCCCATGAATATGTTTGCGACAAAACAACTCAAAGGATTACCCATATTTACACCAAACGTTTGCTTGTAACATTTTCCGTCATACATAAAGTTATTTTGATTCATGCACAATTTCATTGCTTTGAAAAGGACGTCTGTTTTCGTGTCTGATAAATCACTCTCGAACAACCAATTGTTTGTAATTTCCAAGGCTTCTGGTACCGGTATGTTTGGATAAAGAGACACTACATCACAGGTCATCATTACTTCATCTTCGTCTATTGTAAATTTACTCAGTTTTTCAACAAAATCAAAACAGTTTTTAACGAAGAGGCCTGGCGGAGGAGGCATTTTCTTTAGTTCTTGTACTATCCATTTTGAAATGTAATAGCACGGTGCGTTCAAATTTGAAATTATTGGTCTCATCTTCTTAGCATCTGCTCCAACAAGCCAACTACGAGCTGAAGCTATCGTTCTGCGGTCAAAAAGTCAGGCACAACAGCCACCCGAAATATCTTGGCGTCACCTTAGACCGTTCGCTGACCTTCAAAAAACACGCGGGAAACACCGCGGCGAAAGTGAAATCCCGTAACAACATCATCCATAAGTTATGTGGAACAACGTGGGGTGCAGCCGCCGAGACATTGCGCACATCAGCTCTAGCTTTAGTCTTTTCAACGGCGGAATTTTGCTCACCAGTATGGCTTAACAGCGCTCACACCAGTAAAATCGATACCCAGTTGAACGACACTTTGCGAACGATAACTGGATTGGTTCAGTCTACACCAATTGAATGGCTCCCGGTGCTTTCGAATATCGCACCACCACATATTCGGAGACAAAATGCACTGATCAGAGAGTATCAGAAAATCCGGCAAAACGCACAGCTTCCCATTCATCATGACGACGAGCTAATTGAAGCCACAAGACTTAAGTCCAGAAAACCTGCGTTAAAAACTGCATTCAGCCTCGATACAGATCATTTCGATACGACGGACTGGTGGCGAACGGAATGGATGAACGACAACAGCGATACAAACGGTCTCATTACCGATGCTTCCACCCGAGTGCAAGGATTCAACCTACCTCGAAAACAATGGGTAACCTTAAACCGAATTCGAACCGGATATGGTAGGTGTGGCTACCACATGCATAAATGGGGCTATATTAACGATCCAATATGTGACTGTGGAGCTGCAATACAGACAATGGAACACATCGTTTCAGAATGCACACTGAGAGCATATCAAGGCAATATCCATGACATCCACGAAGCAACGCCCGACGCAATTGAGTGGCTAAGTAAGCTAATTATGATAATTGTGATAACAATGAATGTTGTAGACTTGTTGTAAACTATTTGTGATATTTATATTGTAACCCGTAAACACGTACGCTAAATAATAAATAAGCATCTGCTCCTTTCTTGTGAATTTTTGGAAGGCCATATAATAGCGGTATTCTTGGACACGAAATTGTTAGCTTCCACACTGGTACCTCAAATGCTTTACTGATGGATGGAATAATTTCATCTGTTTCTCTGACCATTTTCGGTACTGGGTTCTTTCCAACACTTTTGAACGTACTTTGTTGTATTGTGGATTCCATTCTCTGTCTGTACTCAGATTTATCCATTATAACCATTGTGTTACCTTTATCCGCTTTCATATAAAAAACGACTTTTTTGCGCAGTTGTGACAATACTCCGAAATCACACTTTATCGGTGGTTTAAAATTCGAACTGATGTTGGCATTTTTCAAAATGGGATTTGCTGCTCTTCTTATTGTTTCCTTGTCGAATTCTCTCATAAATTTTATCGCTGTTTCTATTTCTACAACTGATGTCTCTAGGTCAAGTTTATTTGGCTTTGGTGAAAAATTCAGTCCTCTGTTCAGGATCTGCATTTCCTTCGTGGAAAACTGTATCGATGACTGATTGACTTTATAATTTGGAACATTTTTTACTGTTGGTACTTTTTTCGGTTTCTTCTCTGGCAATAGCGCGACAAATTTTTTCTTCAAACGAGCTTTTTTAATTTTTAACGCATTTATGACTGTTTCATTCGCCTCTTCAAGTGCATATAACCATTCACAATCCTCTATTTCATTCATTCCTTTTGTTAATTGCAGATGGAGGGAATAAAGGTCTAATTCTACATTTGATAGCTTTGCATACAAATATTTAATTTCTTCGTTCAGCCACATTTGTTTGCACTTTAGCGTAACTATATCTGTTCTCGAATTTTCCACTGCACATGATGAACGTAGATCCGAGCCCTATCATATCACCACTGTTTAACTTCACAAAGTAATTTCAACCTCACCGGACCTTGAACGTTCGGGTAAATTCGATTTGCTTAAAATTAAAACAATTAAGAATAAACTGTTTCGGTCATGCATCTTCTTACACACACGTATGATATACTTTATCAACAGATTTGAAATTGTATGATTTTAGTCGTATTTTAGCTGATGAATACCGAAATGCATCTGCAAAATAAAATATTTGAAGTGTAAAACCAAACGAAGGAGTTTTAATAAATACGATGCGAGGAGAAGTATTTAAGATATTTTCATTAACTTTGGTTTCTATGAAAGTGCACATTTTGTATGGAAAATGACGATTTTCTAGAAGTCATATCTCCGGATTCACTGGACCGATTTTTTTGAGTAAAAAGTCGATTTAAATCAGAATTTTACGTAGAATCCGAAAAACTAGGGCTCAGAAAGATACGACGCAAGGCAAAAAAGTCAAAATCTAGCTGTATATATGGTTCCGAAGTCTACGAAAAAAATTTTTCTGAATTTTTTGGTCGTGGGGACTTGCGTCATGGGCGCATTGCTATCGCGCCCCCATGATGTTTATGCGACAGAAAATTATATGTTAATCGAGTATATATTACACGTACGAGTTTTAACGAGTATGTGTAATATATAACGAGTACGAAAAGTTGCATGGCGACCTTGCGAGCCAATGCATTTGTACGAGGCAAACGACTATTTTCCAAACGACACAACATATAGTTTTGTCATAGTAGCGATCGATCGTTGAAACACTTCAACAAATTGTTGAAAATATAAATAAAAACTAGTCGATCCCGTTAGCTCCCTAGGGGACATCCCGCGAGGGAACTCTGGAGGCTTATAAGCGAGAACGTGCATAAAGGTATGATGTTATCAACAGGATTAATTAAGATCACCACAAACAACATATCAAAAAGTGTTTTTTTTTGCTTTTCGATTTTTGACGGTAAAAGCGTTACACACAAACAAACAAACAAACAAACAAACAAACAAACAAACAAACATCTCGTCCTTATAATATATAACTAGTCGATCCCGTTAGCCCCCTAGGGGGCACCCCGCGAGGGCACTCTGAAGGTTTTGAAGGGGTGGGTGCGAGGGCATTCATAAGCAATAAGCGAGAACGTGCATGAAGCTCTGATGTGACGTGAAGAATTATTTTTTTATACCAGGGGGCTGCCGCCCCCTGGACCCCCGCTAATTATTAGCCTGCGGCGCTTTCCCTGCCTGCGGCGCTTTCCCTGCCTGCGGCGCTTTCCCTGCGTGCGGCGCTTTCCCTGCCTACTTTCCCGTCCATAATCCCCGTCAAAATGCCCGCAAAAATCACCGTCCAAACCCCGTCTAAATCCCCGTCTAAATCCCCGTCCAAATCCCCGCCAAAATCTTCGTCAACAACCCCGTCAAAATCCCCGTCAACAACCCCGTCTAAATCCCCGTCCAAATCCCCGCCAAAATCCCCGTCAAAATCCCCGTCAACAACCCCGTCTAAATTCCCGTCCAAATCCCCGCCAAAATCCCCGTCAACAACCCCGTCTAAATTCCCTTCCAAGTCCCCGCCAAAATCCTCGTCAAAATCCCCGTCAACAACTCCGTCTAAATCCCCGTCCAAATCCCCGCCAAAATCCCCGTCAAAATCCTTGTCAACAACACCGTCTAAATCCCCGTCCAAATCCCCGTCAAAATCCCCGTCAACAACCCCGTCAAAATCCCCGTCAAAATCCCCGTCAACAACCCCGTCAAAATCCCCGTCAACAACCCCGTCCAAATCCCCGCCAAAATCCCCGCCAAAATCCCCGTCAAAATCCCCGTCAAAATCCCCGCCAAAATCCCAGTCAAAATCCCAGTCCAAATTCCCGTCAAAATCCCCGTCCAAAACCCCGTCCAAATCAAAGTTACAAAAAAATTCTTATTTTTTCCCCCCAAGTACGTCCCATACCATCGTCCGCCATTTTGTTGGTCACCCCGACACACTACACAGCCAACCCAACAACTTTCCCTTTGACACCAAACATCTAACATCAACCGTAAAAAAAGTTATAAAAAAATTCTTATTTTTTCCCCCCAAGTACGTCCCATACCATCGTCCGCCATTTTGCTGGTCATCCCGACACACTACATACCCATCCCAACAACTTTCCCTTTGACACCAAACATCTCACATCAACCAAAAAAAAAATTACAAAAAATATTTACTTTACACCGAACATCTCCTCCTCACGAAAAAACCCAAGTCATTTTATTTCATTCAAAAGGAAAAACAATTGCAACATACACACACCTAACGTGTGTATCATATTTCCGTTATTTGGAACTCACTATATACACGCGCTTCTATATAAAATATTTTTTCGTTTCACTTCTTTATACGCTCCATGCATATGAAATATTCTTTCGATTCTTCCATTCTACGTTCATTCCCGCATATCGGGTGTTTTATACAGAAAAAATATTTTTTTCTATGGCAGTGGGTATAGCGTTACGCCAAAATAACGGGATGTAACGCTGAGCGTTATTCACAAACAAACATACATACAAACATACAAACAAACATCTCGTCTTTATAATAGGTAATAGTCGATCCCGTTAGCCCCGTTGGGCTACGCAAAATTAAGCTGAGGTGGGCGCGAGAGAACGACGGGCGCGAGGGCACTCGTAAAGCTTTCCAGAGGGCGGGGGCGAGGGCAGTCGTAAACTTTCCAGTGTGCGGGAGCAAGAGCACGTGTAAGCAATAAAGCGATGAGGTGACCAAGGAGAATTATTTTTTACACCCCCGCTAATTATTAGCCAGCGGCGCTTTCCCTGCCTGCGGCGCTTTCCCTGCCTGCGGCGCTTTCCCTGCCTGCAGAGCTTTCTCTGCATGCGGAGCTTTCCCTGCCTGCGGCGCTTTCCCCTTGTCGCCCCGTAATCATGAAAAGAACATCCCCTCAACGATCGTAAATCCCGTCTCAATGTCCCAAATCTCGTCGCAAATCCCGTCCGCAATCCCGCCCAAATCCCGTCGCAAATCCCGTCACACATCCCGTCTCAAATCCCGAACCAAATCCCGTACCAAATCCCGTACCAAATCCCGCTTTAAGTCCGGTCCCAAATCCCTTCCAGAATCCCGTCTCAAATCCTGTTCCAAAAATTGTTGGTCGCCCCGACACACTACATACACATCCCAACAACTTTCCATTTGACACCAAACACCTAACACCTAACACCAACACAAAAACATCAACTAAAAAAAGTTACAAAAAAAAAATTATTTTTTTACCCCAGGTCCATCCCATACCATCGTCCACCATTTTGCTGGTCATCCCGATACACTACACACCCAACGCAACAACTTTCCCTTTGACATCAAACATCTAACATCAACCAAAAAAAGTTACAAAAAAAAGTTATTTTGCCCCCCAAATTCGTCCCATACCATCGTCCGCCATTTTGTTGGTCACCCCGACACACTACACACCGAAACTAACAACTTTTCCTTTGACACCAAACATCTAACATCAACCAAAAAAAATTAAAAAAAATATTTACTTTACACCGAACATCTCCTCGAAAAAACCCAAGTCATTTAATTTCATTCAAAAGGAAAAAAATTTGCATTATACACACACCACATAACGCGTGTATCATATTTCCGTTATCTTGACCTCTTCCTTTATACTCACTGTACATACGCGCTTGCATATAATAGTATATTATCGAACAGCTATACTAAATGGGTTATTATCGAGTGCTAATTTTACATACAAGAACACAATACAACGAACAATGTTTATGTTCGTTGTATTGTGTTCTTGTATGTAAAATTAGCACGAGAGTTTAACCCATTTAGTATAGCTGTTCGGTACTATGTTTTAACTTGCTTGGAGGGAAGTAGTTATCATTACTGAACAACATAATAGCACATTACACATATCAGCAGCGACAATACCACTAGCAGCAGCGACATCGTCCGTGACCTTTTCGCAAGGTTATATTGATCATATTGGTCTTGAAAACGAGCCGGATATCTCATTGGATGACTTGGAAAAAATAGAAAATATCGGCGATCACGTAGCTGGGCCATTCCACGAAAACTCCGTTCCTACGCTCGAAATGCTCAGTAGTTACGAAAAGATATTCATAGAAAATGGTGCATCAGAAGGATTGATCCTTCAACTAGAGGTTAGTTATTTTTCTATGACTATCATTTTGTAACTACTGAGAATTTCATGCGTAGGAACGAAATGGTCCGTGGAATTGCCCAGCTATTGCCTCACAGGGCTACATCGACAATATGATAGAAGACGGTAATGACAATGCCTTCGCAGCTTTGGCTGACATTAACAATGTCACTACAAAGTCCGTACACAAATTTGAATTCAACAATTGTACAATTACATTCAACATTAAATAAAAATCCATTTATTAAAAATACCATAACGTGTTTGAGTTAACTCAATGCAAAATTATAAAAGGACAAAATTATGAGAAAAATTTCAAAAATTTCTTGCACTGAAATTTGTATCAGGTTCTACTAAACACAATATTTTATATGTTTCGGTGCCGAAATTTCAATATTTCCAATATTTCTTTTTATTTCGTCCTCTTGCTTCAACACGTAAAATAAGGTACGAATATACTTTCAAATGTTTATTTTGACAAGTAGCAATTGATTTACGTCAAATCAAATGTATCACATTACAGAACAAGATATATTGTTCTGTAATGAAATCATTATAAAGCAAGATATCTTGTTATGTAATGAAATCATTATAGAACAAGATATCAATGTGTCTAATAAACATTTTCACATTACGCGTTGATTGTGACGACGTCAATAAAGCTGTGTTTAGTGTACTATTATGTTGTTCAGTAATGACAACATACCAACCTCCAGCAAGTTAAAACATTTTTTCGTCTAACTCTTCTGCTCCATGCACATATATGAAATATTCTTTCCATTCTTCCATTCTACGTTCATTCCTGCATATCGGGTGGTTTATACAAAAAAAAACATTTTTTTCTGTGGCAATGGGTATAGCGTTACGCCAAAATAACGGGATGTAACGCTGAGCGTTATTCACAAACAAACAAACATACAAACAAACAAACAAACATATAATGTTCAAAATGTTCAGCCTCCCGCGCTCAAGTCGTCGACGCTACCACCGAGCTAACCGGACATACGTTTCTACACAAAAATTTTGTTATATTACTTACACATTATTTTCATAGAAATCGCACAGAAGTATGGTTACAATTATTCACCACAAACGTGCATGCATTAAGTCGCCATAGAAAGAAATTTTTTTGGATGTTTGAACATTTTGAACATTTTTATTTATATTTTCAACAATTTGTTGAAGTGTTTCAACGATCGATCGCTATTATGACAAAACTATATGTTGTGTCGTTTGGAAAATAGTCGTTTGCCTCGTACGAATGCATTGGCTCGCAAGCTCGCCATGCAACTTTTCGTACTCGGCAAACGACTATTTTCCAAACGAAACAACAAATAACTATTACTGTCGTGTCTAAAGTAAATATTTTACTGTCCTGTCCAAAGTAAACATTTTATGGTTTAGTAAATATTTTATCGGTCAGCAAATACATAATATACATTTGTGTGTGTTAGTGCCATGTGTAAAATGCTATTTTGTGATGCGAATGACGAGGTTTAATGTATGACATACTGGCTCGAAGAAGATAAAATATTTTACTGTCGTGTCTAAAGTAAATATTTTACTGTCCTGTCCAAAGTAAATATTTTATTGCTCAGTAAATATTTTATCGGTCAGCAAATACATAATATACATTTGTGTGTCTTAGTGCGATGTGTAAAATGTTATTTTGTGATGCGAATGACGAGGTTTAATGTATGACATACTGGCTCGAGGAAGATGAAATATATTTAAACGCTCAACGCGCTAAAGCGTTGATTATATGATGCGATGCGATTTTAATCGTTTGCAAATTCGCACATTCCGATACACTAAAGAATAACTGAAGTGTCCAGCACATGCCAAACGATGATAAACTGTCTCTAGGCAAAAAATTAACAAGGCTTACCAGCATCAAGGAATTCTGTCTCATTAGTTTTTTCCGATTTACAAATTCACATAAATTTTTATTCCACAGTGTGGTGTAAACTTAACACGATTTCTTTTGACAATCACGCCAGCAACGAAAGTAAGAACACGATAATTTTACGATATTATGACGTTTAAAATGTCATTTTGACAGTTGTAATAGACCGACTTGTCAACCCAACAGACTCAATGAAATAAGGTGTTTACAGAGAGGATTTTTGAGCCAGTTTTATTAAACTTAACTTCAGGTATGTTGTCAAAATAGAGCGGTAAAAATTTGAATTTTTGGTGTGTTGGCTTTTCATGCAAAAATAACTTTGAAGTTTGATTGTCCAATTGTCACCCATGAAATTGTTTTCTGTCACTAATCATTAAATAGAAAAAGCGGGAAATAAATAATCTTTTGTTCGTGATCATGTAAAATGTCATTGGAATGGAATGTACATACGAGAAAAGAAAACGTAAACAGAAGCGTATGGAGAATGTGTGAGGATTTTGGTTGTGGTATAACTCGACTCTGCAGATCCGTACATGATGATGATAGATGATAATAAAGATCCATTACCAGAAAAACACTCAATTCTATGGTCAACAGAATAATTGTATCTGGAGACGTAGCTCGTACACAAAGGAATCGATTAGAGCCTATAAAACTTTGGACGCATACAAATTGTACGAGAATGGCTGGGTCTAATCGGTAATTAGGGAATCCAACCGGTTTTTTTGAAAACCGGTAAAAACAGGTAATACCGAAAACCGATTTATGGATTTTCATTACCGATTTTTTTTTGGTAAAATTTTTGCTCTTCTTTCTTTGTTCTTCTTGATTTTAACATTACAAGTTGAAGTTTTCGGGTAAATTTTCTTAAAGTTTTCAATGACCAATTTTCCAGATTTGACATAGGAATGAGAAAGTGGCCATCAGGACTTACCAAAATTAGGACTTGATTGGTAAGTACAATCTCTCGGATTACTGCTAATCCCCTATCGATTAAGTTTTTTGTGATTGTTTTGCGTTCATCCCTAGCATGACGAATCAATGGACCATTGATTTTATGCAAGTGTAAGAATCCGATATCTTTAAGCATGTTCGTTCAAAATTTAGCTTACCTAAGTTGGCAATGAAATATTATCCTAAATTTTGTATATAGTTAGTCAACAAATTCTGCATTCTGCAATCAAACCACAAATTCTGCTATAACGTCAAACGATGAACGTTAAGTTGCTGTAAATGTTGTCGCTAATTTGAAAATGTAATTTTTGGCCGAACCATATTCTTTGAATGTATGCGCCTTTTCCCCAGAATAAAATAATTTTTTAGTTACTTCTAACAGTTAGCTTTGAAACTCAATCCTTGTTTAGAACAGTGGAGTATACTGGCCCTGCTATGAAGCATGAAAAACATAATATGCCACTCGCAAAGAGTATGCCTACATCAGGGAAACTGGAAATGGGAACCGATCAAACGGCATCCAAATCTTCTCTGTTGAGATAGGTAAAAGCCAAAAAACCTCTTACAGAGGAGGTGTGGCGCAAGTCTTTATGTCTCCTTACAAAAGCTGTGAAATCAGAAAAGTGTAACGCATTAATCATCTAAGGTAAAACTTTTTTCTTCCAGTTACAAAAGTTCTGAAACCAGAGGGGGGTGACGCATTAAGCTTCGATTCGCAACAAACATTTCTAAACATTTTGAGTTCAAAAAATTGCGTCACAAATGCCAGACCCAACGACGAAACAATTTTTCTGTACTTTCAGTTTTTACGCGAAAATTTGACTTTTATTTCTTATCACATCGTTTAGGGTAAATTTAAATTTTTGCGTCTAAAAACTTGGTGTTGAAAAATTATTCCGCTGGTGGGACTGGCATTTGTGACGCAATTTTTTGAACTCAACATAATTTTGTTTAAAAATGTTTGTTGCGAATCGAAGCTTAATGCGTCACCCCACTCTGATTTCAGAACTTTTGTAACTGGAAGAAAAAAGTTTTACCTTAAATGATTAATGCGTCACACTTTTCTGATTTCGTAGTTTTTGTAAGCAGACATAACGACTTGCATCACACCTCCTCTGTAAGAGGTTTTTTTTGCGCATATCAGTACTTTTGTAAGTTTGTAAGCAAAATTTTAGATGTCATAGTTCTGGAGGTATGAATCATCCCTCTGGAATCTGGAAGTGACGCTATCCCGGGATTAGGCCATACTTTCCCAAAACCATGAAACACGTGTTCGCTTAAATTTAAATCTCTACAACTTCGCCTTTGGAACCAACTTTCTAACTCTCATAGTTCTAGAGATACGGAATACATTTCATGAAACTTTCAAAACCTTACAACGTCAAAAAAAAATTGCCACAAACAAACAAACAAACAAACAAACAAACAAAGAAAGTTTTACCAAATTGACTAGTTAAAAATATTCGATTTGAGTCCATTTCCATACAAAATAGCAAAATTGTTCAATTCATATCTTCGGAACGACTGAACCGATTTTAATGAGTGAAAAGGCACTTCGGCCTAAAATTTTCCGTAGAATCCGGGAAAAATATTTTCCGGGGGGTACGTCGCTCGGGGGGGGGGGAAGTCAAAAAGTTCCTGTATATATGTTCCTTAGTCTACGAAAAAATTTCTTGTGAATTTTTTGGCGTGTAAGACTTGCGTCACGGCC
>CM055403.1:125727172-125737689 GCA_029228625.1 Pseudolycoriella hygida
CTTACTCATGTTATGGTGGGATTTGTCACTGTTTACATGTGCTATGTCGCTTACAGTAGAGGATACAGTAACATCTCCATGCACGTACTTCTATGCACACTGGGAGTATGGTTTCAGTTAATTTTTATTTTGATCAAATTTAACTTTTGTATTTTCTTTAGTACCAGCTGCTGATGGCTGAAGGTATATTAGAAGGCAACCTCATCGATTGAAATTGTAGATTATAAAACTGATTGATTTACAGGAATCTTAGCATTGGCTTCGAGCAATGTTTGGACTATTTTCTTCACCAGACGCACAAAAACCATAATTCATTGGATTATGCAAGCGTTCGGTGGCTCATTTGCTATCATTGGCATGGCGTACGAATATTCTGGTCGGAAGTCACACTTTCGTAGCACACACTCGAAACTAGGTAAAGTTTTAGAGCTTTTGGAAAGTATTTACGTTGTTAAAGCAACGTAATTGCAGGCCTCGCATCGTTTGTGTTTCTTATCATAACGATGATGAATGGCGTGACAAATCTATTCTCCAGAGAAATGCGAGCTTTAATCAAGCCAGTGTATCAACGATTCTTTCACAATTTAATGGCTTTGGTTACATTTGTGTTGGGAATGGCTGCATTATTTTATGGCTTCGAAAAGCGGACTGTTACGAATTATGCATCAGAGGAGATTTGTTGGATATTGAAAATATTTTTGTGCATTACAATAGTTACGTCTTCACTAGCTGCACTGAAAAGTGGATATCAACAATTCAAGGACGTAATCGCAATCAACGATTCCCTCGTTTTGCCAGAGAAATCATAAAACTTTCGCTCAATCTGCCTGCGATTATTATGAAAAAAATTTGCTGATCTAATTGTGAAAAATGAAAAAATTTCTTGGAATGCGCCTGTAACTGAAGTCAGAAATATCAAAAATAAAATCCATAAATTGCATCGTCTCCATTCCTATGCGTTAAAATGAACACAATGTGAAACATAGTCCCTAGGGGCTATGTAGAATAAAAAGTACACAAACGAAAAACTTGCGCATTTTCAGAAATTTTGTGCACAAAGAATTGTTTTTGAATTGCGCATTTTGTTCACAAAATCCCGATGATACACAAATTTTACATTTTTTATCTACTCCACAATTAACCAAATGCTTCCGCGGAAAGTCGTTCGGACTTTGAACAAAAGAAGATTTCGAAAGCCTTCATTGTTCTTTGCCCGAACGAATTCTTGCAGAAGAATTTGGTTAATTGGGACACTTTTACTTTTTTTGTGTGTTTAAAGTGCAACTGTACCGAATATTTGCAGAATGTAAGCTTCTTTGCCATCAGAGTAAAGATAAAGACAAGCAAAAAAACCTCTTACAGAGGAGGTGTGACGCAAGTCTTTATGCCTGCTTACAAAAGCTGTGAAATCAGAAAAGTGTGACGCATTAATCAACTAAGGTAAAACTATTTTCTTCCAGTTACAAAAGTTCTGAAATCAGAGGGGGGCGACGCATAAAGCTTCGATTCGCAACAAAAATTTTTAAACAAAATTATGTTGAGTTCAAAAAATTGCGTCACAAATGCCAGACCCACCAGCGGAATAATTTTTCAACACTCAGTTTTTAGACGCAAAAATTAAAATTTACCCTAAACGATGTAATAAGAAATAAAAGTCAAATTTTCGCAGCGTAAAAACTGAAAGTACAGAAAAATTGTTTCGTCAATGGGTCTGGCATTTGTGACGCAATTTTTTGAACTCAACATAATTTTGTTTAAAAATTTTTGTTGCGAATCGATGCTTAATGCGTCACCCCCCTCTGATTTCAGAACTTTTGTAACTGGAAGAAAATAGTCTTACCTTAGTTGATTAATGCGTCACACTTTTCTGATTTCACAGCTTTTGTAAGCAGGCATAAAGACTTGCGTCACACCTCCTCTGTAAGAGGTTTTTTTGCGGATATCAGTACTTTTGTAAGTTTGTAAACAACTTTCTAGCTGCCATAGTTCTAGAGGTATGAATCATCCCTCTGGAATCTGGAAGTGGCGTTATCCCGGGATTAGGCCACATTTTCCCAAAACCATGAAACACGTGTACGCTAAAACTTAATTCTCTACAACTTCGCCTTTGGAACAAACTTTCTAACTCTCATAGTTCGGGAGATTTGGGTCATCCTGCCTAATTATGGATGTGGCCATATACCAGGATTGGGCCATATTTCCCCAAAACCCTGAAACACGTGTTCGCTTAAATTTGATTCTCTCTAACTTCGCCTTTGGAACCAAATTTCTAAATCTCATAGTTCTAGAGATTTGCTTCATCCTGCCTAATTATGGAAGTGACCATATACCAGGATTGGGCCATATTTCCCCAAAACCCTGAAACACGTTTTCGCTTAAATTTAATTCTCCATAACTTCGCCTTTGGAACCAACTTTCTAACTCTCATAGTTCTAGAGATTTGCTTCATCCTGCCTAATTATGGAAGTGACCATATACCAGGATTGGGCCATATTTCCCAAAACCCTGAAACACGTGTTCGCTTAAATTTAATTCTCTATAACTTCACCTTTGGAACCAACTTTCTAACTCTCATAGTTCTGGAGATCTGAGTCATCCTGCCCAATTATGGGAGTGGCCATATACCAGGATTGGGCCATATTTCCCCAAAACCCTGAAACACGTGTTCGCTTAAATTTAATTCTCTACAACTTCGCCTTTGGAACCAACTTTCTAACTCTCATAGTTCTAGAGATTTGGCTCATCCTGCCCAATTATGGGAGTGGCCATATACCAGGATTGGGCCATATTTCCCCAAAACCCTGAAACACGTGTTCGCTTAAATTTAATTCTCTACAACTTCGCCTTTGGAACCAACTTTCTAACTCTCATAGTTCTAGAGATTAGGTTCATCCTGCCTAATTATGGAAGTGACCATATACCAGGATTGGGCCATGTTTCCCCAAAACCCTGAAACACGTGTTCGCTTAAATTTAATTCTCTACAACTTCGCCTTTGGAACCAACTTTCTAACTCTCATAGTTCTAGAGATACGGAATACATTTCATGAAACTTTCAAAACCTTACAACGTCAAAAAAAAATTGCCACAAACAAACAAACAAACAAACAAACAAACAAAGAAAGTTTTACCAAATTGACTAGTTAAAAATATTCGATTTGAGTCCATTTCCATACAAAATAGCAAAATTGTTCAATTCATATCTTCGGAACGACTGAACCGATTTTAATGAGTGAAAAGGCACTTCGGCCTAAAATTTTCCGTAGAATCCGGGAAAAATATTTTCCGGGGGGTACGTCGCTCGGGGGGGGGGAAGTCAAAAAGTTCCTGTATATATGTTCCTTAGTCTACGAAAAAATTTCTTGTGAATTTTTTGGCGTGTAAGACTTGCGTCACGGCCCCTTACTACCGTAGGGCCATGATAGAAGAAATGATTTTACTGATAAATCGAGAAACGTTCAAAAAAACAATCGTCATAAAAGAAATGCGGAAACGCATTCTGATGGGGATGATTCTGATAGAATTTCTATGGATATTGAAGGTGAAGGAATTTCATTATCAGGCATAATGGCGACGGGTGCTAAACGTGAAAGAATTAAAAGTCCAGTCATTGAAAATAAAGATGCGAATACCTTTCTAAATAAAAACAATTTAAATAAAATTGAGTTTCATTCAAAAAAACAATCGTCATAAAAGAAATGCGGAAACGCATTCTGATGGGGATGATTCTGATAGAATTTCTATGGATATTGAAGGTGAAGGAATTTCATTATCAGGCATAATGGCGACGGGTGCTAAACGTGAAAGAATTAAAAGTCCAGTCATTGAAAATAAAGATGCGAATACCTTTCTAAATAAAAACAATTTAAATAAAATTGAGTTTCATTCAAAAAAACAATCGTCATAAAAGAAATGCGGAAACGCATTCTGATGGGGATGATTCTGATAGAATTTCTATGGATATTGAAGGTGAAGGAATTTCATTATCAGGCATAATGGCGACGGGTGCTAAACGTGAAAGAATTAAAAGTAAAAGAAAATAAAGATGGGAATACCTTTCTAAATAAAAACAATTTAAATAAAATTGAGTTTCATTATTGGAACGATAATGTGGGCCCGTACATTGTAGAAATAGTAAATCGTGAAAAAAATAAAAAAATCCAAGATTTTCAAATTGGAGCCCTGCTTAAGAAGGAAGGTGTTAGGGGGGGGGGGTTCAAAAATTACGCTTGCTGGTTTCAACAAAGTGCGGGTGTATTTTGTGGACGGTAAACAAGCCAACGATTTCTTGGGTGCTGATAAAAATAATTTTGACAAATATGAAATAAGTGTTCCTTACAACAATGTGATAAGGACGGGAGTCACTTTTGACATACCAAAGAATACCCAAAGGTCAGTACCCAATACAGTATTGCAAAACATATGAGTGAATTCCCAACGGTGAATGAAACAGTGACCCATAATAAGAAATTTAAAAGGGAGGGTAAATTTACGGCAAAAAGCGGCAATCAATTACAATAACAATACCAGGCATATATAACTCTTCAGCGCAGTGGCAAACCATATGGGGCTGATGCTATACAGGCAGGGGAAGGGAAAGGTGGAGGGACTCAGCGGGAAGAGGGTAAGCTGGCCCACATGACCCAAGCGGTTACAGATTTGACCTTGGCATTGCAGAATAACGATGTAATAAATTTGGAAGAAGACCTGGTTGAAAACATAATACATTTGTTAGACATTTTAAATCAAATACTAGTCAAACAAAAATCTGAAAAATCAAATAATGCAGGCGGTGAAAGCTCTTAGTCAGGGAAGAGCGAAAGCTCTAACAGCAGAAAAACCATAATGTAAAGTACAATTGACAGAATGAAAAATGACACTGCTAATAAAAACGGTACTGCAAATGATAATGAAATTAATAACTGCTGTGATATAAGTAAACTGACTGATAAAAATTATATAAAATTGAATATAGTACAACATAATATTAGAGGGATGGGGTTAAGGGTTGGGGTCTTATAAAATTACTATTTCAGGGCATGCAATTAGAATCATAAATCATATGATGACCTCCACGGATTACGTGGGAAAAAATTGTTCTTATTTGGAAAAGCCGAAATGGCTAAATGTGATACTTGTAACGTAAGATAATGATATGAATCATATCATATTCTAATATATAAATACCAAAACTAAAGAAACAATCATGCAATATTAAATAAATTTAATGTTTTTCAGAATTTTCTGAGCAACAGCACTCACAAAACTTAAAAGTAAAATTTGTAAAGGCATCGTAAGTTTTTACAGACAAACGGAACAGGGGTTCTAAGGTGGGACATTGACAGAAATAAAAAGACCCCGGGAGCATACATCAGATAATATTTAAAAGCAAAGGGCTGAGTCCTGCTTTTTCATAAAAAAAAACTTTGTTGTAGACATTGGGAACACGCGATTCTCGATGCATCGAATCTAATTAAAAATAAAGATTCGTCTGAACAGCTCGAGTGGTGAGCACCGTTATCACCGGCTCCTAGGCGATTAGCATCGTCCATCCAACAGTTGAACAATGCCCACGCCACACAACTTATCGTATTTTTCTTCGATTAAATGACGTTTTTGTAAATAAAGTTAAACATAATTGACGTCCGTAGTTCGAGGTCCGTAGCTTTTTAGTTCTTTTCACTGAAAATTTGTTATCGAGTGATTTTATAGACGACTCGAGTACAATACTTTATATTACAGTCGAAAACACGAACTTTAATTTGTTGATTGGTCAAGTGACACAGATTGTATAGAAGTAGGTTAAAACATCGCCTACACAGGATGACAATTGTCTTGGTTTGTCCACGAAATCTGGTGTACTATTACCACATTTATTGTTTAAGTTTTCACTAACTTCTTTACCGCTAAAAAGAATGTCGAATTGAGTCTTAATCTAATTCCAAACGAACAACATGTCGTTTTCGTTGTGTATCCACATATTACAAATCGAATCATCAATTTATCGTCGAACGTGACATGTATCATGAACAATTGCACCCTTGCCGTAATCTGATCGAGCAATGTTTTCGTTAAGCTGCATACCCTTTTCAAATGGAAACACACCAAGGGGACCATTCATAAAATACGTAACGCAAAGTTTGGCTTTTTGGGACCCCTCTTTACTGTCACGCAAGCTCGTATCACCCCCTCCACCGATTTGTGACGTAACGGCAAATTATTTGGAATATGTCTATGATCACAAAAACTACAAAAAAAGCTAACACTAACGCTAAAAATGAAAAAAAATTTGCGTCGTTAACGCAATTCGCTAAACGAAAACACCAAGCCGCTAATACTCGATAAACTTGGAAACAATGAACTTATCGCTGGATTCGTTACTCGACCTGTTTTTACTTAAGCCACTTATCCCCATGATTTGATAAATCTTCCTATATGTTCTGTTCCGTCTGAAACGCCATCTCAATCTAGTCTTTATCATTTATAATAAAATCAGTCTTCATCCAACCACCGACTTTTACACACGCACATCATTTGTATACAGTCCACTGGGAATATCGAACGGAACACTATATACGATGATTCATCACCATATGGATACCATGGATACCCAACTTATCCATTTTCTCACATTCTGCGAACATGGAACAGTCACACAGAAGAGATGCACTGATTTTCTACACGTATATAGCAGCAACATTTTACAAAATGAACCGGTACACAGAATGCAAGAGCAGCTAGCTAAGTACTTTTGCGAATCCAACATTTACAAAGGTTAAATCGGGAGGTTCAAAAATTCGGTTTTGAATACAAGGCTGCCCTGAGGAACCGTCACCGAAAGGGCTTATGATCTTGGCGAATGAAACTTACTTACTTACTTAGCATCCGTACTAACCCAAGCAGGTTTTGGCTGACTCCACAACTCGTATCCATCCTACTCTGTCCAGAGCCGAACTTCTCCACTCTCTGACTCCCAATTTTCGCGAATCTTCTTCCACGCCGTCCAACCGTCTCTTCCGGGGTCTTCAAAGCTTCTTCAAAGACGAATGAAACAGGAAAAATTATTCTCATCTTTGGACCCGTACGAATTGATGTCTGTGCCTCTACTACAGTTAAGACATTGTTGAAAAATTATTGATAGCCAAAAAGCTTTCTTGGTAGTTTCCTTAATCGTGACAAAAAATGTAGTTGGAAAGTAGTGAGAAACTTCCATCATTTTTGAAATAATAAATCTTACGAACTCAACTGCCTCAGATCAACTTGCAAGCTGTTGATAGTGCTGTGATAGATGCCACAATCTTAAGCTCGTCTTTCAATAAAATTAGGCACTGACGGGTATCATCTATCGAATGGTACTTCATTGACGTCACTAACTTTAAAATTCTAGTCACAAAAATAATGAAACGAAATGGATGAGAGCCTTTCAGAAATAAAAGGAAAGTTTTGCGCGAGAAATTCAAAAAAAGTTTGTTACTTAACATTTCGGTCAAACCTACGGCTGATCCCGTAAAATTAAGTCACAAAATTGTGAAACCTACCACTGGTATCGTTACATACTGTGTGAATCGCTCCTAACCAATTTTTTTTAATATTTTTTGAGTGATAAGAACGTAAAATTTGAGCGTCACGTCGCTCGCACCCACGCTTACAGCTTGGAAAAATTAGCGGCGCTCTTGACAGCCTTGCATTTCTTCATAACTATGTCCCCTAGCTGTTCGTAGAAACCGTCCGAATGGCGTGTATTGCTGTTAATTTTCCACGAACGCATCCTCATCTTCAGTATAACGACGGATTAACACAAAATATATTTATTATAAAAAGACGTCCAAAACAATTGATTAACATAAACGAACTAACTAGATTACTACAGTATTATGATTCAAGGCACGACTAGATTATTCCAATTACATAATTCAACAATTGCTACATTCGCACTGGCTATAAACACTGGCTAACAGAGAAATGCTTCATATAGTACAACATATGAAATTCTATGTTTTCAAAAGCCTGTAACTTTTGACGTCAAGATGGCTTTTTCTATAATAGTACACGGATTCGGATTGGCGACCTCGCGCCGGTCCGAATCGGTGTACTGTTATAAAAAAAGCCATTTTGGCGTCAGAAGTTACAGGCTTTTGAAAAAGCGTAAAAGGCCACAAATTATTAGTTATAAAGTACTATCAGGAGTTCATATGATTTTTTCATTTATTGAATGGACGATTAACACAAACTTGACCAGTTGTTTGATAGCCAATCCAACCACCCAGTTCACCTTACAAAACTGAACTCCAGACATAAACATTTTTTAGGCAGCCACCTGTTCTTACAACAGTCCCATAAGTCCTCGTTTATAGCCTGGGCGATTGCAAATCTCATCGCAGATATACAAAGACTTAATAAAGACAGCTGAACTAGACATCTCTTTTTGACGCTTGTATTTCTACAAATCGCAAGGCAATCGCAAAGTTATAAATATCGCCTTACTTTTGGTGTCGTCGCTCTACACCAATCAATGCTATCCACTCCACACTGTGATATCTATCTAGATCCATAAATTTATCCCTGTGACACCGAAAACTTCCAATAAAATGAACAAACAATCAACGAATGTCCATTGCTGGAATGGTCGTTCGATCTGTGGGAATTTAGAAAACAATAATAAATTGTAATTTACGATTTTTTGGGCAGTTTCAAAACATTTTGTATCGACAAACCTTCGGAATTAAAACTAGTAATGAAATAATTATTACACATCTGCGGGAAAATTTATTTATCTTCGAGGAGGAAGCTTGTATCCCGAGCCGAAGGCAAGGGATATAATCCTACGAGAGGATAAATAAATTATCCTGCAGAAACGTAAGAGTTTTTATTCACCGAAGCAAGAAATCTACAAAATAAATTTTGATACAACACAGTAATGTATGACTTATCTCCCTAGATAGCCACTGAGGTGTATAAAAAAATAATCGAGAAATTACGTGAAATTCGTGAAATTCATGAAATTCGTGAAATACGATCAAAAAATAGGCCCTGGTGGTAACGTACTGGCTTTCCACCAAGATTATCCGGGTTCAATCCTGGTGTGGACAAATTCTGTATAGGATTTTTCTTCAATGTATAGTATGAAAGTAACGTTCGTAAGCACACCCAAGCTACATAATTTGGGTAGTTGTGAATTTGGTGCCGCAACGAATGATATGACTGTAAAATATCTTGATTATTTATTGGATTCGAGAACGAATGAAAAACGCAACTTAATCGTTATAATATATATTCTCGAATGAATCTTAAAACTACATTTTATATTTTTTTATAATAATCCGATTCCTTAGATTTTACTATTGAAAGGATGACTTGATGAAATACATAACACGCCACCCTTAAAAAAATCAATCAAATCATTCATACATTAACCGATTTGGTTGCCGAACAATTCTCTCACTACGTCTTATAGCTGAAGAATTTGGACCAATTACAATTTGTCTTGATTCGACAATATTTTGATTTGAATCCACAGTTGGAATTGAACCGGTATTGTTCTGATTTGTTTGAGCTACGTTATCAATAGTTTGATCAATTAATACTTTAGAATTCAAATGTATTGATTGTCCAAACTTCTTATCACTAATTTTAGAATTAATACCCTGCGGAATAACTTCAACTTGATCAGAAATTGTACTACCTTTTACTAATTAATTTATATGTCGTTTCCAAACATTTTTATCATCCAACATTTGAACAAGATACATTTTGGATCCGATTTTTTTTCAGTATTTTCCCTCCTTTCCAGTTCGTTTATTAATTTTTCGATAATCGCGAGCCAAAACGATATCATCAATATCAAATGAACAACAAAAACCTTTTTAAAGGTAGAGTGTGACGCAGTCCGTAAGTCCGCTTCCAAAATTAATGATATCGCTATCGCAGATAATACGCAGAATTTCGTTTGAATGGAACCTTGTGTTAAAAGTTTTGATTTCCTGAAAAAATTAGAGCGGTTTCTTTGAAACAAAATTACGTTTTTTTAAAAAAAATTGCGTCGCAAATGCCGGACCTAGCGGAATAATTTTTCAATACTTTCAGTTTTTACGCGCAAAAATTTAAATTTACTCAAAAAAATCTACGCAAGAAGAAACAAAAGTCAAATTTTTGCAGCGCAAAAACTGAAAGTACAGAAAAATTATTTCGTCGTTGGGTCCGGCATTTTTGACGCAATTTTTTTTAACAAAACGTAATTTTGTTTCAAAGAAAGCGCTCTAATTTTTTCAGGAAATCAAAACTTTTAACACAAGGTTCCATTCAAACGAAATTCTGCGTATTATCTGCGATAGCGTCACCTCAAGCGATATCATTAATTTTGGAAGCGGACTTACGGACTGCGTCACACTCTACCTTTAAAAAGGTTTTTGTTGTGATATCAGTCGTTTTGGAAGTTTTCAGTTGTTAAAAAAATTTCTATTTTTTGAAAAAATTTTCTCAAAAAAGAAAATTTTTTTAGAAAAAAAAATTCTCCGAAAA
>CM055403.1:125738189-125762571 GCA_029228625.1 Pseudolycoriella hygida
ACAACGTAATTTTGTTTTAAAAAAAGAGCTGTAATTTTTTCAGGAAATTAAAACTTTGAACACAAGGTTCCCTTCAAACAAACTCTGCGTATTATCAGCGATAGCGTCACCTCAACCGATATCATTAGTTTTGGTGGCAGGCGCACGGACTGCGTCACACTCTACCTTTTAAGAGGTTTTTGTATGCGATATCAGTAGTTTTGGAAGTTTTCAGTTGTTATAACCAAACTTCATGTGAAAAATTTTCTATTTCTATTCTCTATTCTATTTTCTTATTTCTATTTTCAGAAAAGAAAATTTTCTTTCCGAAATTTCTATTTTGAGAAAAGAAAATTTTCTAAGAAAAAAAAATTCTCCGAAAAAATTTTCTTTCCGAAAAAAATTGTTCTCCTACACCTTAGGCTACCATCGGAACACTTCGTATCACCTTCGGCTACCTTCGGAATATTTTGTAGCACTTTCGCCTGCCTTCGGAACACTTCGTGTCACCCTAGGCTGCCTTCGGAGTACTTCGTGTCACTTTCGGCTACCTTCGAAACACTTCGTGTCAGCTTCGGCTACGTTCGGAACACTGCCTGTCAGCTTCGGCTACGTTCGGAACACTGCCTGTCAGCTTCGGCTACCTTCGGAACACTTCGTGTCACGAATTCTTCCCACTGATTCACATAACTTTCCTGAAGAAACCAACTGTCTATGTATTATTATACAGAATTTAGCAAAAAATGAAAAGATGGCGCCGCTATAACAGATGGCAGAAACTTTCTTATGATACGAAAAAATTCTCCTGATGAAACTCTATAACTTTCTAGAAGAAACCAACTCTCTAAGTGTTATCATTCCGGAGCTAAAATTCGAAAACCCAAAGAAGCCTAATTTATACCTAACAAAAATCCAAGATGGCGTCACTTTGGCAGATTTCTGAAAATCCCAAAAAATTCTCCTGATCAAACTCTATAACTTTCCCGAAGAAACCAACTCTCTAAGTATTGTCATTCCGAAGCTAAAATTCGAAAACCAAAAAACCCTAATTTATTGCTTGGGAAAATTCAAGATGGCGCCGGTTTGACTGCTGGCAGCCAATTTCTTAAGATCCCAAAAGATTCTCCTGACCAAACTCTATAAATTTCCCGAAGAAACCAACTCTCTAAGTATTGTCATTCCGAAGCTAAAATTCGAAAACCAAAAAAACCCTAATTTATTGCTTGGGAAAATTCAAGATGGCGCCAGTTTGACCGCTGGCAGCCATTTTCTTAAGATCCCAAAAAATTCTCCTGATACAAGATTTTACAAGAAACTTACACGGTTGTGTTATTTTTTCTAAGATAGACATAGTAAGAGCATATCATTATATCCCAGTCGCATCTGAAGATATTCACAAAACAGTCATAACCACACCCTTCGGTTTATTTGAGTTTCCGCGTATGCCATTCGGTTTACGAAACGCGGCTCAAACGTTTCAACGTTTTATGAATGACGTGTGTAGAGATTTAAATTTTGTATTCGTTTATTTAGACGACATTTTAATATCCAGCAAGAGCGTAGAAGAACATAAAGTTCATTTACGACAATTATTTCAAAGATTAAAAGAGTACGGACTTAATGTGAAGTCATCTAAATGTATTCTAGGAGTAACAAGTCTTGAATTTTTGGGACATCAGGTCACAACAGAAGGAATCACACCCATGAAAGACAGAGTAGAAGCAATAGTTAACTATGCACCACCTACATCAATCAAACAAGCACAAAGATTTGTAGGAATGATTAATTATTATTTCCGTTTTGTTCCAAGATTAGCTGAAATTCTAATTCCTTTACATAATCATATAGCTAAATCTTGCAGAGACAAAAAGTTACTTAAGTATGCATTCAAATTTAATTGGTCACAAGCATGTGAACAATCTTTTCAGTCAGCCAAACATGCTCTGGCAAATGCAACAATGTTAGTTCATCCGAAGCGAAGAAATTTAATTATTAGTCTTTTCACTGACGCTTCTAAAGAAGCAGTTGGTGCAGTTCTACAACAGTATAATAAAAATACTTGGGAACCATTAGCATTCTTTTCAAAGAAATTGCAGAAAAATGAAATTAAATTAGGAACTATTGACAGAGAACTTTTAGCAATGTTTCTTGCAGTGAACATTTTCGATATCTCCTTGAAGGGAGAAATTTCATTATTTACACGGATCATAAACCATTAACAAACCTAATGTCTTCAAACGCAGAACGTAGTCCATCTCAAACAAAGCAACTAGAGTACATATCTCAATTCACGACAAACATTCAACATGTTAAAGGAAAACATAACGTCGTGGCAGATTTCCTGTCACGAATATACGAAAATGATTCAGAAATTTCTGCAGTTTCAGAAACTACAGATACATTAGAACTCACATCTTTCATAGAATTACAGAAAGATGATGATGAACTACAAGATTTGATTCAAAATCAGAAGGAAGGTTCAAAATATGTATTAAAAGAAATAGAAATTCCACTCATTGGTAAATTATGGTGTGAGACAAGTACTAAAAAAGACAGACCTTACGTACCTCACGCTTTGCGACGAGTAGTTTTCGACAAATTACACTCGCTTTCGCACCCAGGCATTAAAGCGCCAAGAAAATTAATATTAGCTAAGTATTTTTGGTCAAGCATGAATACAGACATTAGCCACTGGACCAGATCATGTGTAGCATGTCAGAAATCTAAAATTTTACTCTTCAATGAGCTTCCACCAGATGCAAAACTGCAGAATTTTTTTTGCACTAGTTTCACTCCATCGCAAATATTTCAGCGAGCAAAAAGTTTTATGTCTTCATATTTACAGCACCTTATTGTAACATATCAGACTTCAAAAGTTGAAATTTTCAGCTAATTTCGAGCAAAATTAAGAAAGTTATTCATTATTGAAATCGTTCGGATTTAGTTTGGGACATCTTATATACATAACAAGTAATTCTCAATTTTGTCTCACATACCATTAATATACTATGAGAAAGAAGACACGATGAAATGTAATTTTTGAAATCCAGAAAATCAGTCAAGGGACCTGACCCACCCAAAAGGTGGGACCTAGTAAGAAGAAACCTATAAGAATGTAAATCTAATTGGAGATAATGAAACATTTAACAGCCTGAAGATAACTCGTCGAACCAGCCGAATGCAAAGCATCGAAACTAAATAAATTGGTTTTTTCTAAATTGGTCGCTGAAGTAAAAAAAAAGAAGCGGAGACCTCAACAACATTCTCTGGTACAACAAATTTTCCTACATCCGACCAGCAGTACAGAATCGAACGGACAAAACGAAAGTTCTCTCAGTTCGAATAACAATATAAAAATTATTTCTCCATACAAAAATGTCATTTTCAAACCTCGATATCTCAGCCAATTTTCAACCGATTTTGATGAGTAAGGGCTTGTTTGAAAGCTTTTAAATAATTTGGAGGGGGAGGAGGGCGAGGGGAAAAAACTCAAAAGTTTGCCTATATATGGCTCCTTGTCCCAAAGGTTTTTGTATGGATTTTTTTGGGTTTATGGACGTTTTTTTTTTGGGTGTGGTGACTGCGTCACGCCCTCCGCTACCGCTGCGGGTATGATAATGTTGCAAGCAATAATTATCAGGGGAAATCACCACGCGAATACGATGGAAAAAGGAAGCTGCTGCAATCGTGGATTATTGGAAGAAAGATCGTGAACCAGAAATTGATTATCTAAATGCAAATTTTGTTAACTTTTTTATTAAAAATGCTCAACATATTTTTACAAAACTTTCTGTCGATACTTGCTACTTTCGATTGTTCCAGGCAGCGTTTGAAAATCAAATAAATTTCGGAAACTTATTATTTTATTTATTTTATTTTGATTTTTGAACCCCGGTTCCAGATAACTCAAATGTTCAATTTCTGCGCTTGCAAATTCGTTTTCGATATTTGAAAATTTTATCTACTGGTTTCCACTGTGCTTTGTCGCTAGGAAATGTGACTAAAAATCTTCCAACTCTCATTTCGTCTGATATTAAGTCAATCGATTTTAAGTTACGATAATCACTTTTGATTTTATCGTAAATGTCATTCAATGCCCTGTAATCAGCTACAATTACTAAATGCTGTAATTTAGAGTGGTTTAGCAATGCCTCTAAGGTGGAATCGTCAAGAATATCTCCAGTCCTACACAAATTAAGGCTTAATGTTTCAACAGTAGAATTGATATTGAGAAACTCAAGTAAACTCTTAAAGCTTGCACATGTTTCGACGTGCAGAAACTTAAGATAGCGGAATTTTACTTCTGGTGAAATTTTTTCCGGTAGAGAAAATAACGACAGACTTTTCACCGCAGGATTATAAACTGCCATGAAATTTAGGATATCATCAAGGAAACAGAAAAAAGCGTGACGAGCGCTGAATGTTTCCAAGTTATCGCAATTAATCAAAATTTCTTTTGCCACTAACTCACATGGTATTTCGTAATGAAAAACAAGTTCCTTCAACTTTGGCATTTTCTCAAACGAAGAGTAAAACGAACTTTTTCTGGGAAGCGTCATCCCGCCTATTGTTAGCTTTTCCAGAACCTTTAGCTTTGTGAAAATAATCTCGATGATGGTAAGGTGGACATAGTCCAATTCCAGTTCGGTTAGTGAGGAAGCCTGCGCCTCCAAAAACGTACCCAAATTGCTATTATACTTCTGAAAAAATGACGTACATTTGAACCTTTTCAATTTTAAGCAAATCGCACCGTCCAATGTGGTTTTAAACATTTGAGCACAAAACATCGAATCGAGTTCGATGGATTCCAGCTGCTGAAATGCTTGCAAAAACCGCATACAAATTTCACGTTGTTGTATATCCACATACGGAAGTCTATTAGACATCTGAAGTTCCCTGATCGGCGCTGATATGAAGAATTTGAAAATGTTCCAATCGCAGTCATATATTGTAAGTTTGTTCAATTTGCTTAAAAACGCTTCATTTCCTCCGGTAAAATCGTCTACTTTATCGACTTTCACTCGATCCAAAACCACTTCATTCAACAACGGCATGCTACATAGAATGCGAGAAAAGTCACTCGAATTCTTGATTTCTGCATCAGATAATACGAGTTTGCGAACATTAGGACCATGTCTAACTACAACCCGCACCAGTAAATTTATAGCGTTTTCTGTCCATTTTTCTAAATAGTATGGTTGTTTACTTGAGTGCAAAGTTATCTTAATGGACTGAAATCTACGCGTCAAACTCATAATTTCTTGAAATCGTGATATCCATTTGCTTCCATCGTTCAGAGTAAGTGTGGAATTTTTCATAATAGCTGGCGATTCCGATACGACGTTGTTCCAACTGTAACGATAAATCTTTTACAATAGAAATATTTATTTCAAACATTTTCTTACGCACAGTTTACACACTAGAGCTGAATTTTTCAATGATTTTACATCCAAGTAACTGAAAACGTGTAGCAGCGCATCTTCGCAAAGAATTCCTATCGGTGATTCCATTTCGGAGACTCTTTCCTTATCAGACATAGATCCAGATGGATTTTGTTTGAGTGACTAGCTGTGTAGGTTTTCCTATTAATAAAAAAACGAAAAATCATGTGAGATAACTTCTTAGAACAACACATCGTGTTGCAATGAGTTGTGATATCGCAAAAAAAGCGTTGTGATCACAAGAAAAGCGATGTGATGGTTTGTGATGAGTTGTGTTATCAAAAGAAAATTTAGTATTGGTGAATTGAAAATGTGAGGGTGGTGAGTATAAATACAAAATGAAATAGATAGTTGTAACATAACAACGACGTAAATTCGAAATATACGCGAAAAGCAAAGTTATGATATCCCAACAGCGAACATTTTTCGATTGTCTTCCAGTGGAACAAAATTGAAAATATACTCCTTCTATATTCGACTGGTTGAAAATGTCATCGTAGAGCATATGCCACATTAGTTAGTACGGGTCCAAAAATCCTGTTTCCTTCTGAGAACTTGATTTTCTTTATATTTTCAAAAAATTTACCAGTGAGTAAAAGTTATAGACTAGAAACCAGAATCTTAACTAAATTTTTTCGGGTTGGGTCGGGTTAGGTTAGTTGAAGTCATCAAACCCGACAAGACAAAAAACGAAAACAAAAAACCCGACCCGAGCCGTCAAATTGATTCGGGTTCGGGTCGCGTCGGGTTTTTCTTCGAGTTTCGGGCGGCCCGCTCGCCTCGACTTTAAATGTCCCAAAAGTGACTTAGCAGTTTGCGAAAAAACGTGACAGCAAATTATGTGGCTTACTACATTATAGCGTTTGTGTGTCGGTCTAAAATCGCAAAAACTACAAAAAATGCTAACACTAACGCTAAAAATGAAATAAATTAGCGTCGTTAACGCAATTCTGTAACCGAAAACGCCGCGCCGCTAATACTCGATAAACTTGGAAACAATGAACTTATCGCTGGACTCGTTACTCGACCTGTTTTCCTTAAGTTACTTATTCTCATAATTTGATAAATCTTCCTCATATACGGTGATTCATCACCAACTTATTCATTTTCAGAAGAAGTCATGGTCACACTAAAACTAGCTGACGGATCGCAAAGCACAAAAATGGTACAGAGAACCAACACCACGGTAACCATTGGAAGCCGTACGCTACCAATACAATTCATCACAATACCGGGTGCACTTGACAACAAAACGTTACTTGGCGCCGATTTCATTAAACAAGCAGGCATAATTCAAAATCTCAGCCAAGACGCTTGGTGTTTCAGTGACAAATTATCGGAATGGTTTCTATTTGACTACATACAAGGAAAACCAAATGAAATCACACACACTAACGAATCGATTCTTACGCCAACAGCCACACCGAACAAAAAACTCTCACGCCGGAAACGGAAGAAACCTGTCATCAAAGAGTATACAACTTCAAATCACAGGTCAATCAATCCACACCACCTCCAGCGCCAAAGAAAAAACTTACCAAACCACTTCCATCCACACGACCACCACCTGAAGTCATGAAGAAAGACTGAATCATCAAATAACATGCTGGAAGAAATTGAATATTTAGGGAAAATACTCTCAGCTCAAGATATTCTAAAACACTTCTCCAGCCCTAGTTTCCTACCAAAAATGTTATCACCAATTGGATCCACACCCAAAATAAAAAATACTGACAAAAACGGTGAAAATTCGCAACATCAAATACCCTACTTCGAGCCTACAAGGAATGAAACATCAGATCCAAACATAGTACTTTATCTACAGGACCTCGACTTAAGAGATAACGAAGGCATAAAACTAAACAGCAGCCAACGAGCAGCTTTCAACAACATGATCAAAAACCATCCCGATTTCTTTGAGAAGTCAGGACCAGCCATGCACCGCATTGAAACGTTGAACCATTTACCAATAACATCAGAACCATATCGTTTATCAGCAGCAAAACGACAAATACTACAAAAAGAAATACAAACCATGATAGACAATGATGTCTGTCATTGAAGAAAGCGACTCACCATGGGCATCAAATGTGGTAATGAAGCTGAAGAAAAACAATAAATGGCGAATATGTATCGACTACAGACGACTCAATGAAATCACGATTGCTGACAAACATCCACTCCCATTAATCGATGATACCATACAAGATGCTCGAGGCACAGCATTCATGTCAACAATTGATCTACACTCAGGGTTCTGGCAAATAAAAATTCGAGAAACCGATCGTGAAAAAACAGCATTCGTCACACCATTTGGAATGTACCAATTCAAACGAATGCCGTTTGGGTTAAAATGCTTCAGCATCATTCCAGAGGTTAATCAACATATTCAAAAACAGCCTTCCTACCATGACAATCTGGATGACATCATTATAATATCGGCAACAAAAGAGAAACATCTAAATGATCTCAATCAAATATTCACACAACTCAAAAAATTCAATCTACGAGCCAACAGAGGAAAATGTCATTTCGCCTGTCCAGAAGTCAAATACCTAGGGCACATATCACACAGAAGAAATCACACCGTTCAAAGAATCGGAAGAAAAACAAGAGACACCGGTACAACCAATCTACCCCATCCGAAAAAGGGGCAGACCCAAAAAGCAGTAATTTTATATTACACTACTTCTCGAAGCTTGCGAGCCTCGGAAACCTCAGCTCCCAACTTCGGGGGAATATAGCATAACACCAAATTACTAACCAACGAAACCTCATTACATCATTCAAATATTCGCACAAATTATACTTCAACCATTAACACAGAGATGGTACAACGATCTCAACGATAGATTTAACGACACATAGTTCCAGAACATTCTACGCGACACAGCCATGTAGAATATCATCGCTATAAAAGCCGTACTGGAGCTAACATATGACACACTTGTTTTGACCGCTGAACTGTATACATCTTACGTTTAGTTTATACAATAAAGCGAAGTAAAAATAAGAATCTAGCAGAGCAAACTGTTTTATTTCTAAAGTCGAACAGCTGTATTGAAAGTGTATGCGCCTTACGTTTAGACCGTACCATCAATACATATTCGTTTGGCCAACGATTCGAATTGTCAGCCATTCATCGTTAGCAAACTCTTCAAAACGTAAAATCATGTGAGATAACTTCTTAGCACAGCACATCGTGTTGTAATGAGTTGTGATATCGCAAGAAAAGCGTTGTGATCACAGGAAAAACGTTGTGATTGTTTGTGATGAAATAATATTTCCCTTTTAAAAAGGGTTTCTGTTGTGATATCAGTAGTTTTGGAAGAAAAGAGGAAAAAAATTTTGGAGAAAAAACTTCCGGCGAAAAAAATTTTTCGGCGAAAAAAAATTTCCGGCGAAAAAAATACAGGCGAAAAAATGTTCGCAAAAAAAATTCAGCGAAAAAAAATTTTCAGCAAAAAAAATTTCAGCGAAAAACATTTCCGACGAAAAAAAATTTCCGCGAAAAAAATTTTTCTTTGATACCAAACATCTATCTCCAACTCAAAAAAAATTAATTTTCCCCCTTAGTCATGAACCTCAGCTATAAGAAATGCGCTGTTATGTCAATCACTCATAGTCCTATCAAAATTGAGTTTGATTATAAGCTATGTGCAGGGCCGTAGCTACGGGGGGCTATGGGGGGCGGAGCCCCCCCCCCCTGAACTTTTCAGCGCCTCCCTGAGCTTTTCAGGTCCCCTCAACTTTTCAGCTTTTATTGTATACTAGTAGAGTAACAGTACACATTTTTTCGCTGTGCGGCTATTTTGAATTATTTTTAAAATTAAAGTCATTAAGGATTATACACTCTCCAATATGTGGATAGTTTGGAGAAGAAAATTATTGACGGAATGGAAAGCGAACAACGAAACGTAGACGATGCATGGAATCAAATTAGACGAAACGTAGAGCAAGCCGCAGCAGAGACGATAGGAACGAGAACGGGAAAGAAAAGAAATGACTGGTTCGATGACGAATGCAGAAAAGCACTGGATGACAAAAATGCGGCTCGAACGAGAAATATAAATAGATCCACTCGAGCTGGCATGGCAGAGTACCGTTCGAAGAGAAATTTCGAGGAAAAACTATTCCGAAAAAAAACGACAACATGACAAGGAAGTTTTAATCGAAATTGAAAGATTTGGTAATCGAAAAGAGACGTGGAATTTTTACCGGAAAGTAAACGAATCGAGGAAAGGTTACAGTCAACAACCTTTATTGTGCAAGGACAAGGATGGGTTGGTCTTAGCAGATGAGGAAAGCTGCATCAGACGATGGGCGGAGTACTTTAAGGAACTGCTGAACCCGAACAGACCACCGAACCGAAACGACACCAACAACAACTTACCATTTCAGACCGCGCACCGCGCAGCCACATATTGCAGAACCAACGCTACAGGAAATGGAGCATGAAATTTTAAGGCTCAAAAATTTCAAAGCCCCAGGAACCGACAACATACCTGGAGAACTTTTCAAGCACGATGGTAACGCATTATGCATGGAGATGCACGAGCTCATCAAGCGCATCTGGAATGTCGAGGAGTTGTCGGGAGAGTGGAAGACTAGCATCATCTGCCCTTTGTACAAGAAAGGCGACAAATTGGAGTGTGGCAACTATCGAGGAATTTCGCTTTTGAATATCGCCTACAAGATATTTGCGAATATTCTATACAAACGCCTTCTTCCATACATGGAATCTACTGTTGGTGAATATCAAGGTGGTTTTCGTGTAGGTCGTTCAACAACGGACCAGCTGTTTAGCATTAGACAGATCTTGGAGAAGTGTAAGGAGTACAACGTTGAAATACACCAATTGTTCGTAGACTTCAAGGCAGCATACGACAGTGTCAACAGGAGGAAGTTATGGAGAGTGATGGAGGAATTAGGGGTTCCCAAAAAACTAATCTCGGAAATACACCAATTGTTCGTAGACTTCAAGGCAGCATACGACAGTGTCAACAGGAGGAAGTTATGGAGAGTGATGGAGGAATTAGGGGTTCCCAAAAAACTAATCTCGCTAACAAAGTTGACAATGGATGGAGCTAACAGCCGAATAAGAATCCGAAGCAAATTGTCAGACGCTTTCGACATTGAGGAAGGACTACGTCAATGTGATCCGCTCGCGACTCTGCTTTTTAATTTGACCCTTGAAGCAGCAGTGAGAACCATAGACATCGACACCAGCAGCACCATTTTCACCAAATCCAGTCAATTGCTGGGCTTCGCTGATGACTTGGATATCTTGGGCCGATATATGGAAGCTGTTAAGGAAAAGTTCACGGCTTTGGACAGAAAAGGTACCGACCTCGGGTTGAAGGTTAATGACACAAAGACCGAATACATGATTGTCTCCCCATCGAATCGACAACACGACAAAAGCGTATATCTTGGATCTCTGCTTAATTCTGACAACGTAATCATGGACGAAATCAAAAGACGGATAACTCTTGGCAACTGGAGTTATTACAGCCTGATAAAAATTTTAAAGTCCAAATCAGTAAGCAGAAACTCTAAATGCGCACTGTACAAATCTGTGATAAGACCAATAGTTACGTATGGGTCAGAGTCGTGGTGCATGACTCAGAAAGACGAACAATCGCTGCTCACGTTCGAAAGAAAGGTACTGCGGACAATTTTCGGACCAGTATATGACGAAAGTATGAACAGATGGCGCAGACGGTTTAATCATGAGCTTATGCAGCTTTATGGAGAGCCGGACATAGTTAGAACAACAAAAATTAATAGACTACGATGGCTTGGTCATGTACAGCGTATGGACGACAATCGTATCCCGAAGAAACTTTTAATCACCAAACCGGAAGGCAAAAGAAGTGCAGGCAGATCAAAATCCAGATGGTGCGATGCAGCTTTTGCCAACCTGAGAACTGCGGGAGTAAGGAGTCATGCACAAATTACGTACGCAGTTTTTTTGATGTTTTTGACCCCCCCCCCATCGTACGCTTCCGTACTAATTTTGAGACCCCCCCTGTCGTGTACGTACGATTTTCCATACCCCTCCCCCCCACCGTCATTAAAAAATATATTTTGAAAAATCCCGTTATTCGTTCGTCTATGCCTGTGACATGTCATATGTTTCTCTATAGAAATGACAGGCACTTTTTTCATTTCATTTTGTTTCTTTTTAATTTCTGAAATCGACTCTTTGGAATTTCCACTTCATCTATATTGAACCAGTCGGCTTCCTCTACGTCGTCTCGAACTATGATTGCCAACAATTCGTTGGCTCGAAGAGCGGCGATACGTTTAGGTCGCACTTTCGGAACGATTTGTTAATTCGAATTCGATAAAACTAATAAAAATTAATTTTTTTTTCTGCGTACGTACAATCGTGCTCGAAACCACCCCCCCCCTACCGTACGCTTCCGTACGAATTTTGAAACCCCCTACCCCCTTCCTGCAGTTATCTGTTAGTACAATGATGATATACTGGTTTTGGATTCGTTTCGAATCATAAGACATTGACTTTGGTTTGGAGAAGACAAATTATTTTCGCATTAATGAAACTAAGAATGCAAATTTTTTCAACCTTAATATTTGCATTTTGTTATCCCGACGTTACAAATGAACCTAAACTATGGCCACAAATAGTATATTATGCTACAGAGTGACAAAGTCTCTTCGAACGCGAGGTCGAAATGCTTCATAGTTGAGCGAAAGTGCATAAAGTCCAATCAATTTTACTTATCTAGGATTTAGAAATCATTACAATATATTTCTCTTCAGTAACAAAATGTAGAATTAGTTCAGTCGAAAGGTGCCATTGCTTTTTTAAAACACTCAACGCGCTAAAGCGTTGATCATGTTGGTGGTGCGATGCGATTTTAATCGTTTGCAAATTCGCACGTTCCGATACGCTAAAGAATAACTGAATTGTCCAACACATGTCTCTAGACGAGTTTTTTGTTACACTTTTTTCAAATAAATCTAAATTAGTAAAAGAATTGCCAAAAAAGAAAAAATCGCACGTATGAAAATATTTGCACAAAATGTCAACATGTGGAAATAAAAAAGTCGCATGCCAATATTTTCCACAGCGTTTTTCGTGTTCCCTATAGACTATTGAATTCGACAATATGCAACAAATTAACAAGGCTTACCAGCATCAAGGAATTCTCTCTCATTAGTTTTTTCCGATTTACAAATTCACATAAATTTTTATTCCACAACTTAACACGATTTCTTTTGACAACCACGCCAGCAACGAAAGTAAGAACACGATAATTTTTCGATATTATGACGTTTAAAATGTCATTTTGACAGTTGTAATAGACCGACTTGTCAACCCAACAGACTCAATGAAATAAGGTGTTTACAGAGAGGATTTTTGGGCCAGTTTTATTAAACTTAACTTGAGGTATGTTGTCAAAATAGAGCGGTAAAAATTTGAATTTTTGCTGTGTTGGCTTTTCATGCAAAAATAACTTTGAAGTTTGATTGTCCTATTGTCACCCATGAAATTGTTTTCTGTCACTAATCATTAAATAGAAAAAGCGGGAAATAAATAATCTTTTGTTCGTGATCATGTAAAACGTCATTGGAATGGAATGTACATACGAGAAAGAAATCGTAAATAGAAGCGTACGGAGAACGTGTGAGGATTTTGATTGTGGTATAACTCGACTCCGCAGATCCGTACATTATGATGATAGATTTATTCATTCGTTCGTATACAAAAAATCAGTAGAAACATCATCTATATCCCATTATGTTAAACAATTCAAAGGGATACAAAATATCTGAAATAAGTAATATATCAAGTTGGCAAAATCAATGGGTATATCATAGTAAATCATAAAAAAAAACATCAAAATCAAAATTCAAATTCGGAACTAGAGCAGTTTCATAAAAAAAGAGAAAAAAAACAAGGCAAAAAGAAAAACAAAACAATCGATCAATGGGCAAAAATATGTAACAGTAACTTGATACTTATGAGATCGCAAATTGCAGGTTGAAGTACCCAAAAATCATATTCTCAAACACAGTTAGGAGTGTTCAATTCACTAGGATCGACCATTCTCATTCATGAAAAAGGAAGCAAATGCATTCCAAAGCGTTATATTTCCAGCAAATATAGCTTCAATAAGTGACAAAATTGAGTTTGTGTATGTGACATGCATACGAAATGATATGTTGATAGCGATACACATAGAAAATGATACGTAAAAATGATAACCATACAAAATAATACTCATTCGAAATGAAACACGGGGAGGATGATACAGTGTTATGATGCGGATAAAAATTTGGTTTTCCGAGCACACTTGTCAAGAAAAGTCATCGCTTGCTGGCGCTAAAAAATTTCTATGATAGAAATTTATTTTTGAGAAAAAACGTGAAAATTGCTTAGATTTTCTTGATCGCATCGACTTTTCTCATTTGATCGCAATGCTTAAATTTTCCACGAACTTTTTGGCAAATCCTTTGGTTAGTTAGTTAACTGAAGTAAAAATTTGGCTCCGGTCCAGGTTTGAGTTCTTAAAGCTTAAGTATTGCTTATTGTAATCGATGAGGGAACTTTTGATATTGAGGCATTATTCTGGGCTACTATGAGAGCGACGAGCGACAGTTTCTTCGAACAATAAAATTTATATGGAAAATTTGAAAGCTATAAAGGCCCCCGGTAAGAAAAGTTGCAAATATGTTGTTTGTTAATCGAGATCATTAAATTTTATCAGCTGGCTGTTGAAAACATGATTTCGAAAAAGATTGAAATCGAGCATCGAGAAAAAGTTCCAAGTGTTATGTACGAGGAGAGGGTAAACGTGAATTCCGTTCGAAACTGGTTTTTGGACCCGTAGGAAGTACAAGTCCTATGGGCTTGCCATGAAGTTTTTAAGTTTTTAACACGCCGATTTGAAGGAGGGAATAAGGGGGGAGCATCTTAACCGATTTTCAAAATCTTTTTTTCCCTGAAATTTTTTTCCAAGAAAGGTAATCAAAAAGCTGAGGTGAAGTTCGTACTTGGGCATTTTGTGCCTAGGGCCACTTAAGTGATTTTGAGTCTTCTGTACATAACTCGAGTAAATCTTTTCCGCTTTTCATAAATCTTTTTCTATTCGGTAGATCTATGAAAGCCCAACAAACTATGGAAGACATTTTTTATACTTTGGGACCTAGCTAAGGCCCTAAAAATGAATTTCTACTAGTGCCTTAACATATCTCGAGTAAATATTGTCTGATTTTCACACATCTTTTTTTAATCGATAGATATATGAAAGCCCAACAAATTATGGAAGAAAAATTTTTTGGTTTGGGCCCTTGGACACAACTAGGGTCCTCAAAATGAGTTTTTAGACCCGTACGAAGAACCGCGACGTTTGTAACCACCCAATTTCGACCCGGTAGTAGGTGAGGAGCATCGATCATTGTCCTCAGATGACGAATCAACAATAAAAAAAATGTCCGACCGTCCGTCACCGCGACCGTCCATCACCGCGACCGTCCGTCACCGCGATAATTTGAGTAAAGCTTGACCGATTTTCAAAAACTTTTTCTGCCTGAAAGATAATCAAAAAATTTTGATTACGGAATTAAATTTGGACAAAATCGGTCTAAAACTTTCGAAGTTACAGTCGAAAAAGTGGTCAAAAACGAGGTTTTTTTTAAGGTTCGCGGAGCTTTTTCACTTTTTCACTCTGCGAAACTAAAACGGAAATCGATCTTCAAGGTTTCGAATGATAGATGTGGACATAAAAAAATCACGAAAATTAAATTAGTGGAAATCTGTTGAGTGGTTCCGGCCCTAGTGTCCTTAGTGTGAGAAAAGCTAACGCTACACGACCCTACACGATATTTGGTGGTTTTTCGTGAATATTCCTTTAAAGAATAGGTTTTTCGTGCAATGTTTTAGAGAAAAAAGAAGAGACTTTTTTGTCTATGGAAGTATGGGTAAGAGGCCTCTCCTAAGCGCACTAGGTCTTTTCTAAATTCCGGGCTTATTTTAAGGGATTTGTGAGGTTTTAAGCAACACTGCTTCGTGCGGTTTTTTTAACATTGCTCTTTCGGCAACTTTCAGTCAAATTTAGTGAGGACTTACTTGCATTTACTTAAGAGTTCAGGCAATCTATTCTGATACGTACGGGTCCTTTGCATATGTTTACTATTGCCATACATGTTTTTGTACATATTTCGAGCGAATCTTATCCGATTTTCATTAACCTTTTTTTTAGAAACAATTTGTGGAAGAACAATTTTGTAGTTTGGGAGCTTGGACTTAGCTAGGCATCGAGTAGAGCCGCAAATTTTTTTCATGTATAAATCGGGTAAATTGCATTCGATTTTAATGATTATTTTTGTGTTTGAGGGGTAAGCTTATGCCTAACCGTACCTAAGAAAAAATTTGAAATCAAAGCCCCTACTCAGGACCACAGGTCGGTCCTAAGGTCGGCCTTGTCCTAAAATTTCCTATTTCTGCTATGTTGTAAAGAAAATCGAGAGAAACGAGAGGAATCGAGAGGATGTATGGGTTCCGAGGCCTTATCCTGGTCCAAGAATTTTTTTTTGCTCTGTTGTAAAGAAAATCAAGAGGAATATTTTTGCACAAGGCCTTATTTGTTGGACCCGTACGAAGTACAAAGGTCCTATACGTTTACTACAAACAATTTTATTGTAACATGGGGTAGATCGAGGTGGGAGGAGGGGGGATGCATCTATTATCGTCTAGAGATGACGAATCAGCAATAAAAAAAATCGTCCGTCCGTCCGTCTGTTCGTCTCCACTTTTTTTTCCAAACGACTCAACCGATCAGCTCAAACTTTTTTTTTCCTGAAAGGTACATGCCTCCCATGCCCCTCAAGTTCGAAGATGAGCAAAATCGATCAAGTGGTTCCGGAGATATGGTCGAGGAAGTGACCAAAAACATGGTTTTTCGAAGGTCGGTGAAGCTTTATCGCAAATATCTCAGCAAGTATAGCACGGAAATTCCTCATTTTGGTGTCAAATGAAAGCAATTGATGTCACAATACTGGGAAAAAATTTAGTGGGAATCGGTACAGGGGTCTGGGCACTGGGACCAATTGAATGGACGAAATTCTTGGCCATATACGAAAACAGTTTTTCGTATTGACCCAGATCTCCAGAACTATGAGAGTTAGAAAGTTGGTTCCAAAGGGGAAGCTGTAGAGAATTGAATTTAAGCGAACACGTGTTTCAGGGTTTTGGGGAAATATTCCCAATCCTGGTATATGGCCACTTCCATAATTGGGCGGGATGACCCATATCTCCAGAACTATGAGAGTTAGAAAGTTGGTTCCAAAGGCGAAGTTGTAGAGAATTAAATATAAGCTCACGCGTGTTTCAGGGTTTTGTGGAAATATGGCCCAATCCGGGTATATGGCCACTTCCATTATTGGGCAGAATGACCCGAATCTCAAGAACTATGAAAGGTAGAAAGTTGCTTCCAAGGACAAAGTTGTAGACAATAAAATTTTAGATAACACGTGTTTCTGGGTTTTATGGAAAAACGACTTAGTCCTTGGATATAAGCTTTTCTAGATTTGAATGGTGTGAGACGTACTTCGGTAGGGCCTTTGACATTACCTTGGGTAATTTCTATGGATCTTTGAAATTTTTACAGTTATAAAAGAACAGAAAACTTTGGATTGTTTGCTTATTTGTATATTTAGGTACGTTTGAGTCACTTTGCCACATCTATTCTGTTTGTCACATCTATTCTGATACGTACGGGTCTTTTATGTTTATTATTATTATTATTATTATTTTATTTATTATTATGTTATTATTTTTATTATTATTATTATCTTGTAAGATGACAGAAGCATGCTTTCGACTTGGTATTTTCGAAGATTTATTGACTTATTGTATTACACACGAGTTTAAGACGTTGAAGCTTTATACGAGATCGTAAGAGTCCAGCCTCAGCCATATGTTTTTTTTTTTTTTTGTTATCTTAGTTTTTATTTTAAAATTTGATTGATTTTCTTTTTAGTTTTTTTTTTCTTATTTTTTTCAGTTTTTTTTAGTTTTGTTTTTGTTTTTTTTGGTTTTTTTCATTTTGGTTTTTTTAGGTAGATTTGTAGATTTATCAGTTTGGGTCGGACCTTTATAAGTACATGAAACACAGATCTAGCGATCCTTTGTTTCGTTAGAAGAATTTCTTTTGTTATGTTGTAAAGAAAATGAAGGTGAATATTTTTGCACAAGGCCTCTGATTGAGTTTTTTTTTGCTATGTTGTAGAGAAAATTGTTTTATTTCTTCGTACGGGTTTTTCAAAATTGCCTTCAGGGCCATTTCCAAGAAAGTTGAATCAATATTCACGTAATTTAGCTTTATTTGACGTAAAAAAGTCGTATAAGATGACAGTAGCATGCATTCGACTAGGTATTTTCGAAGATTTATTGACTTATTGTATTACACAAGAGTTTAGGACGTTGATGCTAGTCATATGTTTTTTGATGTGGTTCTTTTTAGTTTTCTTTTTAATTTTTAGGGACCATCCATAAATTACGTACGCTTTTTCCAGTGCTGCCATCAGATTTAAATCATCAATAACTTGTATGACCGACCCCCCCTATTTAGGGGGTATTATGGGGGGGTCGGGCATACATTTGACGTCTCAAAAGTAAATATTTTTCAAGTTATTGATGATTTAAATCTTATCGCAGCACTGAAAAAATCGTACGTAATTTATGGATGGTCCCTTATTTTAAAATTTAATTGATTTTCTTTTTAGTTTTTTTTCTTATTTTTTTCAGTTTTTTCAGTTTTTATGGTTTTGTTTTTGTGTTTTTTCGGTTTTTTCCATTTTTTTCGTTTGGTTTTTTTTTTGTTGTTTTGATTTTTTTAGTTGCTTTTTGGTATTCGCTGATATCGAACATGGTTTTTATGTTTAATCACCCTTCAATTATGTACCTTCGCATTTTCAACGAAATTTAGAACCTTTATAGAATAGGTATCATCTTTATTTATCGTCAATTACACCAATTCAATATCCTACCCGATTATGAATATCGGTAGGACCGTCATATGACATTTTGTATTACAAGATTTCAATAAAAAAATGAAAAAAAAATGAACAAAATGAAAAAAAAAAAAAATTGAAGAGAATGCAAAGGAAGAGTTAAAGAAAATGTAAAGGAAAATTTAAGGAAATGAATATGTGAAGAAAAAAATTGATGGAAAATGCAAAAAAATGATCAATCGACATTGCCTCTACGAAGTATTGTTTTGGTTCGCCGCTTGTCTGGGATGATTTCGTCGAAAATCTGACTCCCGACTGTAATGGTTGGGAATGACCTCGTCATCGGCTTCGTCGTCGGCTTCGACATCGACATTGTCATCCATAATATTTACTTGATCTTTCACGAAAAGTTCGAAATTCTCCTCGAATGTTACCCGTCTCAGAAAATCGCTCACATTAAGATCCTCAGCGAACCGTTCCGTTGCCTGAGCAATTTTTGCGTTCAGTCGAACCATGTCTTTCGTGCGTCTCGTGGTGATCATTTGCCCCGCAACTGCTCTGTTGATCTGGTCACTTCTGTCCATTTCTAACAGTTTTAAGTTCATGATCAGATTCCAAATATTGGGATGCCTTCCCTTCAGGAGCAAGTTTAGTGATTTGTTGTTTGATTCCGAAAAGTTATTTGTTCGGTCAACCAAACCATAAACAGAAATATTGGCTGGGGCCCACTGGTTAAACCAGTATTTGCGGAATCGGTCCCAACGCTATGATCTGACGTTTATCAAAGGTGCATCGATAGACTGGAATCCCGTCAGCACGTATTCATTCGGCAATAAAGCTAGTGCGCAGATTTTCTTGATGGGCTCCCTAAAGATTTCATCGTGACGAAGTCCGAATCTCTTCGTGTTTTTAACTATGGCTTGCACATAGTGGAAAAAGCATCCAGCTATGCGCGTATTCGGGTAGTGTTTCATTAACGCCTTTCGGGTAGCCGCTTCGTAGTCTGTCATCAATTTCACGACTTCCACTGATGGCATCAGAAACTTTAGATTATGGAAATGAAGAAACGGATGGACATTGGTCAACTTTGTCGTTTTTGAAATAAAAAAACATATGAAGGAACCCGTACGTATCATAATAGATGCGGCAAATAGAGTTGATGTTCCGAAAAAACTCGAACGTATTTAAGTAAATATTGCCTTAACTCTTAAGTGTATGAAATTGCGTTCACATTAATTTGTATTGGAAATTGCCGATAGGGCAATATTGAAAAATCCGTCCGAAGAAACGGTGTTAAAAAAACCTTTCCGAAAGCACAAATAGACAAAAATGTTCATCTCAATTTTCTTTACAACATAGAAAAAACCATTTTTTGGGCTAGGGCCGACCTAGCGCCCTAAGTAGAGGCCTCGGACACACAATTCCATACACAAAAATGTTTCCCTCAATTTGCACTGCAACATAGGAAAAAAAAGTTTTTTTTTGGTTAGTGCTGACCTTAGGACAGACATGAGGCCCACTTGAGCCCTAAACACAGGCAAAAGTTTCTTTTCAGTTTCACTGGTTTTATATTCCAGAGTAACGAATCTGAAGACGTCATCTGCTATGAATATGGTTTTACAGGTAATCCTGACATCGATCAAGTCAAACCACAGCTTTTGCTATTTTTCACTGGCCCAGTCGACTCAGGTCACTTTCGGAGACTGACCCCATCGATTGCCCCATCAAAGATTCATCCGGGAAAATACCAAATTATGAGCCCTATACCAGCGGTTTCAACTGGAGGAGCGAGAACTATTATTCGAAGGTTGCAAAACCCACAATCGATTGCAAGCTGGACAGGTTCCACGATGCCAACTATTGCACCAAAGTCACAACAGCCAGTTACAACTAAATGCAACCAATCGTCAATGACGAATAGTAGCACTTTTGATGAAAATAATCAAGAAATCCCATCTAAATCTCCCCAGCATGATCTGCCAGAGCCAGCATTGTCCTGTGATGTATGCAAGCAATCATTCAACACTAAAAGAGGCTTGAATGTCCACCGTAGTCGTCATGCAAAAGAGGCAAATGACTTAACAGCAAATCGACTAAAGGATCGGCTAAATCCGACGATGAAAGACAATCAAGCTGCTACATCTAAAAATGACACTGCTTCAAATAAATCAGCTCTGGATTCAGAATGCGAGCAATTTAGGAAAGCGTTTGAGCAGCTTGAAGCCTGTGATATTTTGAATGAGGAAGTTTTTGATGAAAAGGTGGAACAATCCCAAAAATTTCTTTTTACTGCACGGCAACGTCTTCCAGGTCCTCAGCATCCATCGATCAAATTCTACAGACTGCGTCAGCAAAAGAAGAATCGAAAGTTAACATCGGCTCAACAATCTCGATCATCCAATCCTTAAAGGACCGATACAAAAGCAAAGCAGAGACGACGTGACAAGTACCAATATGATCTATCTCAATATTGGTACTATAATCAACGAAAGAAAGCAGTCCGAATGGTAATGACGAAGGGTGTCTCAAAGCAGTGCAAAATCAAATTGGAAATAATGGAAAAACACATCAACAGCATCTTCGAAAATAAAAATAACCACATGCTTGATTCATATCCGGTTGCCGAAAGCCACCACAATGTTTTTCTCAGTGAGGAGGACATTGTAGTGCAAATTAAACGCATGCCACTCGACACCTCGGCGGGCCTTGATCGTGTACTGGTGAAGACATTACGTCAGCTAAATGTAGCTAAATCAATAACGGCAATAGCCAATACGATGCTCAAAACTGCCTACGTTCCTAAAGGCTTTCGAAATGGAAAACTAATCTTTACTGACAAAGAAGGTGACGTTAACTGTGTCAATAACTGGAGACCACTCACCATCTATTCGGTAATCAGGCGAGTGATTGAAAAAGCGCTCGATGCTATAGTGCGGACTCAAGTCCATATCAACTGCAACCAAAGAGGTTTTGTCAGCGGCATCCCAGGCTGTCATGTTAACGCCAGACTCGTGAACGCCTGCCTAGCAAAGGCAAAGAAATTGAAGAAAAACTGTGTCGTTGCATTTCTCGATGTTTCCAAAGCATTCGATAACATTGGTCATCTGCACATTTCCAAGGCGCTTAAATCGAAAGGGTTATCGGAAAATATGCATAATTTGATTATGAATCTGCTTTCGAACAATACTGTGGAGATATCGATAGCTCGAGAGCTGTCAAAGCCAATTCCTATCAACTGCGGAGTACCACAAGGTGGGCCATTGTCTCCAATTCTTTTTAACATTTTATATACGAGGAAATATGTGATCCTCAGTACTCTTCAAAAAACGGCTATGCTCTCAACGAAGACTTCGACTCTCTGTGCCTATCAGGATTCGCTGATGACAACGCAGTAACATCACACTCGGAAGAAGCAGCTATACGAACGGTTGAATTAATACAGACCCTCTACATGAAGATTGGCCTTCGAATGAACCCAGATAAAAGTCAGGTAATAAATATTAAGAATGGCACACTGGTTCATGATGGATTGAAGCTATCAAATGGCTGTCAAATACAAAGTGCTAAAGCTGATGAGAAAATAAAATATCTCGGGTGTTCGTTCAACTCAGAGCTTGTTTTTGATGACACATGTATAGAGACATTGAACGGTAACTTAGACAAACTTGCATCATCACCGTTACTGAAACCGGACCAAAAGTTAAACGTCATAAATCAGTATATCTTCCCTGCTCTGGTCTACCCGATGCAAGCCGCACCTATTATTAAAATCCCGAAATACTCGACGGACGGCTTAGACATAATGATACGGCGAACAGTGAAAACGGTCATTGGACTACCGCAACGAACAAATGATCACATGTTCTACTCGCCTCGAAAACTTCGTGGTCTTGGACTTTTCAAAGCATCGTGGGAAGTATACCTGCAGCACTACTCCTTAGCATCAAAACTCTCTCGTATACATGATGGACTATTTCAGTCAACATCAAATTGCTTATCAGAAATGGAGACTTGCACGAAAGCTCTGGAAGTAGCCGGAGAAAACACAAGAGCTCTCCGTACCGCTCTTCGAGCAAAAGAATACGAAAACTGGTGTAATCTCAAATACCAAGGGATAGGGGTGATTCACTTTTCAACACATACCAAAGGCAATGACTTTATATATGTCGGCTATCAAATTAAATGCAAACTACGCTAACCTCAACGGTGTACCAGGAGTCAGCAGCAATTCCAACCTTTGTCGCAAATGTGGCAAAGAGAATGAAACCATACCTCACGCCTCTGGAAATTGCTCATTTAACAACTTACTGATTACCGCTCGACACCACAGCGTGAAAAATTACCTTAGCCAACTACTGCGTGAAAAAGGATATGACTGCTATGAGGAAGTGTATGCGGTGGATACTGACGGAAGAGCTCGCTACAGTGATATTATTGCCTTCGATCCTAAATCTTCTAGAGCACACATCATTGACCCAACAGTCAGGTACGAAAATAACGACCAAGGACAAGATGATTTAGTTAAGAAGGAAAAACTGACAATATATGAAAAGTGCATACCATTTTACGCACGGCCTGTTCTTCGGAGCAAGGGGGTGCTTCGGTAAATCTGTGATAGAATTCTTTACTCAATTTAAATTAGACAAAGCTAAGTTAAAAGAGCTCTCAGAGCTGATTTTAGTTAAGACAATTCACATAATTAATCAACATATTTATAACTAAATTGCGTTACGACAATGAATTTAAATTCGGCTTTATGTTTGTATAACGATTGTCTTTAAAGATAGATGGATATACTGTGTATTAGTGCAACCTTTGTTACGAGGGCAGTTTCTTTATTTGCTTAATAAATGTTTTCTTCTTTCAACTGTCGATGATGCCTAGATCTTTAAAACAAAAAATTTTTTTGAAAATCGGAAAAGATTTACTCGAGTTATGTACAAAAAACACGTAGGGCCCTCACAAGATTCGTTTTTATTGCCCTAACCAGTCGGATTTCGACCCGGTAGTAGGGGGGGGGAGCATCGATCATGGTCCTTAGATGACGAATCAATAATAAAAAAAATGTCCGTCCGTCCGTCAACACGATAACTCGAGTTAGACTCAACCGATTTAAAAAAAAAAAAAATTCCTGAAAGTAATCGAAAAATCTTTTATGGGATTGAATCTAGGCGCTGCCCAAGTGCCACCGAGCTAGGGCCGTTAAAGTTGTTTATGGTCTTTTGTACATAACTCGATGTAAATCTTTTCCGATTTTCATAATTTTTTTTTGTTTGAAAGACCTGGGCATAGCCGACAACTTATGGAAGAAACTTTTTTGAATTTGAGTCCTTGGACAATAAATCTCTTCCTTATTTGGTTGTTGTTTTGCTTGCCAGTAGCAACAATATAAAGTAAAACATAACCAAAGACCCGTACGTATCAGAATAGATGTGGCAAAGTGACTCGAACGTACCTAGATATACAAATAAACAAACAATCCAACGTTTTCTGTTCTTTTACTGTAACAATTTCAAAGATCCATAGAAATTACCCAAGGTAATGTCAAAGGCCCTACCGAAGTACGTCTCAGACCATTCAAATCTAGAAAAGCTTATATCCAAGGACTAAGTCGTTTTTCCCTCAAACCCAGAAACACGTGTTATCTAAAATTTTATTGTCTACAACTTTGTCCTTGGAAGCAACTTTCTACCTCTCATAGTTCTGGAGATATGGGTCATCCCGCCCAATTATGGAAGTGGCCATATACCAGGATTGGGAGATATTTCTCCAAAACCCTGAAACACGTGTTCGCTTAAATATAATTGTCTACAACTTTGCCTTTAGAACTAACTTTCTAACTCTGACAGTTCTAGAGATCCGGGTCATCCTGCCCAATTATGGAAGTGGCCATATACCAGGATTGGGCCATATCTGCCCAAAACCCTGAAACACGTTTTCGCTTATATTTAATTCTCTACAACTTCGGCTTTGGA
>CM055403.1:125763071-125775967 GCA_029228625.1 Pseudolycoriella hygida
AAGTGCTCCAGCTCTGGATAAAATCGCCAAATAATGACCTATAGCTCGGTAGTATGAAACTTTTTCACCCAACATTGTTCAGCAAATTTGTTGCCCCAAACCTTCACTATCTATTGGCATTCAAAAATTGTCTCTACTTTGTCCAACAACAAAAGTTCCCGCACAACAAAGTGTGTATCTCTCATACTCCTGCGGAAGTGCATTACTTTGGTTTTAGTTACATTCAGAGACAGTTTATTCACTTGGAAGAATTCATACTGTAAAGCTAAGTCATGATTGATGTCTGAAACGTTTTGGTCATAAGTGATGTTAGAACAAAAGTCACCCGTGTCGTCTGCAAACAAGAGGATTACCCCTTTCAACGGAAGCCGAAAGATATCATTGACATAACCAGAAACAGAAGTGGGCCAAGCACACTACCCTGGGGTACACCCACGCTCACGTCAGCAAGTGGACTCTGGATGTCGCCAAGAGACACACATTGCTTGCGATTACCAAGGTAACTTCTAAACAAACTCAAAGCAATTCCGCGGACGCCTGCACTCTCCAGTTTCCTCAGAAGAATACCATGGTCTACACAATCAAAAGCTTTCATGAGGTCCAAGAAGACTGCACTGACAACTTTCCCCCTGTCAATGTCCAACAGCATTTTATTTATCTCGTCGAAACCCGCGCTCTTATTAACGTCTAAGCTTAGTAACATACTAAGAATTTCGCTTTCACTGGTTGGCTCAAGGAAAATGCTATGTGGATTGCTACGCATAGTAGAAAGCTCATTAATATCTCGTTGTCTCGTAATTTTTCGGCTATTTTATGGCCTATTTTGGAGAAGAACGAATTAAATACAGTCGCTTTTTGCAGATCATCCGTGATAGACTCCCCATCTACGACTAGTTTATCAACCGACTCCTTTTTAGCTTTTTTCCTACCTAAGATTCCATTAATGTTTCTCCACGTTCTTTTTAAGCTACTCATATCACTAAACATTTCCTCATAATATTTGTTACTGTAAAAGAGGTGAAGATCATCAATTTCCGCGTCCAGTGACTTCAGTTTACACTTAATAGCTACATCATGCCTGTATCTCGGGTTTTTAGATTTGGAATACAGATTTCTTCTCTTGCTTAACATACTACGAAGATGGTCATTCATATAGGGGAACAACTCATCCTTGCAGTCAGTGGAAATCCTTCTCGACGTCGTACATTCATCGTGACTATCTTTGAAAATTGATAAGAAATCATTAAGGCAGGCATCTGGGTCGTTATAGTGCAGGACTGGGAAATCAGCTAGCCTACCTGCAAGAACTCCTTTCAACAACTCGTAGTCAGTAGTGAACTTAAGGGAAGATCTAGGCATAGTGGCCACTCTGACATCAATATGCGTAAACACCGCGGAGTGATCACTCAAGGTCTCGTCAACTTTGACTGTGTTACAGTACGTCTTCAAATTGTCGTCAAAATTACTAACGACGTGATCAAGCAAAGTCCCACTAGTGGACCTTGTGACATGCTCGTTTGAAATTGCATAGTCAAATGAGGACAGCAGGTTCGCGTATTTATGCTGCGGAGAGGAGCAAAAGGTCTGCGAAGGCTTTTCGAGAAGATTTATGTTCACATCACCAAAGATGGCACATCGCTTCCAAGGTGGTTGCTCAAGAATACTTTGCAGGTGCCTAAGAAATGGAGTCATGTTATCGCTAAGCGGGGGTCTGTAATATCCTACTACTTGCAAAGGTTTTTTGTTGTCACTCATAAAAACTTCAACGGAAATAGAGAAAAACTTGGAATCGACTTTCTCAATGAACTTATGCTTGATGTGGGAGCCTATATAAAGGCTCAATCCACCAGCAGGAGTATCATTACAAGAAGGATAATGCGTAAAATTTTGCAAATTTCGAAGACCAGCAATTTCATACGTTAGTTTTGTTTCACCCACAATTATAATGTCAACTCTGAACCTGATACTCAAGAGCAAAGATTTGAATTTATTAAATTTATCATAACTATTGATGCTCCTAGCATTTATTTGCAAAATATTCACTCCTCGAAATGAAGAAAAATTATTGAAAAAGTATTCGTTTAAAGGCTCAACGTCATCGAAAAGTCGATTCATGGCAAGAGGGGACAGTAATTTGCTTAAAAAGGTCATTATTACATTAAGGTGTGAGAAATGGAAGTACAAGCAACTCACCATTATTCATCGGCACTCTCCCCCTCAGCATCATCCTGTCCGACGTCACCCTTCTCCAGCTTTGCAAAGTTTGTGTTTTGAAACACTCGAATAATTTTACTACCATCTTCTTTCCTAAGTAAAATCTTGCCATTCTTCGTCCACAAATATTTATAGTTATTTGATTTCTGAAAAATTTTATGGTCGATTTTCGATTTTGACCCGTTTTTTACCCATTACTCCTTTATTTCAGAACAATATCCCACCCGGAACATGTTTTCTCGACGTTTTGCACCATCCCCGACAACATATCAAAAATTAATTTTTCAGTAATTTTCGGGCAGCGGAGCAAATTTTTGTCCATTTTTGCCTCCTTTGATCGACCTTGGACACCGAACCGCTAAACCGATTTTCTTAAATTCGGTTCCACTACCTTCACACCTTCCATTTGACACCGCAATGGCCTCATTCCGGCAACTACCGGCCGAGATATTGGTTAATAAGTGCTCCAGCTCTGGACAAATTCACCAAAGAACGACCTATAGCTCGGGAGTATGAAACTTTTTCACCCAACATAGTTCAGCAATTTTGTTGCCCCAAACCTTCACTATCTATTGGCATTCAAAAATTGTCTCTACTTTGTCCAACAACAAAAGTTCCCGCACAACAAAGTGAGGAAACCCCAAAATTTTAACAGTTTTCGCTGCCTAGCTCCTCCGCATGAAGTCGTATCAAAAAGTTTTCTTCTAAAAAGTTGTAGGCCAACAAAAACTCTAAGACTTTTGTTCGCCGATCAAATCTCTAACACAACATCTTGACTGACTTTTGGCCGATTTTCAGTTTTGACCCTTTCTTGACCCATAACTCCCTTATTTCAGAACCATATCCCACCCCGGAACATGTTTACTCGACGTTTTGCACCATCCCCGAACACATACGCTTAAAAATTTTTATTGGACCCGTACGAAGTACAAAGGTCTTATACGTTTACTACAAACAATTTTATTGTAACATGGGTAGATCGAGGTGGGAGGACTCTAGAGATGACGAATCAGCAATAAAAAAAAATTCCGTCTGTCCGTCTCCACTTTTTTTCCAAACAGCTCAACCGATCAAGCTAAACTTTTTTTCCCCTGAAAGGTTCGTGCCTCCCATGATTCAAGTTCGAAGATGAGCAAAATCGACCAAGTGGTTCTTGAGATATGGTCAAGGAAGTGACCAATAACATGGTTTTTCGAGGGTCGGTGAAGCTTTTATGCAAATATCTCAGCAAGTATAGCACGAAATTTCCTCATTTTGGCGTCAAATACAAGCATTTGATGTCACAAAACTGGGAAAAATTGGGAATCGGATCAGATGCCTGGGGACTGGGATCAATGGAATGGACGAAATTGAGATTCTTGGCCATATACAAAAACAGTTTTTCGTGTTTACTTTTTACTTTCTTAACTATGCAATATGGAGATTTACTGTCCAAGGTAAAGTTTTAGAGAATTGAATTTAAGCGAACACATGTTTCAGGGTTTTGGTGAAATATGGCCCAATCCTGGTATATGGCCACTTCCATAATTGGGCATGTAGTATTGGGCAACACTCAGTTGCTACAGTTTATGTCAAATGTCAAGAGACACACAATAAAGTAACTTAGTTTGAATACAGCAGCGGACCATAACACACGTGTTTACACTGGAGTTCCATAGCAGGTCTCTACATTGGCGACGAGGATCAAAAATATCATTGGAAAAGAAGGAAAAGAAACAAAAATGAAAATCAATGGTAAGGAAAAACGGGTTTCATTTTCTAAGAGAAGAAAATAAAAACGGAAAGTGAAAAAAAAGTGAAACGAATGAAAGCAAGCATTCAGGCCGGCAAGGCAATGCACACACAGTGGGCGTAACGGGGTCGGCATGGGATTGCAAATAGTTGTGAAATTAAATTTGTTCTTTATTTTTACGAATCGTACCATCAAACTTTGGGTCTATCGTTTGGTTTTTATGAAAAAAAAAAATGGTTTGTTTTCGATTTCGAACGAAAACAAACGGTATGGTTCTGTGTCGGCGTCACAAAGTTTTGTTGTACGATAAAATACCGGGCACGATACCTCATGATTCTTACCGTGTTGTTTCAATGGTTTGCAAAGGGTTTGAGCTGTGAATATGCCGCAAAGTAATAGAAAAATGTAAAATTTAGATAATTGCGGAATCATTTCATCACATTTTAAAACAATGTCATGATACAAGCAAATCATGAAATTTCGTGTCGGTGATGAGTAGATTGTGTGTTGTTGTGTGCCGACGTGCTTGTTACCATTCGTTTGTCGGCACCCATTGTACATGTTGGTTGTTGAGTCATACAGAGAACAACTGTTGTTGTCAACGCACAGTCAACTGCGATTACACGCAGAGAAGACAAAACAGGATCCGTTAAACATCAAATGTATCATGAATACAGTGAATGTTTGTGATTGTTGAGGCGACTTAAATGTGTGCCATGAAATCGGGTGATGCTTCTTAAATGTTTAGCAAACCGATTGTGGATGCACCTTGAATGTGCGCTATGAATTTGAATGATGCGTAGAACTTAAATGTACGCAGTGAGATTTGACCGAATGATGTTAATTAAATTAAAACAATTCGGCATGACTGAATGAAGTATGTACGCAATGAAATGCGACTTCGTATCTGAGTGAGAAATTCGGAATGAAACGCACAGTGGGAATCGATTGAATGTTATTGTGTAAAAAAAAATCGAATGCAACTTCAATGATTGTAGTATTAAAATGAAAAATAGGTGAACAAAATGATACGAATGATTGAATGATAACGAGCTGATGATTCATCAAGAGATACACACAAACGGACCGAATGGGTGTGTTTGTCACAAATAAATGAATGCATAACACACCACAATCCAAATCGATATGTGTAACTGATCAGTAAACATGAAAAATGGTTGTCGAAACAGTAAAAGCTGAATATTTTGATGAAAAAAAAAAAAACAACCATGAACTGAAGAATTTTTTTTTTACGGAAAATTTACAGATCTGTCTGCAAAGTTGTTGGGTATCGGACCATTCGATTACACGCTGTACGAAGAAAGTTGCGGCATAGAATGGAAAAACTGGCACCGCTCATTCGAATGGTATCTCAAAGCAAACCGCGTTGAAGATGACAATGACAAATTCGTCAAGTTAATGCACATGGCCGACCGAAAAGTTCAAGAATTGTTCGCAACACTGCCAGAGCCTGATGCAGTTATCGATGGAAATATGAACACTCCAACTGGTCCAATGGCAAACGGACTCGGTCCAAATGTCTCACAATACGGAATCGCAATGGCCAAACTGAATGATTTTTTCGAACCAAAGAAAAACCCAACATACGAACGACACATGTTCCGTTGCTTGAAGCAGGGAAAAGACGAAAAGATTGGCAATTTCATCACACGATTGCGCACGCAAGCTGAACGATGCGAATTTGGCAGTGCTCTCGAAAGCAACATCAAAGACCAGATCATCGAAAAATGCGAATCAGCCAAGTTACGTCGTGAATTATTGAAACTCGGTGATGATGCTAGCCTCGTCAAAGTTTTGAAAGCGGCTAAGATCCACGAAGCAATCCAACAACAATGCAAAACGTTCGATCCGCAAAGCGCGAATGAAAAACAAATTGGCTTCGCAAGTGGAAGTGTCAACAAGATCGATTCGAAGCCGTCAAAACCGAACAGCAACAGCAACGCTAATGTTCAGTGCAACCGATGTGGTTATCTTGGTCATTTTGCATCCGATAAGAAATGTCCAGCCATGGGAAAAACGTGCAACAAGTGCAATGGTCGGAATCATTTCAGTAAGGTTTGTCGCAGCAAGAAGCGTAGCTTCAATGCAATGAACAAATCAGCCGAGGTTAAGAGTGAGCAAAACACGTCTGCGACCGAACCAAAACAAGACCGTGACGAACCAGCAACAAAGAAAACAGCTACAGATGAAACTGTGAAACAAATCGAAAATTATCGATCTGACATGAATAAGTGGGTCTTCTGCATCACGAGCGCATCATTGAACGACAATGAAATCAAGTGCAAAATCGGTGGTGTCGAATTAGTGGTAGTCATTGATTCTGGTTCGAAATTCAACATCGTTGACATGAACGCTTGGAAAATGCTGAAATCGAAAAATGTGTTGGCAATCAACCAACGAAAAGAAGCTGGTCATTCATTTAAATCGTACACTGGTCATGACATGGCACTTGTTGGCATCTTCGAAGCCACGATCGAAAGAGCATCGAATAGTTGCAACGCTGATTTCTATGTTTTCCGTGACTGTGGCAAAGTATTGATCGGTTACGACACCGCTCAAACGCTTGGCATTCTGAAAATGGGCGAGAATGTGAACCAAATCAATGAAACAAATCAAACGGATGGAACGATTCACACCGATCGATTTGACGATCTGAGCCAAACCAATGCAATTGGTAAATTGGGCAAAATCAAGGATTTTGTCGTTGACATTCCGATCGATGCAAACGTCAAACCGGTGGCACAGCCATATCGGCGCGTTCCAGTTCCACTCGAAGCAGCAGTCGACAAGAAAATTGATGAGCTCGAAGAAGCTGGCATCATTGAAAAGGTCAACCTTGGATCTCACCGATTGTGCCGGTTTTGAAGAAAGATGATGTCCGTGTTTGTGTGGATATGCGCCGTGTGAACGAAGCAGTCATACGCGAAAACCATCCGTTACCAACAATGGAAGATTTCTTGCCACACATTGGTCAAGGCAAAGTGTTCAGCAAACTTGACGTGAAAAACGCATTCCACCAGGTGAATTGCGATTCAGAAACAAACTAAAAAAAAATTCAAATCAAACTTAATTCAAACCGACTGAGTCTCATCGAAATGTGTTCAAAACGACATTCAATTTAAATTTCATATACGAAAGAATGCAACGTTAATTCATATAGAATAGATCAAGTGAATTTATTTTTAGTTAGAAATATAAACTTTCACATACATCAAGACTACTCATTAAGTCTAAGCACATCACAATGTTCAATGTTACTCTAGTCTGATTTTCTTTCAAATAAACCGATTCAAAAAACTTGACAAATTCATAATATGCAAATGACATTTTAGGTCGAAATCTCGGAAGCATCCCGGCCGATAACAACATTCATCACACGTAAAGGCCTGTATCGCTACACACGCTTAATGTTCGGAATAGCATGCGCTCCAGAAAAATTCCAAAAGATCATGGAAGTGATTTTAGCCGGCTGTGAAGGGTGTCTGAATTACATGGATGACATCATCATCTACGGTAAAACACGAACCGAGCTCGATGATAGAGTGAGCAAAGTACTCCAACGATTGAAAGAGTACAATGTCAAACTGAACGAAAGTAAATGTATCTTTGGCGTTACCGAACTCAATTTTTTGGGACACCGATTATCGGCTGATGGAATCAAACCAAATTGGGACAAAGTCGAAGCTATTCGGAATTTCCGTCGACCCTTCAATGTGGAAGAAACACGAAGTTTTCTTGGACTTGTTAATTTTGTGGGCAAATTCATACCCGATCTCGCTACTTTGACCGAACCGTTGCGTCGTATCACTAAGAAAGGAGAACAATTTGTATGGTTGTCGGAAATGGAATTGGGATTAGGATGTCGGATTAGGCGCTGTTTTGATTCAACTGAACGATAAGGGTCCACGAGTAATTTCATACGCAAGCAAAAGTCTCTCAGACACTGAAAAACGCTATTGCCAAACTGAGAAGGAAGCACTCGCACTCGTATGGTCGGTAGAACGATTCCATTTCTATTTGTATGGACGCAATTTTGAGTTGATCACCGATCACAAACCGCTTGAGGTCATATTCGCACCAGTAAGCAAGCCGTGCGCACGAATCGAACGATGGGTGCTCCGTTTACAATCATATCGTTTCAAAGTCATATACAAACCTGGAAAGAACAATATTGCCGATCCATTGTCACGTTTAGTAGTAACAGATGGACCACAACCATGCTTTGATATCGGTACAAAGCAACACATATACAGCATTGTAGCAGCAGCAGCACCGGTAGCAATCAGTATTGCCGAAATTGAACAATTATCACTCGAAAATCCTGAAATTAGTGCAGTCAAAGAGAGCATCAACACAAACGTGTGGAATGACACATCGAACCCATTCAATGCGTTCGAAATCGAGTTATGTTTTGTTGGCAACATGTTACTCCGTTCAAATCGCTTAGTGATGCCAATCAAATTGCGTCAACGCACAATCGAATTAGCACACGAAGGTCATCCAGGTATCACAGTGATGAAACGACGTCTGCGTTCAAAAGTGTGGTGGCCAAAAGTCGACAGCGATGCCGAAAGTTATGTGAAAAAGTGTTCAGGATGTACTATGGTTTCAGCACCATCCGCACCAGAACCATTGAAGTGAAAAGTCCTTCCGGATAAACCATGGGAAGATTTAGCCATCGATGTTATGGGTCCATTACCATCAGGTCATAATTTGCTCGTGCTAGTCGATTACTATAGCCGGTGGATTGAAATCGAAATTATGGGAAAAATCACTGCATCCGAAACAGTCAAACGGCTCAGAGTGATTTTCGCGCGATTCGGTCGTCCAAACTCAATCACATCAGACAACGGACCACAATTCATAAGCGACGAGTTCAAAGCATTTTGCAAAGAGTACAATATCCGCTTGAATCACACCATCCCATTTTGGCCGCAACAAAACGGCGAAGTGGAACGGCAAAATCGCTCAATTTTGAAACGAATCCGAATCAGTCAAAACACTGGAAAGGACTGGACGAAAGAATTACAAGATTATTTGCTGATGTATCGCTCTACACCACATTCAACAACACTCAAAACACCGTCCGAATTATTGTTGGGCCGTACAATTGTCGATAAAATGCCAAATATTTATCAACCACATCAGTACAGTACAGAAACAGAAAGGAAAAGTTTATGCGGATGAAAAACGTCATGCCAAACAGAATTCAATCTCGGTCGGAGACATAGTTTGGCTAAAGAATTCAGTGTATACGAACAAAACATCGGTGAATTTCGAGCCAATCGATTTCAAAGTAATCAATCGGAATGGATCAGATTTGGTCTTGGAGAATGTAGCATCGGGTGTTCAATACCGTCGAAATGTCACACATGTCAAAATAGCCCCAACATCCATTGAAGAAGAAGAAGAGAAAGAAGAGGAAAGAGCAGAGACAGATGAAGGAAAAGCAATCACGGACACTGAAATCGTATCGGAACGAAAACTATCAGCTCCTGCTCAGGCGAAGATTGACCGACCAACTCGTGCACGGAAAGCCCCAAATCGATTCGGAGATTTCACTACTTAAATTCATTTTAGTTTCCTTGCATTTAATCTGAATCGTTTGAAAAAAAAATCAAAAGAAAAAGAAAGTAAATGTAGTATCGGGCAACACTCAGTTGCTACAGTTTATGTCAAATGTCAAGAGACACACAATAAAGTAATTTAGTTTGAATACAGCAGCGAACCATAACACACGTGTTTACACTGGAGTTCCATAGCAGGTCTCTACAGGGCAGGATGACCCAGATCTCCGGAACTATGAGAGGTAGAAAGTTGCTTCCAAGGACAAAGTTGTAGACAATGAAATTTTGTATAACACGTGTTTCTGGGTTTTAGGGAAAAACGACTTAGTCCTTGGATATAAGCTTTTCTAGATTACCTTGGCTAATTTCTATGGATCTTCGAAATTCTTACAGTTATAAAAGAACAGAAAACGTTGGATTGTTTGCTTATTTGTATATTTAGGTACGTTCGAGTCACTTCGCCACATCTATTCTTTTTGTCACATCTACTCTGATTGGTTATGTTTTTGTTACACAATTGATTCTGTCTGACAAACCTAAATTTTAGGTCCCACAAGTTATATTTTGTATAGTAAAATTTCGAATTTTAACGCGCGGTTCGGAACTTTTGTTTGCAGAATATAACTTGTGGGACCTGAAAATTGGACTTGTCTGAAGGATTGAAAAAAATGAAATTGTGTAACAAAATAAAAACGTTTAATTGTATCAAAAAGTTCTTTTTTCTCCTCAGTTTAAACGGGATCGTTACAGACAGACTAATAATTAGACAATAAATTAGACAAACAGACGGACATTAGACGCTTATAATTAGTAGGGTTGGCCGATTTTGCACTTTTTTTTTATTGCGAAGAGGACAGCTCGGATACGATTCCAGGAGTCGAAAAAATAATTTTTGTGCCTTTGGTTTATTTTTAAATTCGATTTCCAGCTTGCACACTCAAATTTTCTGAAGAAAGGCCGATTTTCTTAACATTCCTCTTTTTCAGTACATTATTTGTCGAAAAATTATTGTCAATATTTGAGATTATGGTTGGAATCCACTCTTTGAGGTTGAGAGAAGATATTTCAATCGATTTTCAGTTCACGGAGGCTGAAAAAAAAAGTTTTTGTGAGCGAGAAGTTTGAAAAATGATAAATTTGATCTTTTTTTTTCGACTTTCATGCCATGCCATCATAAGTTGCAGTCACACAAATTCTGACAAATGATAATACTCTCTTCAGGGAAGGAATAGGGATCTCAAAAAGGCATTCATAACAAAAAAACAGCCACTTACTTTGACCATATGAGTCGAGCCAATTCCTGTGACTATGTCATCAAGAAAGGCAAGACTGTCAAGAGCGCCGCTAATTTTTCCAAGCTGTAAGCGTGGGTGCGAGCAACGTGACGCTCAAATTTTACGTTCTTATCGCTCAAAAAATATTTAAAAAATTGGTTAGGGGCGATTCACACAGTATGTAACGATACCAGTGGTAGGTTTCACAATTTTGTGACTTAATTTTACGGGATCAGCCGTAGGTTTGACCGAAATGTTAAGTAACAAACTTTTCTTTAATTTCTCGCGCAAAACTTTCCTTTTATTTCTGAAAGGCTCTCACCCATTTCGTTTCATTATTTTTGTGACTAGAATTTTAAAGTTAGTGACGTCAATGAAGTACCATTCGATAGATGATACCCGTCAGTGCCTAACTTTATTGAAGGACGAGCTTAAGATTGTGGCATCTATCACAGCACTATCAAAAGCTTGCAAGTAGATCTGAGGCAGTTGAGTGCGTAAGATTTATTATTTCAAAAATTATGGTTGGGAAGTTTCTCAATTGAGAAACTTTCCAACTACATTTTTTATCACGATTAAGGAAACTACCAAGAAAGCTTTTTGGCTATCAATAATTTTTCAAAAATGTCCTAACTGTAGTAGAGGCACAGACATCAATTCAGGCTGTGAATTTAAGCCTGTCTGCTTCATCATGTGGGTGGAGATGATGTCCTCCACCCACTTGATGGTGGGTGGAGGACAAATTTATCCAAAAATCACAAGTTTTCAAAGAAACTTAAATTCTTCGAGTAAATTGTAAGTATAATTAAGTAGGGATAAAAATGAGCGTCTAAGAGCACCGCTCGTGAGCGGCGTTCAAAGCAAGAGCGTGAACGTCTATGAAATTTTCGAACTTGAGAGCGAGCGCGAGCGCGAGGCAATGAAAATGTAGTAAGGGTTGTAGCGAAAGAGAGCGCGAGGAAGGTTTCTCATCATCAACAGAAACACCTCAAACTGAAAGACAATTTAATGTTCTATAAAGTTTGATGAAGATAAATTAAGATAAGACAAGAAAGCTAAGAAACTTTCGTTCCTTTTCGTTCCCTCCACCGCACTTTGTTAACCCACTTAAAAAACTTCGTACATGTCAGTACGTTCACACTGATAGATGCTTCGTTGCTCGCTCAAGTATACGTGCAATCGAGTGACTTTTCAATATGATTTTCTCATATTTAAGAACGTTTGAATCATAAACAAGTTTCTAAAATATTTTTGACGGCCGCATATTTTGTATGTATTAGAGTCCTAAAATACTGTCCGTCCCAAGTCCGCCGGCCTGGCGGACACGATTGGACTGTAATAAAAATAAAACGGGCCTCGAGCGGGCGTGGACTCCAAATTCGACCGAGTTCGAGCATTGATTGTAAAAAATTCAAAATAGTATCATCTTTAGTTTTATAAACTGTGTTTACTGAGCTTTGGACTTCAATTTTTGGTAATTAGCGGACACGGATAGCCCATGTTAAAATCCCATGGGGCATGGGCGGGCTTTAGGTTTCAATATCCAATCGGGCACGGGCAAGCAAGAAGTGATGATCGCACCTGGCTAGTTTGTATATTCAAAATTATTTTTGAAAAAGTTACAAAAACTAATTTTTTTGGTCCCATTTCATCGATTTTTTGACCAATTCCATTTTTTCTTGAATGGTGAATGAGTAACTTTTATTTCTGAGCAAATAATTCTGATCAGACATATTTACCATTTTTCTTTAAAAAAAATAAATTAACGAATTTCACGAAATTTCACGAAAAATAGGCCCTGGTTACCACTGAGCTAACCCGTTCCCTAAACAGCAATATTAGTGAGGCTTTAATTTCGCTATTCGCAAATCGCTAAAATCTTAGCTTTTTTCTTGTTGATTGCGTTTGAAACATGCCTTCCATAAAGTTTCTCCCACCTCGATCTACCACATGGCACAATCCCAACAAAAACCTTTTAAAAGGTAAAGTGTGACGCAGTCCCTAATGTCTACTTCCAAAATTAATGATATCAGTGGAGGTGACGCTTGCGCTGAAAATACGCATACATTTCCTTGACGACAACGTTCC
>CM055403.1:125776467-125807908 GCA_029228625.1 Pseudolycoriella hygida
GAATAGACAACACGCGAAAATGATAAAGCCTGCGTAGCCCCTAGGGGCGGGGGTTTCGACTACGTAACCTACCCTTTAATGTTAAAGCGAAAATGATAAAGCCTGCGTAGCCCCTAGGGGCGGGGGTTCGACTAGTGTGATTATAATAGTGTAGTGTGGGTCACACTCAAGCAAGGTACCACAAAATTACACAACCTCAGCAACACAAGAATCAATTACACTGTCCCAAAATGGCGCGTGTATAAAAAACCACCAACCAAATAACTCAGTGTAGACGATGCCAGCTCTTTGGCCATGGGATACGAAATTGTAATATGAAGTTCAAATGCTCGAATTGTGGTCTGGAACACCCATCCGAGAACTGTAACAGCCCCATTGCCATGTGTGCCAACTGCAAAGAGGATCATAACGCAAACTCTACAAACTGTCCGAAAAGAAAAGAATTTATAGAAATGAGAGCCAAACTCTCAGCTTCATCAAATCACAAAAAAATAATCAAGCCAACACCAGCACCCCGGAACAATCTAAAAAAAATGATTTAATGTTGTTGCTGGTGTTGTTGCAGTTAATCGTATCGATTTTGTTTTGCCTGTACCCACCTGATTTTTGTTTATAAACAAAACTCGTTAGCTGGAATTTGTATTTATTTCAATCTTCTGGTCATCTGGCACTTTCTGTTTCATATCACTGTACAGTGATGATGCCTTGTATGGTGTTCGGAAGGCTATTCGTAAGTCCGGTTCGACGGCGCGAAGTTTGTTGGCTAGTTCCTCGGACAATCTCGGCACGTATGTCATTCCGCCGAACCGCTGGGTTTTTGCAGAATTTCGGCTCGGCGCATTGGTGGGTGGATCATCGAATGTTTCGACGTCAGCTTCCTTGGGTGTCATTGCCCTTGGGTGTTCATTGGTGCTCACCTCAGCCAGCAACGTTGTGTTGTTTAGATCCATAGTTTGTTGGAGTATTGTCCTTTGTAGGAACGGGTAACTGTCGTTGTTCGTTTGATGGCGGCTCGGCGCACTAATCACTTGATGGATCAGTTGTTCAACGGAATCTCTGGGAAAATTACTTTTGACCAGAATTTCACGTATTTTTTCCTTGCATTCCGTGTGGTGTGAGGAATGGCTCAGCGTTAGTACCCGTCTGATGAAGGACGTTGCCGTGTTCGTTATCATGTGTTTCGGATGTTTTGAATGGTAGTTTAACAGCCGGTTTGAGGCGATGGGTTTGTGGTACCATTTTGTACTCAGCTGGTTGCCAGTCTTGTAGACCGTTGTGTCGAGGAAATTGATGGACTGTGTGGTCATATCTTGTACCTCAACCGTAAACTGCACATTCGGATCAAACGAGTTCAATGTCTTTTCCAACGGTTCGATTTCATTAGGCTTGATGGATGTCAGATGGTCGTCTACATACGTCGTCCAGAAATCAGGATTTATCTGTAGTTTTTGCAGTTACTTGTCAATGATTTCTTCGATGACTTTTTCAACCATCACCGGTGCTAATGACGATCCCATAAACATTCCCCTCTTTCGTCTATAGAATTTGTCGTCGTATAGTCGCTTTGACAGTAAAATTATGTAAATATTGCGCCAAAGATAACAAAACATTCTTAGCGATAAAAAAAAAGTGCTGTGATATTTGCATTAAAATGTGTAAGTTAGTCAACACAAAATTATATTTACAATGAACAAAACTTAGAGTTAAGAAAATTCTGTATCTATTTCAGCTATGATTATGAGCGCCAGCTCGAATGCAAAGATTGAAATAAATACAAATTCCAGCTAACGAGTTTTGTTTATAAACAAAAATCAGGTGGGTACAGGCAAAACAAAATCGACACGATTAATCTAAAAAAATTTCCCGTTAGGGCAAAATCATCTCTCGCTACTGCAGCACCTACTTCGGCACCTTCGTCGCAAGCTAAAGCAACAAATTGGTCAGCAGTGTTTAAATCTAACAACGCAACAACCAACAAATTCGATCTAAGCGAGATTGGTCCTATTATGACTGAAATTCGGGAGGGGTTAAGCAAATGCAAAACCAAAGAACAACAACTAGTTCTCATGTTCGAAATGGCGACAAAATACATCTACAATGCTGCACCATAAGGACTTAAAGATCACGTCATGGAATGCTCAAAGTATCCTTCCTAAAATTATTGAATTTAACAAATTTTTAATGACTCATAATATAGCAGTATGCTTAATTTCAGAAACTTGACTAAAGACAGCTGAGAGCTGTTCAGTACAAGGCTACACGCTCTACAGGAAAGACCGACCGTCTGTTAATAGCAAACGTAATAGCGGTGGCGGAGTCGCGACTATGGAACTGTCTGAAAGGTAACACAGCAGGCAAAATTTTATTCCAGAAAATGCATAAAAGAAATTTTGTGGTACATTTCCCAGATTCCCCTACTTATTTCCCCCTACAAGGAAATAAGGCTACCCCTTCTACGATCGATATGTTCCTTAGTAACGGCCTTATCAATATTTCAAACATTGTCACTGTGAACGAACTGTCCTCTGACAATTTGCCTGTCTCTCTTCAGCTGCAACCTGCTGTTGCACTGAAGACTACCGTTCCTAAATTTAGATGTTATGCAAAAGCTGACTGGGTCAAATACAGGTCATTCTTAAACGAGAATATTTGTCTCTCCTCGGCCAAGTCACAACTACACTCCACAACTGAGATTGATTCCTCTATCGATGAGTTAGTGAAACTGATGAAAAAAGCCGAAGACATATCGATTCCAATGTTTGAAAAGGTATATCACGTGCCTCCTGTGAGTGATGCGGTTTCCAAGTTGATTTCAATAAGAAGATTCAAGCGCAAACAATGGCAGAGAACCAGCCAGGCCGATCTGAAAATAGAAGTGAACTCACTAAATAGACAGATAAAGGCCCAAATGGATTCTCATGATAATGCAATTTGGAACAATAAATTGTCCCAATTGAACAGACACTCCAAACAAATGTGGAGAATTACAAAGACCTTAAAGAATTCCTTTAACAGAATCCCACCGTTGAAATCTTCCACGATGCTGTTACTCACAGATTCCGAAAAAGCTAACGCTATCGGTAGCGCGTTCTGTTCATCTCACAGCACAACTTTCAACAACCGTAGTGATGATGTAACCGAAACTGCTGTAAATATGTCTTATAACAACATAAATTATTTTGAAGCCATCATTAATGAATCATTCTTACCTACTCCCACAGAAATTTCTCGCTTGTTACGTAGGCTGAAAACGAAAAAAAGTCCAGGCGATGATTCTATCGGAAATACACTTTTGAAGCATTTACCTAGAAAGGCTATAGTTCGGATAATGCAAATCTTCAGGGCATGTTTCAAGCTATCTTATTTCCCCGCAGCGTGGAGATGCGTTAAAGTCATACCTATCCTAAAATCTAAGAAGGACCCCTCGGTTGCCAGTAATTATAGACCAATTAGTCTCCTTAACTCCCTCAGTAAAATTCTCGAAAAACTGATGCTGGCCAGACTAAAAACACATATTTCAACACATAATATTTTCATGAACGAACAATTTGGCTTTCGTGCAGGACACTCCACAAATCATCAGTTACTAAGAGTCTGTATATACATTAAAATTTCTCTGCAAAAGGAATCCTCCACAGGGATGATGACATTCGATATCGAAAAAGCTTTCGATTGCGTATGGCATAAAAGGTTACTTCACAAGCTTTTTCTACTTAAATTTCCTCTTTATCTGATAAAAATCATCCATTAATTCTTAATAAACCGCTCATTCTTTGTGTCAATCAGTGGACACAAATCCAGGACCTTCCGCATCTTGGCAGGAGTTCCTCAAGGAAGCGTTCTCAGCCCCACCCTTTATAACATTTACACCTCTGATCTGTCTATTACACACAGTGAGAAAGCTTTTTTTGCGCCGACGACACCTGCCTATACGTATCGGCTAAATCCCCTCGTAAAGTCACCAGAAAGCTGAATGCCGCTAGTAAGGAACTTTCTGATTATGCAACAAAATGAAGGTTGAAGCTGAATGACTCTAAAACCAATGCAGCTTTTTCCACCAGAAGGACAGCTCAGAAATGGCTGCCTTCTGAGAAATTAACTGTTCTCAACTCAAAAATCCGTTGGAATAAGTCCATTGAATACCTAGGGATTACTCTGGACAAGAACCTAACCTTCAAAACCAACACCGACCTTACTTCCGACAAAGCAACCAAAGTTCTGGGAATGCTGTATCCTATTCTAACCGAAAATCCAGGCTGAATAGAACTAACAAATTACTCAAATACAAAGCTCCAATTCAAAGTATAATCCTAGGAGCATGCCCGGTGTGGGGTAACTGCGCGAAACACCTTATAAATCAGCTACAAGTTATCCAAACCAAGTGTCTGAAAATTATTCTAAACCTTCCTAAGTACCACAGTGCAAATGACGTACACAGACGTGCCGCCATACCTCAAATCTCTCAACAAATTTCTAAAATTAATCAGAACTTCACGACTAAACTGTCAAGGTCTAATAATCCCCTTATTAGAAATCTAATCTGAACAACTCCGCCTGTGATATAACTAATTAATCATTAACATAAAACACTTTTTTTTTACACTCATTCGAAGTTTTTTGAAAATTTTCTTCGGCCCCCTACCTTAAACGACCAATTACCAAAACATTATAATAAGAAACATTACTATTCAAAGTTTGAAAAGCAAGCCCATGATGACCACTTACAATAGATTTTTTTAAGATACAACTGTATTGTAATGAATTTTGATCAATAAAGCTATAATAATAATAAATAATAGTGTAGTGGAATCGTGTAATAGGGTGAACGTATTTTTCAAAAGTTTTTCAATTCTTCAAGAGCAGGTTTTTTAGCAAAAATAATATTAAAAAATTTGCTCAAAGTTTCAGACGTGGGCTGGAAACTAAGGAAAAAATTTTCATCGAGAAATTCTTTTTGCACCAAAAAAATTACGTTAGGTTTTCGTTTATAGTAGATTACAGCAGAGACCATGTAAATTGCTGTTTACATAAGTGCAAAGCTTACGGTATCGAGCCGAAGGCGAGATGTCGTAATTGCACTTGTGCAAATAGGCAATTTTCATGGTCTCTGCTGTATTCTGCTTTTACGTGTACCACTCGGTCGTTGAAAACACCAAAACAATTATTTAACACCACGACTGATTGAATTTTCACTCTCAAAGTGCATCAGATTTTATTTCAATCAAATATTAGTAGGCCTTTTCCCGAATGAACTATCGCCCATTTTGTTCTGTTCATTCTGAAAAAAATTGTGTTAGTGCTCGCTCACAGATTTTTGCAGTCGAAAAAAATACTCATTTTTAAAATGAGTTCTGCGGAAAAGTTTACTGAAAAAATTAATGAAGCAGCGAAGCGCGGGGTTGACGAAACATTGCCGGTGATATCGAGAGATCGATATTTAGAAACGTACGAAACTTTCAACGAATGGAAAAAGAAAAATGGCAAACGCAAAACATGCGAGAGAGTGCTGACGGTGTATTTCGTCGAACTATCGGATGAAGGCAAAAAACCTAACAACTTATGGGCTTAATATTCGATGCTGAAATCGATAATTCGGCTCAACGAAAAAATCGATATCGCCACATATTACGACTTGACCGCATTTCTCAAGAGAAATGCGCTTCTCGTCTGGATACAGTCATATTTGTCTGGTCGAGCTCAGTACGTGAAATTGATGGGTTGTAAGTCTCAGCCTTTTCCGGCGACGTCAGGGGTGCCACAAGGTAGCCATCTCGGCCCACTGTTATTTCTTATCTACATTAATGATGTCACGAGGGTTATCAAATCGTCGAAGTACTCATTGTTCGCTGACGACCTCAAGCTCTATCGTGAAGTGAAGTCGATCAGAGACTGCGTCGCGTTGCAGAGCGACTTGCGTGCCCTGAATCGTTGGTGCATAGAGAATGCGATGGAGTTGAATGTCGGAAAATGTGTTACTATATCCTTCTTTAGGAAGCGTGATCCGTGGCGCTTTGGTTACTATCTAGATGACCGTGTTTTAAGAAGGGTGACCGAAGTGCGTGATTTGGGAGTGACTTTGACAGTAAATTTATCGTTTAACAAACACATGGATACCATAATAGCCAAGGCATATTCGATGTTGGGGTTTGTAAAGCGAATATGTAAGGATTTCCGCAATGTGGCTGCTCTCAAGAGTATATATTATGCACACGTTAGGTCTCACCTAGAATATGCATCGACAGTGTGGGCGCCCCACTACCGGAGTTACAGCAAGAAGATTGAGTCCATTCAGAAGAAGTTCTTGATCTATGCGCTGAGGAGGTCTGTGCGTCGCGACGATAGCTATCGTCTTCCCTCGTATGCTACCAGATGCGAATCCATTCAGATCGAGTCGTTGTCACGTAGAAGGCTGAATCTGTCAGCGATGTTCGTATATGACGTCCTTAGCGGCCGCCTAGATTCTCCTTCCTTACGGATGAGGTTTAGAGTGAGTCAGCCAGTAAGGCTGCTGCGCAACGTTCACTATATGATTGTAGAAAGGCATCGGACTTGTATGGGTTCTTCGAGCCGGTTAACTTTATGACAATGGTTTTCAATGTGTTCGCGCACTTGTTAGACGATACCAATACGCGGTGTGCGTTCCGCGCAGCGGTGAAGTCGATGAATTTGACGAGAGGAGTACTGAGAAGCCATGGGCTCAGATAGCTAACCTGACATAGATACGATTTCGTACTTTAAGCTATTATTCACTGTCACATTCTCAAATAACATTTATCTCTTTTCTATTTACATTTTGACGAACGAACCGATGGTACCATTGAGCCATACCCAAGGAAAAGCTCCTTTCTCGTAAACACATCGCTGGTCCGAATTTGTAAATGACACACATTGATCGTAGCAGAGCGCATGTGGAAGCTTCGACGGGTCGACTGGGCCGACATATTGCCTCCGGTTTCTGCTTTTCAGTTTGGAATTAATAACTTTCAATTGTATGATCGTTTTATTGACGTGAGCCAGCCAGCATTTATGCCATTGGCTCGTAAATAAATAAATAAAAAATAAAAGAAAGTCTGAAAAGTATGAACCGACAAAATCCAAAATATTTGAAGACAATGAACTTCAACGTTTTTGAATACTGCAGAGGATTCAGCGTGGCTAGATGTGAAAGTAAGAAAAGTCCTACATAGTAAATCCATAGAATTTAATCATCCTCCTTTCAGGTTGCGTGTATCTTCGGCAGCACCAAATGTGCTCTCAGAGGAATGGAATTGGTCAAGCTTTCTACAAAGGATGTAATCGAGCAAGGAAGTTTATTCATGATTTGGGTGAGAGAAGCCAAGAACAAGAAAAATCGCTACTTCACGGTTACTGGATCGTCGTGCAATATCGTTAAAAAGTACATCAATTTGTGTCCTCCAAACACCACAAATGATCGATTCTTCATTAATTATCAGAATGGCAGATGTATCAACCAAGTTATTGGGAAGCGGAAGTTGGGGAAAATGCCATATCGAATCGCTGAATTTTTAGGCCTGCCTAACGCAAAGGAATACACTGGTCACTCATTTCGTCGATCATCTGCTTCATTATTTGCAAACACTGGAGCAGGAATTGATGCACTAAAAAATCTTGGTGGCTGGGCGTGAGCTAAGGTAGCTGAAGGATATGTTGAAAACCCACTGGCGTACAAAAGGCGTACCGGTAACATCATATCGGCAACGTTAACTGGTGAATCGGTCGGCACATCATCTGGATCATCATCATTAGCTTCCACAATTGTAACTGGATCATTGCAGGACAAACGAAAATCGACGAGCGTATCACATGCTACGGTTCCACAACAATCAACAGATTTTGGCATTGTTTGCGTTGCTTCTCAAGGATATAAAGATGCTGTTGACGACGATATAGATGATTCCACATTGATGAATGTTATGTCAGAGGAATGTGTGGCTTCTCAAGGATACATTGAGACCGCAGACGACAACATAGATGATGCACAACTGATGGATATTGTGCAAGAAGAACAGCCGAATCGAATTGGTGCATCGCAGCAAAACTTTTTAGGTCGACAGTTTTCCTTTAGCAACTGCTCTGTTACATTTATTTTGAAAAATTTATTTTTTTTCCAATGCAAATATTTTCTTTTTCGCCTCCTGTTTTGATATAAAAATGAAATAAAAATGTTTAAAAAGATCACATAACCACATTCTTTCTCTTCATACTCAAACAAAAAATCCAAAAAATCCTACCAAAAATACCTTTACGCAGTTAATAACATACAACCAACTTGGAAGCACAACAAATTTCCAAGCAAGAGCGTAATCTACTAAAAATGAACTCGGCCATAATTATTACAGCCTTGTCGTTGATGCGTCATTTACATAGCGATGAACTGTTGATGTATGTTCAACGTATGTACCAGGTGGTATACGTAAAAATTTTTTAATGATTATTACGTCTATAACTTTCCACGAATAAAATTATTTGAAATAAAAGAATGGATCAAGATAACTAATTTACTTTGTTCTCAATTTCCCGCGTCTTCCCGCAGCCATTGTTGGTATTCCGTTCTTAGAACCAAATATACTTGTTAACGGTTTATGATCGGACATTACGTAAATTTTCTTCCAAAAGAAAAATTTTTTAACACCGAAATAAATGGCTAACGCTTCTTTATTGAATTGAATATTGAACATTGAATATTTTTCTTCACATGAGGATAAAGTACGGATGCAAAAGAAAGACTTTCACTCGATAAACAACCACTTCATTCAACAACGGCATGCTACTTAGAATGCTAGAAAAGTCACTCGAATTCTCAATTTTTGCATTAGATAATACGAGCTGGCGAATATTAGGACCATGTCCAGCCGCAACCTGTACCACTAAATCAATAGCGTTTTCTTTCCATTCATCTCCACAGTACGGTTCTTCACTTCAATGGACTGAAATCTCCACGTCAAACTCATAATTTCATTAAATCGTGACATCCATTTGCTTTCATCGTTCGGGGTAGGTGTGAAATTTTCCGTAATAGCTAACGATTCCGATATGATGTCTTTTCCAACTGTAACGAAAAATCTTTTACAGTAGAAATATTTATCTCGAACATTTTCTTACGAACAATTTACACACTAGAGCTGAATTTTTCAATGATTTTCCATCCAAGTAACTGAAAATGTGTAGCAGCGCATCTTCGCAATCGGTGATTCCACTTCGGAGACTCTTTCCTTATCAGACATAGATCCAGATGGATTTTGTTTGAGTGACTAACTGTGTAGGTTTTCCTATTAATAAAAAAACGAAAAATCATGTGAGATAACTTCTTAGCACAAAACATCGTGTTGTAATGAGTTGTGATATTGCAAGAAAAGCGTTGTGATGGTTTGTGGGGAGTTGTGTTATCAAAAGAAAATTTAGTAGTGGTGAATACAAAATGTGAGTGTAGTAAGTATAACATTTGACAGTGGTGAGTATCAAAACAGCATGAAATATAAAGTTGACGTTAAAGCAACGCAGATTTAAAATACACGTGAAAAGCAAAGTTGTGATTGTGAATAGACGTAGCAAACCGAATAGATGTTACGAAAAGACTCGAACATATCTAAATATAGAAATGAGCAAACAATCCAATGTTTCGTGCTCTTCTATAACTATGAGAATTTCAAAGATCCATAGAAATTACCCAAGGTAATGTCGAAGGCCCTACCGAAGTACATCTGAGACACCATATCACAAAGAGGACCAACGTTGTTTCTTCAAGAAATTCTGAAACTGTTTTCTCTAGAATGTCATTCTCAGCAACTTTGCCTTAAGGAGCAAACTTCAAACTGCCTGAATTATATAGATAGTTGTAAGGGCTACGCGGACATTAAGCATTCTTGTCCGCTGTGTCATAGACTTGCGACTTTAAAACTAAAATGTATGCAAGGGTGTGCAAAGTTAGATGTAGATGAATAAGAAATGGATTTAGTAGTATTTTAGTAGTTACCATAAGCTTACGCAAATCTGGTTTTCCACCGTACTACCATTTTCCCGTAAAACCGTTTTGCCGAACTACCGTTTGCTATATACTATCATTACGTCTGTACTACCGTTTTCCCCATGCTACCGTTTCACCCGTACTACCGTTTCCACCATACAACACTTTTCCCCGTATTACAATTTTCTCCGTACTACCAACCCCTGTACAAACGTTATCACCGTGCTACTATTTACCCTTACAACCGTTTCTCCTGTCCTACAATTTCCTCCTCACTACTGTTTTCCGCGTACTACCATTTCACCGTTCTATCATTTCCCCCGTACTATCATTTCTCCCGTACTACCATTTCCCCGTACAAATGTTATCACCGTACTACTATTTCCCCGTAAAACCGTTTCAAGATGTTTTTCGGACTAAAGTCAGAAGTAGAATGATTTTTATTTGCACAGACCTCCCTATTTATACAAATTTTAGCAAAGAAAAGCTAACTTGATTCTATACAATTAAAATGATTACTTCGATTGACAATATTATTGAGTTATAAAAACTGATACGCTACAGTTTCCACCGTACTACCATTTTCTTCTCACTGCTGTTTTCCCCGTACTACAATTTCTCCATACAACCGATTACACCCGTACTGCTTTTTCCCCCGAGCTGCCCATCAATTTCACCAATACTGGTGACTCACAAAACTCTGAGACTATGCAATAGAAACCTATCGTCTGTTTCTAATACCTTCCCAAATACTTTTAAAACCATAAAAATTGACCCAATGTCCAGCTGCCCGACATTTTCACCAATACTGGTGACTTTTACTAACAAAATTCTGAGACTTTGTCGGGAGACAGATCCCATACCTTCCCAAATACTTTTAAAAGCAAAAAATCCAAGATGGCTTCACTTTGACAGCTGGCAGCCATTTTCTTAGGATTCATAAAGATTCTACTCATCAATATCAACAACTTTCCCGAAGAAACCAACTGTCCAAAAAAAATTTTAAAATTACATCAAGAAAAAATTTCAATTGAAATCTAGGTAGCATAATGGTTTTTTTGCTATAAAAGGCGATGCAAAACGACACTTTGCTTCAGTTCCTCGGAACTCTTCAAGCAGGTCGGACGTATGTTAGTTCACGCTGAAAATTTGTGACCGACAATTTACAGACAAACAGACAAACTTTTGACTTTAATATTTAGTAATTTATGGGTCATCACCGGTCTTTTTTTTTTGAGTTGAGTTGTTTATTGACCATTTATGTGTAAGGTCTTGCGACCTTTTAATTTACATAAAATTCGATACAAATGTTACACTTTAAAAAGATAAGCCGCACTAAGAGGAATTAATGAAACGTAAAGCCAGTTGTCGATAAAATCCTCACGGCAGTAGTGAGCACAGTACAGAGTTGAATTACGTTGACGATATTATGCAGTTGTTGTTGTTACTGTGAAGCCTTCAAGCATTAATGCGATTCCAGGGAACCAGTATGACCAAATATTGCTTCGACGTTTCTATATGTCCACAACCATGATTATTATTTCCAGCTTGATTCGTTTCACGTAGAAAATATTGAATGAATAGAACATTTTTGCAGCGTCAGGTACGTAGAGGTTATGGGACAATACACCAAAGACGATTTTTGCATCGTTGTGGCGTTACTCGTTACCAAAATAATATCAGCACTGGATTTGATTTGTTCTGTCAGCATTTATATTTTCGTTGGGGAAATGAAAATGAACCAGCCATATCATTGAACAAATGAAAAGTTCACCAAATCTACGGAAAAGATAACAATGACCCTCATGGCAGCCACGAAAGAAAACTATCGAACAAGTAGCGATTTGCGTAAAATCCAATCCAAAATTAAGCAATTCAAGAGCAATAATTTATGCACTTTAGATTCGTTTCAAGTCCATCGAAATACGTTTGGTGAGAAACAAAAGAAACAAACAATAGATTTGTGTTGATGTAATAACATCAAATACACGTCCGCTCCGAACGAATGACTGTACTGTACTGACTATAAGCTATAAAGGAAAATTGCTGAACGAGTGCGTTTGAAGAATGACCTTGGAGTCATATTCGACGTTAAGTTGTTATTCAACGTGCATATTGAATTCATAACTAGGAAATCATATCAGCTTTTGGGATTTATTTTTCGCTGTGGAAAATACTTTTTAAATTCCTCCAGCATAAATTTACTATATAATGCCCTTGTACGGTCAAGACTATACTGTTCGTCAGTTTGAAGTCCGTTCTATCACAACTCAATTGATCAGATGGAACGTGCTCAGACGAAATTCTCTAGAATGTTTTTCTACAAATTCGAACATCGAACGACAGAAGTGCAACAAAATGTTGAAGTTCTTAAAGATGAATTCCTTGGAATCTAGGCGGCTTGAAAACGATGAATTAATTCTTCACAAATTGATACATGGCCTCATCGATTCACAATTGCCTTCGATCGTCGAAACAAACGCACCCGGCTAAGAAACGTCTTCTATCTACCCAACTTCAAAACCAACATCCAGAGGAACTGCCCCATTTTCCGGCTGCAAGAACATCATGTTAAATTTTTCTCAAAATTAAATATCATGGACGACAGATTTCCGGTGTTCAAGAGGCGTGTGAATGATTACCTTCTTTACTGATTAGAAGCTATGGTTCATTATTGGCTGCTCTACTTGATTTTTCTTGATTGTTATATGAATTCGATTGACATGTTGTTGGGCTTCGGCCTGTTTGCTGATCGGTGAACAAATAAATAAATAAATCACTCCCAATTCTAGAAGCTGCTTTTTCCCACGATTTGATAATTTTTATGTAAAACCCTGGAACACGTGTTCTCTAAAATTTTATTCTCTACAACTTTACCCTTGATAGTAAATCTCCATATTGCATAGTTAAGCAAATATAGACGAAAAACCATCTGCTTTCGTATATGGCCAAGAAACTCAATTTCGTCCATTTAATTGGTCCCAGCGCCCAGACCACTGACCTGCTTTGCACAAAAATCTTTTTTCCAGTTTTGCGAGATCAAATGCTTTAATTTGACACCAAAATTATCAATTTCGGTGCCATACTATGCCTAAATCCTGAAAGATACATGCCTCCCATGATTCAAGTTCGAAGATGAGCAAAATCGGGCAAGTAGTTCCGGAGATATGGTCAAAGAAGTGGAAGTCGGTCATGAACTTTCGAGGGTCGATGAAACGTTTTCGCAAATATCTCAGCAAGTATAGCACGGAAATTCCTCATTTTGGTGAAAGCATTTGATGTCAGATGGCAGATGACAGAGATGACAGAGAGACTTTGGGAACGAGAACGGGAAATAAAAGAAATAACTGGTTCGACGATGAATGCCAGCGAGCTCTGGAGAACAAAAATGCAGCTCGACTAAAAACTCTAAGTCGATACACTCGAGCAGGCCAGGCAGAGTACCGTTCGAAGAGAAATTTCGCTCGAAAACTGTTCCGAAACAAAAAACTGCTGCAGGATAGGAACGTTTTGATCGAAATTGAAAAGTTTGGCAATAGGAAGGAAACTCGAAACTTCTATCGGAAAGTAAACGAATCCAAAAATAGCTACAGTCAACAACCTTTGCTGTGTAAGGACAAGAATGGATTGGTCTTAGTAGATGAGGAAAAGTGCATTGTGAGATGGGCTGAGTACTTCAAAGAACTGCTTAATCCGAACACACCGCTCAACCGAAACGAAGAAAACAACGAATTGCCATTTCATAAAGCCCCGGGGACAGACAATCTACCCGTCGAACTTTTCAAGAACGGGGGCAACGCGCTATATATGGAGATGCACGAGCTCATCACGCGTATATGGAATGTCGAGGAGTCACCGGAAGGGTGGAAGACCAGCATACTTTGTCCCATATACAAAAAAGGTGATAAAATGGAGTGTGGCAATTTTCGAGGAATTGCTCTGCTGAATATTGCTTTCAAGATATTTGCAAATATTCTCTACCAGCGCCTTCATCCATACATGGAAAACTCTGTAGGTGAATACCAAGGTGGTTTTTGTGTAGGTCGTTCAACATCGGACCAGCTGTTTAATATCAGACAGATCTTGGAGAAGTGCAAAGAGTACAACATTGAAACACACCATTTGTTCGTTGATTTTAAGGCAGCCTATGACAGAAGTAAGCTATGGAGAGTAATGGAGGAATTTGGAATCCTCAACAAACTGATCTCGCTATCCAAGTTAACACTGAACGGAGCTAATAGCCGAGTAAGGATCCGTAATCAACTGTCAGAGATTTTCGACATAGAGGAAGGCCTACGTCAGGGAGATCCTCTCGTGACGCTGATTTTTAACCTGACCCTTGAAGCAGCTGTGCGCACCATGGACATAGATTCCAGCGGCACTATTTTCACCAAGTCCAGTCAGTTGCTAGGTTTCGCAGACGACCTGGACATACTTGGACGGAAAATGAATATTGTTAAAGACAAGTTTATGGCCTTGGAGAGGAAAGTTAATGTCGATAAAACGAAATACATGATCATCCCGCCTTCGAATCAACACCAGGAGGAAACCGTAACGATCGACATACACACATTCAAAATGGTCAACAAATTCGCATACCTTGGATCGGAGCTGAACACTAATAACGACATCGCGGACGAAACTAAGAGACGAGTAATTCTGGGCAACCGGAGTTATTACGGCCTTCTGAAAATCTTAAAGTCCAAGTCAGTAAGCCGAAATTCAAAATGCGCAATATACAAATCTGGGATCAGACCGATGGTTACGTATGGTTCGGAGTCGTGGTGCTTGACACAAAGAGACGAACAATCGCTGCACACGTTCGAAAGAAAAGTATTGCGGACAATATTTGGACCAGTATTCGATCAAAGGCAGAACCGATGGCGCAGACGATTCAATCATGAGCTGAGTCAGCTTTATGGAGAGCCAGACATAGTCAGAACTACCAAAATAAGCCGACTGCGTTGGCTCGGTCATGTACAACGGACGGATGATCATCGTATTCCGAAAAAAATCCTTAAAACCAGACCGGAGGTGCAGGGCGTCCAAAATCCAGATGGTATGACGCAGCTCTTGCCGACTTAAAAACTGTAGGAGTATCCAGCGGGGAGACGTTAGCTGCGGATAGATCCGGTTGGAGAAGCATGTTGCAGAAGGCCAAGACCCTTAATGGGTTGTAGTGCCGGTTAAGTAAGTATTTGATGTCAGAAAACTGGGAAAACATTTTTGTGGGGATCAGGTCAGGGGTCTGGGCAGGGCACTGGGACCAATGAAATGGACGAAATTGAGTTTCTTGGCCATATATGAAAGCAGATGGTTTTTCGTCTATATTTGCTTAACTATGCAATATGCAGATTTACTGTTAAATGCAAAGTTGTAGAGAATTAAATAGTTTGTTGTTGTTTATCGGTTATATGCGGCAATAATAAAAATTAATAAAATTGTATTTTAATAATCGCTATATTTCGGGTCTAAATTTGACCCATCATCAGGCTGAAAATGGATGGAGAAATCTGTTGTTTACATTAATATACATCTTCATTCAAAATGAGTTACCTTCAGAAAATAGAAATAAAATATCACATTTGTTGCATTAATAAATTCTAAAAAACTATGAGCATTGCTCTCTAAACATTTAACACTTAAACATATTGGAATGATACGTAATAAATTAAAATAAAAATAAAGAAGGGGACTGGGGGCATTGCAAATATTGCACTTGAGGAATTTGTGTGAGTTGAGCCAAATTGTCATGTTATATTAGGAACCGTCATGTTACCGTTTTGTAACGTTTGACTAGTGTTGTCAGCTGTAATTTTTCTTTGGTTGTTTAACATTTTCATAAGATTTGTGTATGAGCTGTGGAGACCGTCTTTATCAACTTGCGTGTTAACAGTGTTTTCCGATCTATGTATATACATTTTTTCAGCTATTAGTCGTTGCCAATAGTTCGGAATTTGCTCCAGAATCGTCACGTTTTCAAAGTTAAATACGTGCGATTTTGTCAGAGCGTGTAATGTCAGCCCGGTCGTATTTTGGTATTTTTTCAAATGTATGTCACTTTTGTGTTTCGCCATTCTATCCTTGATATTCTGTTTTGTAATGCCGATATAGATGGCGTTGCAGTCCGAACACCTCACCATGTACACTACCTTTGATTTCTGCTCCTTGGGGATTTTTTATTTCGTCCTGGTGTACATGTTTTCAATTTTATTGGTAGTTTTGCAGCTCAAAGTGAAGTTGTAGTTCTTGAGCGTTTTCTTCAACTTTTCGGATAATCCAGGGATGTACGGCGCCGGTATAAATTTTTCGATTTTCTCATCTCTTGCCTTTGGCCCGTTGTAATGGCGGTCGACCCTTCGTCGGATGATGTTCGCAACAAAAGGTTTCGGGTAACCATTATCCGACAACAAATCCCTAACTTTCTGCAGTCTTTCAGGCCGGTTGTCCGGGTTTGTCAGCGCAATGGCTCGGTCGGTTATGGCGGTTGCTAGATTTCTTTTGTGTTGTATGGGGTTGTGAGCTTTGAAATTTAAGTATCGTCCGGACGCCGCGCCGTTTCTTTTTGGTACCATTTCGTTTGAATGGATCCGTCGTTAGCCCTTTTTAAAGACATGTCAAGAAAATTGATCGATCCGTCACTTTCTTCTTCCACCGTGAACTTTATTCCTTTGTGGCCTTTGTTAAATTGATTTACTATAGTATCCGTTCCATCTGCTGGGATGGCTACGATGATATCGTCCACATATCTTCGGTAGAACGGTGTGCTGAACGGCAATTTTTCCAAAGCTTCCGTTTCCAAGTCTTCCATCACGAAATCCGCCAGGAAACCCGATATGGCGTTTCCCATTGCGAGTCCAGATTTTTGCAAATAGTAGTCATTACCATACCTGAAGTACAGTTTTTAACATTCAATAAGGGACAGTGTTATTAAATTCAAGTTAGCTAGAAATGTCATGTTAGCTTGTCTTACCATCCAAACAATAGCTGTGTACTTTGAACATACATAGTCAGTTGCGGGAAATGTTAACCAGCATTATAAAATTGAAATTGAAATGTTTTGGATAGCAAACGTTCAAATATTTTTGTTTCAAATGTAGCACTTGCCTTATTTTACCAAACACGACAGTTGCTTTTCAAATCAAAAGATGTAAACAAATTTGAATTTTATAACGAATTTTAACGCTGCATTCCATACTTTATGCACTAATGCTGAATAAAATTGACTAATCAAATTTTAACATTTCCCAGTTGGGACAGCTCTTAATTTGTTTTAACTCTTGAAATTTCGAATCGTCAGTGCAGCAGGTGAAACAGTGTTTTTCTACGAGTAAAAATATTTCGAAAGTTATAAAATTTTGACCAGTTCTTGTTCTGTGTTTGATTGTTTAGTTGTGACCCTTTTTTTAATAGAATAATCGGTGTAATCCAGCAAAATTTGGCAAATTTCGGTCCAGTAAAAAGTGATTCTGTATTTTGTATTTCAACCTTCTTCCACCGCTTCCTTATATAGTATTGGCAAGAAATTTGTTTTTATTACAATTGCTAAACTATCATAAGCAAAGTGTTAAAGTTTCGTGAAGTTTGAGTAAAGAACTTATTTACAAAATCTCATTTAAATTGTGGTCATCACACAAAACTTCCGATTTGTTCCAGTATTGGTCCATTGTTTTATTTTACACAAACACATTTGCACAGAATATGTGGAACATAAATGGACATTGCTTTTATGTCATATGTAAATAAGAAAAAAACAAATCGGCAGATCACAAATTGAATTAGATTTTATTATTCATTTTATTGCTCCAACTTCACATAATTTTAACACTTTGTTTTTAATAGCTTAGAAATTCTAATAAAAACAAATTACTTGAAAGAACTCTATAAGGAAGCGAAATAATGCTAGTGGAAATACAAAACACAAAAGCACTTTTTACTAGGTCGTAATTTGCGAATTTTTGGTGGGTTACACCGAATATCTATTAAAAAAAGATTCACAATTGAACAATCAAACACAGATAAAGAACTGGTCAAAATTTTATTACTTTTGAAATTCTTTTACAGGTCAAAAAACACTGTTTCTTCACCTTCTGCACTAACTATTCGAAATTTCAAGAATTAACAAATTAAGAACTGTCAAATGCATGCCAAGTGTATGATTCGGACGTAATGGTGCTAACCGTTTCCACAAATTGTTTTTGCGTTAAAAACGTTTGTGGTTTTATTCTCTGCCAACGTTTTTTAATTGCTTTGGTGCACAGTGGTGTCGGTATATTTGTGAACAAAGACGTAGCGTCAAGGGAAATCAGATTGTACCCGTATGGTAGTTTGACTTTTTTGATTTGTCTTCCAAATTGCCAACTGTCCTTGACGTGGTAGGGTGACTCGTTATCAACCTTTCCAAGCACTTCAGCCACCATTCTACTAATTTTGTACGTGGGAGACTGAATGGTCGCGACCACGGGTCGTAGTGGAATGTTTACATTCGGTTGTTTCTTATGTAACTTTCCGAGGTAGTAGACAGCCGACGCTACACTGTTATGAGTTTTCGTGTGCCTTTCCTGTTCGTCATTAATTTTGTTGTTCAATCTCCACGTAGTTATCATGTTGTTGACTTTCGTTTCTATTCTTCCAGTTGGGTTACGTTTTGTTTTGGTGTATACATTGGTGTCGTTCAAAAGTTGTTCCATTGACATATCATATTCCTCACGGTTCAATATTATGGTTATGTTGCCTTTATCTGCGTTGGTAACCGCGATGTTGGGGTTATCAACCAGGTATTTTTTTGTGCGGTTCACCATGAGTAACAGAAATTTATCTGCGTTGTTAGATCGTTTGTAGCCGTTAATGAAATTCGTTGTGATGTTGGCCACTTTAGCTCGTATTTCGTCCGCGACCGGATTTTGGTACAACGATTTTTCGATGCTTGACAGCGTGTTTATAATCGGTACATTTTTCTTTTCATACGGTAAGCCGAAATTTGGTCCTAAGGCCGGTGTGCGGGTGACGTATTCCGGAATGGATGCGTCAGAAATGTTGCGTATCCAATGCAGTTTCGTCATCGATTTGAAATTTTCCAGTTTTTCGTTCACGAGCATTTCATATTTCCTGCTCTGTCTTTCTCGTGTTTCGTTGAATTTTCTGTCATATTTAGTTTTCTGATACCTGTTAAAATTGTCAATGATGTGCACTGGTAGCGTTTGTTTGAGTTTTTTGTTTAGTCGTTTCAGAGACAGTTCCAGTTTGTTTGTTTCGGCATGAACCTCCGCGATTGCCATATTTAGGAGTTCAGTTTCAATCTTGTTTACCCACTGGTCAAATTTTTTCTCTATGTTCTTGAATTCCAAATGTTTCCATTTAGTTCGTATGCAGTTCGGTGTTATGTCGGTTTGTCTACATTTGATCAAGAAAATTTTTCTGTTTTTCCATTGTGTTAGTTTATCATTCGTGCTCGACACTTCCTCAAGAATTTTGCATGTTCCCATTCCGTACACGGTGCATATCCATGCGAAGAAAGTGAGATGCGATGTGTTGTTGTTGTTTAGTGTGTTCATCCTTACCTCTGTTTAGAAATTGTTGTTTTTGTTTATTTGCCGTGGTGAATAAATAGTTTGTTGTTGTTTATCGGTTATATGCGGCAATAATAAAAATTAATAAAATTGTATTTTAATAATCGCTATATTTCGGGTCTAAATTTGACCCATCATCAGGCTGAAAATGGATGGAGAAATCTGTTGTTTACATTAATATACATCTTCATTCAAAATGAGTTACCTTCAGAAAATAGAAATAAAATATCACATTTGTTGCATTAATAAATTCTAAAAAACTATGAGCATTGCTCTCTTAACATTTAACACTTAAACATATTGGAATGATACGTAATAAATTAAAATAAAAATAAAGAAGGGGACTGGGGGCATTGCAAATATTGCACTTGAGGAATTTGTGTGAGTTGAGCCAAATTGTCATGTTATATTAGGAACCGTCATGTTACCGTTTTGTAACGTCTGACTAGTGTTGTCAGCTGTAATTTTTCTTTGGTTGTTTAACAATTTCATAAGATTTGTGTATGAGCTGTGGAGTAGAGAATTAAATTTCAGCGAACACGTTTTTCAGGGTTTTGGTGAATTTGGGCCAATTCTGATATATGGTCGCCGAAGAATATGAGAACAAGCATTTTCATATCTAAAACGAGTATATCCCGTTAGCCCCCCAGGGGGCACCCCACGAGGGCACTCTGAAGTCTTTGGAGGGGTGGGTGCGAGGGCACTCGTAAGCAATAAGCGAGAACGTGCATAAAGCTGTCTTGTACAAAAAAGTGAAATTGAAATAATAGCAGAATTAAACAAAGAAACAGTTGAAGGTCGAAACGAATATTATAAACCTTACCCCGAAATTGTAAAGGAACCAGTGAAACCAGTACTGTTAGTGAGACCGAGAAAACTACAGAAATGTGCCGATACTCGAGAAGATGTCAACAACAAAATTATTCCCAGCAAAATTGCATTGTGTAGCAGGGCCTATTTTTGAGAAACATTTTCACGAAATTCGAGAAATTTTCGCGAGATTTGAGAAATTCGCGAAATTTTCACGAAATTCGCGAAATTTTCACGAAATTCACGAAATTTTCGCGAAACTCGGGAAATTATCGCAAAATTTTCTAAAATTCAAGAAAGTCAAAACGTTTATAGAAAATTGTTAAGTAGATCAAATAATTAGATCTTAATATATTTTTATAGTTTCTTTTAGTTCACGTGTGCTTTTTCAACAAGAAGTCCAACAATTTTTCCTCCATAATCGTAGCTCCGTAAGCTCTGTAAGCCTTGTCAATTACCTTCCTTGAGATCGCCGACATCCGATAGGGATAGAATACACTACAGTATTCCAGGTGCAGCAAGAACAACGACTTAGCATAATCCTGGTCGACAGAGGCGTAGTGCCGATGTGCGGCCATGCACTCCGCAGAGATCTGTACACCTTACCGCAAACAATGCTAGCATGATCATTCCAATCCATCTTACGGTTAAAAAGTATACCGAGGTTTTTAACGAAATCAGAATAGGGTACTATCAATTTGCCCAACCAAAGAGGTTGCAGGTATCTAGCCTCGATCGTTGAGCTGATAGCTATAGTTTACGTCTTCGAAGCGTTAATTTCTAGCTCATTAAAATCCACCTCAAATCTTTGTTAATTTCCGCTAAACCCTCTATAGTGTCCCCCTGGAAAAAGGATTTGCAAACTTGTACATTAATAGCAAAAGGTGGGACGACATGTGTTTCTAAGCAACGGGAATAGTACCGTATATGGACCGCTTTTCTAGGGCGAGCTCGTGCCCCAGATTTTTTTTTGCAATTCAATGAAGTATCAATGTATATTAAAGTGTTCCGAAAAGTGTTTAAGATGATAACTGAGTCCGAAGCCGACCTGGAGGTTCCCTAGAGCCAATAAGTCAAAAAATCACGAAAATTATGGAAGAAGATGGTTTTTAAGAAATGTCAAAGTTCTATTCTGTCAAAAAAAAAAATGTTTGTTATTGCGTCGGAAGCTTTTCTTTGAGTCAAGCGCCGCGCCGCCGCAGGCAATTTTTTTTTTTTTTAAATTGTGGTGTTCAAATTTTGAACCGCCTGTTCTCGTTCTTTAGGTAAATCGAAGAAAGACTAATTGCCGCAGGCAAAAGTTTTTGGTTGTAGGACTTATTTATTAGTAAGAATTTCAATTTGATTTCGTATTTGTCTAACGCCCGCCCGCCGTAGGCGAAAGTTTTTAGGCTCTTAACTAGCTTTTTTACTAAATCAAGGTTTTTGAAATTTTGAAAATTTGAATTCGTTTTTCTTTTTTTCAGCCATAGGATGGGCCCCTAAAATGACCGTTCGGGCCACCTTTTCAGGCACGGGCCCGGAAGGTTTACTCCCGTTCCTCTACTTTAATCAGGTCTGCCTGAAAGGTAGTTTCCTAAGGAATGTTGAGATTGAAGATGGGCAAAATCGGTCAAGAACTTTCGAAGTTACGATCGAATAAGTTGTCAAAACCTTGTTTTTTGAAGGTCGCAGAAACGTTTTTGCTTATATCTCTGACGAACAGGAATTGCTTTTCAAGGTTTGGAATGAAAGATATGGATCTCAAAAAAGTAACTAACAAAAATGTGAATGAATATTGATTCACTGATAGGGTCCATACAGCGCGTCAAAATCTTTCTCATGAATTTAATTAAATATAAAGAAAGTTTGCTGTGATTCAGAGGTAGTCGAAGGCTCAACTGTATTCAAGAAAAAAGTGTAAAAGCGTCCTATCCCTTACAGGCAGATTTTCTTCCGAACATTAATATATACCAGAAGGGAAGGAACAAACCCCAGGGGGGGGGGGCGGATCAAATATTAGGAAAATATAATCTGTTGCACTTTTAAAGGTCGTTTCATTGCAAAGATGCAGTTATCTAAATACGAGAAATTTTCAAGAAATTCGCGAAATTTTCAAGAAATTCGAGAAATTTTCGCGAAATTCGAGAAATTTTCGCGAAATTCAAGAAATTTTCGCGAAATTCAGGAAATTTACGCGAAATTCAGGAAATTTTCGCGAAATTCGAGAAATTCGCGAAATTTGTTTCTCAAAAATAGGCCCTGTTGTGTAGTGTAAATAACAAACCCAATGGTGGAGTCGAAATCATGTGTAAGAACAATGAAGATGTAACGAAACTACACGAAAAGGCAATGAAAGAAATGGCTGATGACTACACAGTTATCATACGGAAAATTCGAAATCGGAAAGTTCGAGTAATCAACATGAGTCCAAAGCTAAGCGATGATGAAATAATTGAAAGTTTGTAAAGGAATAACGAATTTTTGAGAGAAGCTGAGATGAAAGTATTACATGTATACGACATAAAAACAAACGAAACATACGGTGCAATAATAGAAGTAGAGCCAAAAACATTCAATCAGCTAATGAAACAAGGCGATGTTGTTATCGATTTGAATAAATGCCGCGTAACGGAATGCTTGAGTGTGTTGAGATGCTATAAGTGCTGTGGTTACAATCACAAATCAAACGTGTGTAAGAATCGTAAGGCATGCCTTCGATGCGGTGACGAACATGATGTCAAAGATTATGGATCAAGATACAGCAAGTGCATCAACTGCAAAGTTATTTCCGACAAAATGAAATTGAAGTTGCATATGAATCATCCAGCATGGAGTCATATTTGTTCGGTGTTTAAAGGACAATGTGAGAGATCCAAACAATTTACAAAGTATGAATAACAAAGAAACGAAACAAATATCGCAAACATTAAACATACAATCATCAGCATGGGAAGTAGCATAAATTAAAAATATTGAAAATCCTAAATTTTGACTAGTGAATTTTTGAATAAAGTGAAATTTTTGATCGAAAATAATTTTGAAATAGAAGTTTAAATTACTAAATTGTAATTAATATAAGGATTTGCAATTGAGTTGTAAAATTTTGTAGAGCCTTTATAGCACAGCTAAATAAATTACATACATACATACCTGAACCTGATTTTGTAAGCTGTGACCCTCTTTCCTGTCACGAAAGCTCGTATCACCCCCTCCACCGATTTGTGACGTAACGGCAAATTATTTGAAATATGTCTAAAATCACAAAAACTACAAAAAATGCTAACACTAACGCTAAAAATGAAAAAAATTTGCGTCGTTAACGCAATTCGCTAACCGAAAACGCCGCGCCGCTAATACTCGATAAACTTGGAAACAATGAACTTATGGCTGGATTCGTTACTCGACCTGCCACTTATTCCCATAATTTGATAAACCTTCTTAAATACGGTGATTGATCACCATATCGATGCCCAACTTATCCATTTTCTCACGTTCTACAAACATGGAACAGTCACACAGAAGAGATGCACTGATTCTCTACACGTATATAGCAGCAACATTGTACAAAATGAACCGGTACACAGAATGCAAGACCAGCTCGCAACATTTACAATGGTTAAATCGGGAAGTTCAAAAATTCGGTTTTGAATACAAGGCTGCGCTGAGGAACCGTCACCGAAAGGGCTTATGATCTTGGCGAATGAAACTTACTTACTTAGTTTTAGCATCCGTACTAACCCAAGCTGGCTTGGCTGACTCCACAACTCGTCTCCACCCTAGTCTGTCCAGAGCCGAACTCCTCCACTCTCTGGCTCCCAATTTTCGCGAATCTTCTTCCACGCCGTCCAACCATCTCTTCCGAGGTCTTCAAAGGCGAATGAAACAGGAAAAATAATTCTCATCTTTGGACCCGTACGAAGTACAAAGGTCCTATACGTTTACTACAAACAATTTTATTGTGCCATAGGGTAGATCAAGGTGGGAGAAACTTTAGAGAAGACGTGTTTCAAACGCAATCAACAAGAAAAGAACTAAGATTTTAGCGATTTGCGAATAACAAAATTAAAGCCTCACTAATATTGCTGTTTGGGGAACGGGTTAGCTCAGTAGTAACGTACTGACTTTCCACCAAGAACATCCGGTTTCAATCCTATTGCGGATAAATTCTGTATAGGATTTTTCTTCAATGTATAGCATGAAAGTAACGTTCGTAGGCACACCCAGGCTTCATAATATGGGTAGTTGTAAATTTGGTGCCGCAACGAATCGTACACAGAAGAATGATAGATATGACGTCACTAAAACTCGGCACAGGTCGTAGACGGTTCACTTGATTCAATAATTAATTAAATCTGAATTAAGCCTTTCAAATCATTTGCTTTATCCCCTACGAATAACTGAATAATTCATTAAATTACACTTCGCCCGTAACCGACTGACTCATTTGAAAAATACGCAAGCATGAAGAGGAATCTGAACGCATTCATTCAATTGCATACGCGATGCTCGCATTACGATCTTCAGAGAGAAAAAAGAGAAAAAGGCGTGACGTGAACAAAAAACCACGTGTGTAATGTCATCTGACTTTTCGTTCACAAAAATGATTGTCTTGGACATCAGACAAGTCGATTTTTTTTTTAATTCTAAGTGGAATTTTTTACATATTGTGAGGTGATTTTTTTAAAAGAAATTGCATATCTGGATTTGACTAGTATTTTTTATTTTCAATTCAAAACAGTAGTACAGCTATTAAAATGATATGGATCAATATTGGTGGATGCCATCGAGCCGAGCATTTTAGAATGGTGAACAAATTTCAGATGTTGACCGAGAAATGAATGGCCATGGCTACCGTATCGTAATCACAAAAATTTATTTTTCATCTAATGTCGAAAGTTTAAATTAAATGATTGTTTGTTCACAGTTAAATTTTTTTGTATAACTCACTTGAGAAAACCATTTTCCGAATCAAATTAAAACTCAAATAGTAGTGATAAAACTAAATTGTTTCTCACATGACGTCTTATCTGGAAAATTTTAAAGGTTATGTTTTCGAAACGGGCTGTTGACAGGACTATTGAAATTATTACGTATATACAAAATACTAACTTTTGATCGTGGATTTTCTCAGACTTGTACCAGCTTTTAAGGAACATACAAGCTCTTATTGTTTGAGCATTCAACGAACATCGTGTGGGTGTTACCAAATCCACTCCACCAGAAAACTCACGTTCGACAGAAACAGATGAGCTTTGCACTGCCAAATAGTCCCGGGCCATATTGCTTAGATGAGGAAATTCCTCTTTTTGAGCCTTCCAAAAATCCAACACATTCACTTTGGCATTTGATAAAGGAGCGCTAATGTATTGTTGGAATTCTTTCAATTGTTTAGTAGTTTTCCCACGTTTGAACATATGAAGGAAAAATTCATCATCATTTTCACCTGGACTTTCAGCAGTTTCAGTTTTTTCATTGTTAGCATAATTTCTTTCGAACAATTCTGATATAGTTTTTTGTATTCCTTTGTGTTGAGTCTTGTTAAAATGTTCTTTAAAATAATTTAGTTTGACAGCAGTGTTTAACAACGTTCCAATGTATGGGATAACTGACGACTTTATTTCGGTTTCTGCGTCATACTTGCTGAGCTTTCGAATACCGTTTTCAGCTGCATCGGCCATAGGACCAGGATTCGCAGATATAAATTCTTCAAGTGATTTGTGGAGCCAGTTAAGTGTTGGTATGTACCAGGCGATTGTTGGGTGCCGTTGCATGCTCAACAGTTGTGACGAACGATCAAATTTAGCCAGCAAAGTTTTTATACAATTCAAATCATGCCATTCCCTATCAGGCATCAAATATTTTTTTAGTGTTTTCTGGCTCATGCAAAGAGCACGAAGCGGAGTCTTCAAATATTGAGTGCGTTCTAACATTTGATAAGTAGAGTTCCAGCGCGTGGCAACATCAATGACCGGAACTAAATATTTCATTTTATAAAATTCGAAATGTTTTTCCAATTGCTGGCGCATTTGAGTTGACTTACGGATTTTCTTGACCAGTTGTCTTAGTTTAACAACCGTTGGCAGATCTGACAAATCACCTTCGTCTTCTTCTAATTCGATTTCTTCTTCATCGATCGTATGAGCAGTCTATATTACGAAACAGTAGTTAGCGTTAGAAAAGCCGCTTACATAAACCATTGATCAAACCAACCTCATCAACATCTTCAATTAGATTATCCTTGTCATCGTTCAACGAAATGTTTAAACATTCTAGTATGTCCTGCACTATCAAGTTTAGAATATGAAGGATGCAACGAACACGGTGCTCTTGTACTGAAAATTCGACTCCGATCTCAACCCCACGTGTCTGTAGAAACTCCATTAGGGTATCGTTTGAAGACACGTTATCCATTGTTAGAGCTAGAACTTTAGACAAAGGAATTTCGAAGCGTTCTAAACACTTCAGAAATATTTCTCCAAAATTTGTGCCCTTATGAGAGCCTTCAATGTGCCAGAAGTCGAGCAATACGGTTTCATACACCCACTCGGAATTGATCCCATGAGCCCTAATCGCCATAAAAGGAAGAACATTTTTCGATGTCCACGCATCGATCGTAAAAGAGAGTTTTCCAGGAACCTCTTTCAGATAGGCGACCATTTCTTTAACTTTCTCCTCAAATTTTGCGATGATGTTTCTCTTCACTGTCGTGCTAGAGATTGTAATGGCAGCGGGATTTAATATGGCTATCATTTCGAGGAACGACTCTTGCTCAACTTCTGTAAAAGGTTGATTGCATATCACTATCCATTTCGTTAACGCTTCGCGGTAACGTTCTTGAGAGAACTCCTAAGTTTAAAAATGTAGCTAAAGCATCAACTTTTTATGATTTCAATAATTTACAATGATTTCGATTTCCTCCGAGACAGGCATGAGGATTATCTTCAAGTTGTTCTTTTTGAAAAGAGGCAACATTGCCTGGTGCAGCACTTTGGTCTAATTCCATATTCTCATTGTTCATTTTGTTAGCTTGCACTGGTGAGACGTTTTTTTGTACACTTCGTTTCATTATTGATGTTGAAAATTGTGAAAAAAATGATATTGACGTATTTTTGTCTTTATTATTGTAAGTCAAGAGTGCTTTGATTCGGTTTTTTTAATTTTTACATGATACAAAGAAAACTCTATTCAAAACAACTTATTTAGGCTCAGCAACTGTTTTCTTACTACAGGTCGAGAAGGGTGGGATAAAGCGGATAATATGAAGTAGCTACAGATAAATTAAATCAAGTATTTGAGTCAGCCCAAACTGTGTGGACCTTTAGACGTCACCCAGATAAATTCTGTGTACAAATATCTGAGTCTGACTTTGGACGGAGATATAATTAGCACCAGAAGAAATCCTAATGGTAAAATGCTAGCTACCGTTAGGCGTGGTTCGGAATTCACGTTAAGCATGTGGTCCAAAAAATGCCTGCCGGTAAAACACGATGATGGGGCAAACCGGCATTCTAAGCCCTACTAGTTTCCACCCTAGTACATCATAGATGGCACTAGGTTTGTGTGTAACGAAAATGAGGAGCAAAAGCTCACAAAAAAAATACGGATCTAGTAAATAAAATAATCTAGTCTCTGACCTGGACGGGCTGTAACGGCGGATTATTATTATTTAATATTGCTGTTAGCGGGGAATTTTAAATTATTTTAGCTATTAGCGTCGCTAATTCAATCATGTATTTTACCCTCGGGTGCATCGACGTTAAAGTGAAAACAGAACTAAGAATTAATTTAAGTTGACTGAAGAATGTTTGTTGTCGGAAATTCTTTCGGCTACGAATCTTGCTCTGTGGCGGTCAGTTGGGCGTATTGAAACTGTGGCCACTGATTATAGTTAACGTGCAACTCAGACAATTCAATGGTGCAATTTCCTTGTGTCACAGAAAGCTCGTGCAGTTGGTTAATCTCCCCACTGCCACCTAGGGATAAAAGTCTGATACTCCGGGCCCTTATGTGGATTATACAGTTTGGCAATTTAGGGTCTTAGATAATTCTGCTATGTCAGACCAAGAATCTCTAAATGATGTAATGAGACCATTCAGTAATCATTATTATCGCTCATAAATTCACTCAAACTGGGAACAAATATGCACAAACATTAGAAAGAATATTCCGACAAGATAACATTGAACAAAGTTATCATTTCGTCGCATTTTCAGTAGAATCGTTAGACCAATGGTCGAAAGAAGCAGTATAGTTATTGTACAAGATCGGCTCTAACATGATTCGAATAACTGGTGGACCGAAGTCTAGACAGTATCTGTTCCAAAGGGTGTCACTGGCCATTCAGCAGAGAAATGCGATGTGTGTGATTTCCAATATACCGAAGAGTGCTCCGATGGAGGAAATCTGTTTCGTTCAGTATACCGTGAATTGTCTTTAGTCGTCCTTTTTTTACAATACTTCTTTTTCAATACTTTCAAATTTTTCCATAACGATCACATATATTGTAGAATGAATTGAAATAAATACCTTACTACACAGATAACATTAAAAACTAATTCCTTCTCCTAATTAGAGAATTGCTCGGCGCCCCCCCTTTCTATTCATCAAAATGATGCCCAAGCCAATATCAATCGATTTCGACGAAAAAAAAATTTTGGCCTCGATTTCGACCAACTTCCGCACCTCGGCGACCCCACTTTCTATTCACCAAAATGATGCCCAAGTCATCTATCGAACTTTCCCGAAGGAACCAACTCTCTAGCTATTCTAATTCAGAAGATAGCAAAAATTCCAAGATGGCGTCTCTTTGACAGTTGGCCGCCATTTTCTTAGGATCTCAAAAACATTCTCCCGATGAAACTCTATAACTTTCCTGAAGAAGCCATCTCTCTAAATATTGTCATTACGGAGCTAAAATTCGAAAACCGAAAAAGCATAAACGAAAATCCAAGATGGCGCCGCTATGACAGCTGGCAGCCATTTTCATATGATACCAAAAAATTCTCCTGATGAAACTCTATAACTTTCTAGAAGAAACCATCTCTCTAGGTAGTGTCATTCCGGAGCTAAAATTCGAAAACCGAAAAAGCATAAACGAAAATCCAATATGGCGCCGCTATCACAGCTGGCAGCCATTTTCTTATGATACCAAAAAATTCTCCTGATGAAACTCTATAACTTTCCCGAAAAAACCAACTCTCTAGCTATTGTCACTCTGCCGAGACTGACGTTCTCTGAAAATTTCTGGAAGATCGGTTGAATGGTTCTTGAGATCGAAAATTCTTAATAGATAGATAGATAGATAGAAACCGACAGATCAGAAAAAAAGTTTCCATAATGATGAGAACAAAAGACATTTAAAAGCCACTCACAATTCTTCATCCTACTTCCAATTTTTTAACAAAAATCGAAAAAGTAAAAGCGCTGATGCCGTCGTTTACGACTCATCAGTACACATTGTCTTAAGACCATGTCTATATCAGCAACGATGGCCATAGAATGATACTCAGACTATGTCAAATCGCCATTGGATTGTATAAAAGGCGAGTTGACATAGTCTGAGTATCATTCTATGGCCATCGTTGCTGATATACACATGGTCTTAAGACAAGGTGTACTGATGAGTCGTAAACGACGAAATCAGCACTATTAGTTTTTCGATTTTTGTTTAACAATTGGAAGTAGGATGAAGAATTGTGAGTGGCTTTTAAATGTTGATTTAAGCGGGTGGACTTTAATCTGCCGAAGGTACAGCAGCCATAGTAATAATTACTTCTATGGGTGCAATTGTACCAAAACGAGAATTTTTTTTTAATTATTTCTCCATACAAAAATGTCATTTTCAAACCTCGATATCTCAGCCAATTTTCAACCGATTTTGATGAGTAAGGGCTTGTTTGAAAGCTGCTGCGACGTAGTTGTTTTTAAAAATAATATAGAGGGGGAGGGGGCGAGGGGAAAAAACTCAAAAGTTCGCTCCTTGTCCCCAAGGTTTTTATATGGATTTTTTTGGGTTTACGGACGTTTTTTTTGGGGTGTGGGGACTGCGTCACGCCCTCCGCTACCGCTGCGGACATGATAATGTTGCAAGCAAAAAATATCAGGGGAAATCACCACGCCAATACGATGGAAAAAGGAAGCTGCTGTAATCGTGGATTATTGGAAGAAAGATCGTGAACCAGAAATTGATTATCTAAATGCAAATTTTGTTAATTTTTTTATTACAAATGCTCAACATATTTTTACAAAACTTTCTGTCGATACTTGCTACTTTCGATTGTTCCAGGCAGCGTCCGAAAATCAAATCAAATTTCGGAAACTCAAATCAATTTTATTTTGATTTTTGAACCCCGGTTCCAGGTAACTCAAATGTTCAATTTCTGCGCTTACAAATTACTTTTGCATATTTGAAAATTTTATCTTTTGGTTTCCACTGTGCTTTGTCGTTAGGAAATCTGACTAAAGTTCTACCAACTCTCACATCGTCTGGTATCAAGTCAATCGATTTTAAGTTACGATAATCAATTTTGATTTTATCGTAAATTTCATTCAATGCAATGTAATCTGCAACTACTAAATCCTGTAGATTAGGGTGGCTTAGCAGTGCCTCTAATGTGGAATCGTCAAGAATATCTTCAGTGTTATCCAAATTAAAGCTTAACTAGTAAAGGGGCGGGGCCCTAGGGGCTACGCGGACATTAAGCATTCTTTTCCGCTAGGTCGGAGATTTGCGACATTAATACTAAAATGTATGCAAGGGTGTGCAAAGTTAGATTTAGATGAATAAGAAATGGATTTAGTAGTATTTTAGTAGCTACCATAGGCTTACGCAAATTATTTTTCCCCCGTACTACCATTTTCCCGCAAAACCGTTTTGTTGAACTACCGTTTGCTGTATACTATCATTACGTCTGTACTACCGTTTTCCCCGTGCTACCGTTTCACCCTTACTACCGTTCCCACCATACAACACTTTTCGCCGTACTACAATTTACTCCGTACTACCGTTTCCCCGTACAAACGTTATCATCGTGCTACTATTTCCCCGTACAACCGTTTCTCCCGTCCTACAATTTCCTCCTCACTACTGTTTTCC
>CM055403.1:125808503-125825252 GCA_029228625.1 Pseudolycoriella hygida
TACTGTTTTCCCCGTACTACCATTTCCCCATACAACCGGTTACCCCCTTACTGCTTCTTCCCCCGAGCTGCCCAGCATTTTCACCAATACTGGAGTCTTCTACTCACAAAACTCTGAGACTTTGCCAAAGAAACCAATGATCTGTCTCTCATACCTTTCCAGATACTTTCAAAAGCATAAAAATTGACCCAATGTCCAACTGGCCGACATTTTCACCAATACTGATTACTTTTACTAATAAAATTCTCAGACTTTGCCGAAGAAACCAATGTTCTGGCTCTCATACCTTTCCAGATACTTTTAAAAGCAAAAAATCCAAGATGGCGTCACTTTGACAGGTGGCGCCCATTTTCTTAGGATTCATAAAGATTCTACTCATCAATATCAACAACTTTCCCAAAGAAACCAAACGTGTAACTATTCTAATTCAGAAGATAACAAAAAATCCAAGATGGCGTTACTTTGACAGCTGGCAGCCATTTTCTTAGGATTCATAAAGATTCTACTCATCAATTTCAATAACTTTCCCGAAGAAACCAACTGTCCAAAAAAACAAAAAAAAATTTTAAATTACATCAAGAAAAAATTTCAATTGAAATCTAGGTAGCATAATGGTTTTTTGCTATAAAAGGCAATGCAAAACCGCATTTTAATTCAGTCCCTTTGGACTCGTCAAGCAGGTCGGACGTATGTTGGTTCACATGGGAATCGTCTTTTGCATTGCCTTTTTTTGAATCATATAAGGCAATGCAAAACGACTCTTTGCTTCAGTTCCTCGGAACTCTTCAAGCAGGTCGGACGTATGTTGGTTCACGATGGAAATTTGTGACCGACAATTTACAAACAGACAGACAGACAGACAGAGAGACAGACAGATAGACAGACAGACAGACAAACAGACAAAGTTTTGACTTTTATAATTAGTTATGTTTCTACGGTAGAATTGTTACTGAGAAACTCAAGTAAATTCTTAAAGGTTGCACATGTTTCGACCTGCAGAAACTTAAGATGGCGGAATTTTATTTTTCGTGAAATTTTTTGTCGGTAGCTTTTCCAGAACCTTTAGCTTGTGAAAATAATCTTGATGATGGTAGGGTGGACATAGTCCAATTCCAGTTCGGTTAGTGAGTAAGCCTGCGCCTCCAAAAACGTACCCAAATTGCTATTATACTTCGGAAAAAATGATAAGACATCAAATCGAGTTCGATGGATTCCAGCCGCTGAGATGCTTGCAAAAACCGCATATAAATTTCACGTTGTTGTATGTCCACATACGGAAGTCTATTAGACATCTGAAGTTCCCTGATCGGCGCTGATATGAAGAATTTGAAAATATTCCAATTGCAGTCATATGTTGTAAGTTTGTTCAAGTTGCTTAGAAACGCTTCATTTCCGCCGGTAAAATCGCCTACTTCATCGACTTTCACTCGATCTAAAACCACTTCATTCAACAACGGCATGCTACTTAGAATGCTAGAAAAGTCACTCGAATTCTTGATTTCCGCATTAGATAATACCAGTTTGCGAATATTAGGACCATGTCTAACTGCAACCCGCACCAGTAAATTTATATCGTTTTCTGTCCATTTTTCTAAGTCGTACGGTTGTTTACTTGAGTGCAAAGTTATCTTAATGGACTGAAATCTACGCGTCAGACTCATAATTTCTTGAAATCATGATATCCATTTGCTTCCATCGTTCAGAGTAAGTGTGAAATTTTTCGTAATAGCTAACGATTCCGATATGACGTCGTTCCAACTGTAACGATAAATCTTTTACAATAGAAATATTTATTTCAAACATTTTCTTACGCACAGTTTACACACTAGAGCTGAATTTTTCAGTGATTTTCCATTCAAGTAACTGAAAATGTGTAGAAGCGCATCTTCGCAAAGAATTTCTATCGGTGATTCCATTTCGGAGACTCTTTCCTTATCAGACATAGATCCAGATGGATTTTGTTTGAGTGACTAGCTGTGTAGGTTTTCCTATTAATAAAAAAACGAAAAATCATGTGAGAAAAGTTCTTAGCACAACACATCGTTGACACATGAGTTGTGATATCGCAAAAAAAGCGTTGTGATCACAAGAAAAACGTTGTAATGGTTTGTGATGAGTTGTGTTATCAAAAGAAAATTTAGTAGTGGTGAATATAAAATGTGAGGGTGGTAAGTACAATTACCAAATTCATAATTTAGACATATTTGCGTTTCAGCTGTTTTAGTCAGCTGGTGAACTCATACAAATAAACATTAGTTTACAAATTCAGGTGGATTACTCTTTACTTTGTATACCGAACCGAGGGAAGGTCACGTCCATACCAATTCATGTAAAAATCGAAATATCGCTTGCAGTGATTAACCCTTCACATTGAGCTCAGTGTGTATGTGTAAAGCAAATGTAAATAAAACATTAATTATACATGACACATGATTTTAATTATTTTGATTATGGCAAACCATGAAGCGTGTTTTTAAATTTGTTCTTTTAAGTTTGTGATAGCTAAAATTCGAGAAATCATCTAATTTTTTTCTAAATTTCGGTAAAACAGTGAAGTGAAGAAAAATTTTGAGGATCTGTGAAATCTCTATGAACTTAACGAGACGTTTGAAAGAATTACTTCTTTCAAAAGCATTGCTTTCGTCACTGTTTTAATTACATGGACGTCTTGAACATTACATCCAATCGAATTGACTACCCAAATTTTATTTATTAATCGACTAATAAAATATCGTGAATTCGTTTTCGGACTTTAGTTTATGAAAGAGCAATTAAAAAAATCATTTTGCCATAATCAAAACAAAAAAATGTTACACGGACCCGTACGAATCCCGATACGTTGCGTAGTAGGGTTAACTGCTATGTTTGTGTTCATAAATCTAGTACTGTTGAAACATTTTTGACATGAGTTCTAAGGTATCGCTAAAATTACTTTATACTAACTAAAGTTTATAGAAAAATGTAAGAAAAAAAAATTCGAAAAACATGCACAGACCAGTATTAGAATTTTTATTGTAAAAGTTTAAAAATGAAGAAAAAATGAAATGTTCCAAATTCTTTTAGGACATCAGAAGTTCAATGACCTTCAGAAATTATTGAAGGTAATGCCAAAAGCTCTCCCGAAGTACGTCGTAAGGCAAATTAGACCTAGATTACATGAGCCAAAAATCTTTAAATTAAAACATTTTTCAGGAAATGTGAGTTTTTTAATTTCTCTGAAATGTATTTCTCTAAAACTTTACCATTTGTGGCAACTATGCAAGTGCCATAGTTCTAGAGGATTAGGTCGTCTTTTAAATTCTAGAAGTAGCTAAATCTTGGGATAACATCATTTGTCCAAAAAACATGAAACTGCTTTCTCTAAAATATGAAACTTTGTCTTTGGTAGCAACTTTCTTGCGTGATTCTAGAGATCATAGTAATATGCTATTAGTTTCGCTCCTCGTTACATCTCATAGATGGCACTGGGTTTGTCGCACAGCTTACCACTGGCACAGTAAAACTTTCCGGTAATGAAAGGATCTCAAAAAATAGAACCACAAACAGCGAAACTATCCTATAACCCTTCATGTGTTGTAAGGCAGATTATTATTATTATTATTATTGTGGTCGCAGTTGAAAATTGGAGTTTTGAGATTTTTTTTGCGATTGAGAATTGCGATGAAATTGCGCCAGCTCTCAGTTCTCTCAATTTGATCTCAGTACCTGTCAAAAAATGTATCGAGAAATAAAATTGATCGAATGCTAAGAGGAATTATTCTCATTATCTGTCAAACAATGCACGTCGCAATAAAATTGAGAAAGTGTTGAGAGAAATTATTTGTGTGATTTATGTCATTGATTTTGTTTAGACATAAACAAAATAATTAATTTCTGCCCAAACGGATTTCGGTCAAGCATAATGCCAGTGTGTCGTGCGAGGATTCCTCTAAAGTACTTAGTTTCTCAATCGGACTAATATCTCCCGAGTAATAAGGTTTTGAAAACATGATGTGATTGCAGTCTAACCGCAAGACATGGGTCAATACCGATTGAAAGTCTATTTACTACAGTTTTATAAGAGTTTTTGTATGAAAAATAATAGACGTATCTGATGGAATGTTGTGATAATGTTGTATTGCTGGTCATAGTACTCAAATCTCTGATAGCGTTGTATCGCTTGGATTTTTTGACCAAATATTAGAGTGCACGAACTAAATAAAAGGGAATTTAACTTCCAATCTTTTATGAAGGGCACTATATAAGGGACGAAACAATGGACAAAATAAATGCTGATTTCGGCGTATATCACGCCCTCACATATCAGAGTATGTGATTTCATCAGTACACCTATGTCATGACTATGTGTATATCAGCATACATAAAGGTAGAATGACTTACCATTCGAATTACCTTCGCTTAAATACACTTGTTTCTAAACAGTTGATTTGTTAATTTTGTTGAAGCCCAAGACTTCTTTTCGATAATTTTGTTTACTAGATCTTTTACTTCTAGCAACAATTTAACCATGATTTTTTTATACTGGATTCGCCACATCCAGCAATGGACCCTTCACGCAAAGAAAAGATATGATTGCGGCATTTATAACGACACTCCAATAGAATTTGTAAACGTACGAAATGTAGAATTACAAATTATATTCGCAGTGAATATAGAATTGAAACGTTTGTCATATTGACTGCAATTATAAATTATATTGGGTGGAATTGTAACTGTGATCACCGTGAATATAATTCTCTTTTTTCATGCTAGTGGTGAATAAGTGAGGAATATGCTTGTTTCTTACCAACACAAGTTTCACTCGTATACTATCTAACAGTGTAAAATTTTGGATTATAATTGCTTCGAGTATAACCAAATCACTGTGAATATAATAATGAAGTTATATTCACTGCAATTATAATTACAGTGGTTTTCATTTGAATGTTGACACGTTTTTCGCCGTATGCGATTCATTTTCGTAAAATTTTGGCGTTCTAAAAGTTAAGAAGATGAGTAGGGCGGGTAAGATCAGCAAATCAGCATTGTTTACAATTGGTTATTTTGCGTGGCCAACAACTAAAGCCACGACACAAAGTTGTAATTTAACGTGAACAGAACAGCGGCTAATGACACGACAGATGAGTTGTTGTTTGACGTGGACGACAATTGCATTGCCACGACAAATGAGTTGCAATTTAACATGGGCAGCAACGATGACACGACATATGAGTTGTTGTTTAACGTGGACGACAACCTGATTGCCACGACAAAAAGTGGCGATTTAACGTGAACAACGACTAATGACACGACAGATGAGTTGTTGTTTAACGTGGACGACAACTGCATTGCCACGACAAATGAGTTGCAATTTAACGTGGGCAGCAACGATGACACGACAGATGAGTTGTTGTTTAACGTGGACGACAACCTGATTGCCACGACAAATGAGTTGCACCTTAACGTGGTCAGCAACTAATGACACGGCCGATGAATTGTTGTTTAACGTGGACGACAACCGAATGGCCACGACAAATAAGTAGCAATTTAACGTGGGCACCAACGATGACACGAAAGATGAGTTGTAGTTTAACGTGGACGACAACCTGATTGCCACGACAATGGAGTTGCAATTTAACGTGGGCAGCAACGATGACACGACAGATGAGTTGTTGTTTAACGTGGACGACAACCTGATTGCCACGACAAATGAATTGCACTTTAACGTGGTCAGCAACTAATGACACGGCCGATGAATTGTTGTTTAACGAGGGCGACAATTAATTGCCACGACTTGTTTAAAGTAAACACGCTGACATTAATGATCACTAAAGTGAAAATTTACAAAAGAAATTAAGAGGGAAAATTAGGATCATAACTTAGGAGGAGAAAGATGTCTGCAAAAAAAAGAGAATTTTAAAATAAAATAAAAGTATAGCCGAAAAATATCTTACATAGTTACTTCTCCCTAAACTTTCTTCAAGAAGAAGCCGAATCACCAACCACAATTCACTGCCTCTACTTTACACACCAATTATTATTTTGAATAGACACGGGTACTGCGAAATGATTCGGCCAAAGTCTCAGTCATTGCTAAAAGGACTGCCGAGGCCAGGCCAAATTTTTAGTCCATTAGTGGTTGGATCAGAGACAGAAGAAAACGTATGAGCTGCCTTCCTCTTCCCAAACCAGGACATACCTCCACTACTGGAAGACCGGCGTATTCGAAAAAACCGCAGGTATCGAAGTCAGCTCAATCATGTCATACCTTGAAGATTCCGTTTTTCGAAATTGACCATGTTATGGATTTAGTATTGATCTCAGCATTATCATTGAACACACTGACAACTCGCGATTCAACTTTAGAAAGCACTAGAAGGTTCTGCCGTACTTTTTTTTTACATTGAATAAATTTACTAAGATTATTAGGTTTATTTGAAGAAATTAAAATCTAGTGTTTGCTTAATTTAATTACATAGTTCAAAGAGTCAATGGTCATCCAAAATGTAGAAAAATCAGTCGGTGAGACTGAGATTACTTTTTAAAATATTCTGCCTTTCTTAGTTGAACGATTTTCATTTGAATCTGGAATAAAATGAAATTTCTTTAAAAATTCACTCTACTTATGAATTACAAAAAGCCTAGTAGCATTAAATCAAAACTACTCAATTGCCAAAGACTTAAAACCGATTTTTGGAGACTACATAATGGTAAGGCACGTTTGATATAAAAAATTCACATTTTACGATCCTATTTATGTAGCCACCAAAAAAGAATCTGAGAGAAAAGGTTATCGCAGCAGAGTTGAAGAAGAAAAATACCATTGCAGCCGAAGCCATCATAGAACAGCTGAAGCACGAATCGAAAATAACAACTCGAGGGAGTTCAAGTTCAGTGTCTGAGCATAGTAATACTGCAACTTTAGCGAAAGCGGTAAAATCTTCTTTAGGACCTTAGGAACGTTTATCCTGAAAGTATGCATTTTAAATTCAGCCACGGGAAAAGAGTAAGACTCAGAAAGCGCCTGAGAAAAAAAACAGCAGCAGAAATATTGTAAATGGGTTGAAGGGAATAACTCAACAAACAGATTCTGTACAGAAAATGGCTGCTGCAAGTACAAACTCTAAGCCGAGTTCTGCAACTACCACCTTTAAGGCACCTCTTATAAATACAAGTTCAAAGACAGTTGTCGAAGCTACTGCATCTGATGCTGCAATTACAACTACTGCTTCTAAGCCATCTGTTGTGAGTACCATTAGTGCTTCGCATAGTTCTTTGAATCTCACAAACATACTATGCTTAATTTGACGAAATGCCTCTACTTTAGTTTTTAAAAGAAACCGAAAAGCCTATTGCCAAATCAGACTCGAAGAGAAAGGCTGACCATGAAGCTAATGAAAAGCAAGTAAAGTCGATTCGATTCCATCGAAAAAGAGAAACGTCTCAAGGGGCGTCTTTAACTGCGAAAATTGATAATCCAACAAAAGGTTCTGTATCAAAAAACAACGCTGTAACTAGCGCAAAAGATGGAGCTCGCGAATATGTTTATGAAATTGATTGTAAGCGAGTAGGAGATCGTGTCAATGTTATCGATTTAGTGAGTATCACCCATTTGATTAAGTTCAAAACCTTTATCTAATACGATCTTTATCTTAGCAAAAGTATGTCGAGAAACAGATAAAAATCAACGGAGTAAAAAACAATACGGATGGCAATATTTCAATTCGTTGCCAAGGCCGAAAAATTATGGTCAAAGCAAAAGCTTATCTCCCCAAACGTTATCTACGTTTCTTGTGCAAGAAATTTTTGAAGGCAAACAAATTATGGAGCGTTCAGATGGTTTCCAAAAACACCTATTCCTATGAATTGAAATATGTTGGTACTTTGTGAACAACTCATTGTTCGAGAACGAAATAATCGAAAAAAAAAAATTATAATCTTCATATGAGTTTCACTTAATCGTGCAATCAGATCTCATAAATTTGATTGCCATTCATATCTCAACCCAATGAAACTGTTTTTCGTGCTTTAGAGACAAGTTGATTCGAAATTATTTTGAAAAACAGATTTTGCGTTAAGATAAAGTTTCTTGCGAATAAATCTTCCAAGAATAGCTTCTGAGAGCTTACAACTAACAAGATCATCTTGAATAACATTAGGATTTAGAAATTACTTCATTAACAGCAAAAGAAGCTTGTTCTGATAGTATTTTGTGAGACTAAACTGACTGAGTAGAATGAGAATTGCGGAAAGTCAAAACTTTTCTTGCCGCTGTCGGTCTCTTGCGAGGTAAGCTCAACTTGGTTTTTAATTCAACTTCCGGTACCAGCTAGTTTACTTCACAAGATCTCAGCGGCTTTTCCCACTTTCTAGAAATGATTAGTTCATCGATTCTTAGAACTTATGCGGTACTGCAGGGACGATAATTGCATTGAGAGTGAAGTTTGTAGCCAGACTTTCAACTTTCTCTGCAAAACCACAGCCTTATGAGCCTATTCAACCAGAGAAATGATAAGTAGGTACGCAATTCTCTCACATTCTTTCCCAACGCACCAAAGTCTGTCACACTCGCTTTCACATGTGTGTTCCACCTCGGCACAAGCGTACCAACTTATCATTTTCTTGTATGCAGCTAGCAATTTTTCCGAGTGCCAACACACTTTAAAGATCTTATTTTTCTCTCCGAGTTCACTTTTCAATTTTCCTTCACGTTGGAATTAATTGCGTCACTGAAGAACTTACAGTAGTTGGCTATTTAAAATAACTAATTTCGTTATCGGCAGTAGGCCTATCGTCCGACTTCACAAAAATGTATTTTTCCAACGAAGAGAGACGGGTCATCTGCTTTTTGCAAATTGATTACGGTCTGAGCTTACGAAAAACGGCTGAGCATTTTCATCAAATATTTCCCAATCGTCCACGTCCCTCTCCAGAAGGTATTTCTAAAATGTTGAAAAAGATTCGGTCAACGGGAAGTGTATTTAATAGACCAAAGACAGGTCGGCCAAGATCAGCCACAACTGAGGAAAATGAGGTGATGGTGATTGCATCTGTCTATAACAAAAGGCAACAAAGTCTCAGGGAAATCTCAAATGAGACCGGAGGAAGCGTTACATCAATTTGGCGAATTCTGCGGAGACACAAATTTCATCCATACGGGATAAAATTAACTCAGGAACTTTCAGAAGATGATTATTTAAAACGACTCGACGTTTGTGAGCTTATGGAGAAATGTACACGGGACCTTGACTTCCTTTCGAAAGTGTGATTTTCGGACGAATCCACTTTTCACCTAAATGGCTACGTCAATCGCCACAATTGCAGATACTGGTGTGAATCCAATCCAAACGAATTTCGTGAGGCTCACACGCAACGACCGGTGAAAGAAAACGTGTGGGCTGGCATATTGAAAAACGAGATAATTGGTCCTTTCTTTATCGATGGAAACCTAAATGGGCCAAAATACGTTCTATTACTACACAATCACATCGTTCCAACTATGCGTGCGTCAGCTGCTAGGCAAAATATTCTATGGGACGATGTAATTTTTCAACAAGATGGAGCGCCGGCACATTTCGCTCGTATAACTCGGACTTATTTAGATCTCGTCTTTCCTAACCGTTGGATTGGACGTAAAGGTCACATAACATGGCCATCCCGATCGCCCGACTTGACACCTCTTGATTATTTTCTATGGGGACTCCTTAAAGATAAAGTTTTTCGGACTGTGCCTGCCAATTTACAAGAAATGCGCGACCGAATATTGGAAAATTGTCTGATTCCCGACGATGAAATGTTTGTTCGGGTAAGAAATTCTTTTGAAAAGCGTATTTTGTTATGCATACATGAAAATGGAACTCAGTTTGAACACTTACTTTAAAAGACCTCTCACGTGCCGCTGTGTTGTACCAAAAATTTTATTCTTTACCGTAAAATCTCATCTGATTGGCTGTTATGAAGATAAAGCAATTAACAAAAATTCTTAGTAAATGTGTTAGTGTGACGAACCCATTAAAAATACTGCCAATAAGTCTTCGCATTTCGCCGTCGAAACAATGATAAAAAAGTAAACAACTTTAAAACCAAAATTAAAAGTGATAAATGTCTATATTAAACTTCGAGTGCTAGAACCTACATAACTTTGATCTCCACTGTGAAAAACTTGTGAATAAACCGCCAAAAAAGTTGAAAAATCCAAAAAAAGACTCAAAATGTCACAGTGAAAAATTTCTGTAAAATTTGAACCGGTTTGAAAACGTGGATTGCGTTTGCATTCTCGACCTTAACCGCAATTCTCAACAACAATCAATACTGAAAAGAAATCACACCATTATTGTATTTATCAACACAACTTTTCTTTGTCACATTTAACCGAAATATATGAACTGTTTTACTGTTTACCTTTTGTACACACACGTTTTTCAATTCCGACATTTTTGACATCCTTCACACCACAAACATCGAAGCCGTCAATCCTACCGAGTCTGCTGATTCCTTTAAAGGCCGCTAGTGCCGAGATGACACGATGTGAATGATTTTAATATGATTTTTTTTTTCTTTTTATAGCAAATGAAACAATGAATGTAACAAAACGTTGTAAAAGATTCAATTCGTGTTATGTTAAAATGACTGAAGAGAACTTAAAAAATGAAGTTGTAAAAATTTGCTGTGTGCCTGGTCGTGTGTTATTTTCTAAAGAAAAGAACAAAACTCATTTTACGCATTTTTTTGCACTCATTTTTTGTGGGTAATGAATAACAAATAACGTATCTGTTTTCGATGACAGCGTCTATAAGGGTCTTTACCTGAAAGGCTACGCGTCTAGAAGTGAAAATAGCATAATTAGTGAAAATTCTGGACGAGTTTGTTACACTTAGAACCAAAAAAGGTACCTCGAATGTGAGTTTTTCGTGAACAATTTGGAATTTCCACTTCCAAACATTTTTCCTTTTTATAATTTTTGTTTTTCACACAATATAGGAACTCCCTTCTCATTTGGGTTAAGCTTTTTATTCCATTTGTGGAGGTACGTAAAGTTTAGGATACAAAAAGTTACAGATTTTCAATTTTTTCAAAATTTTTACTTAAATCAACTTCATTTTTTTTCTACGCGTCACAAAGTTCTACTTAGACATTCATTTGAAAGCTAAGGGCAGTGGCTACAGCCTCCCGCTTTGGGTTTGGGAAAAAATGTTATACCGTCCCTTCCACGACTCTTTGAAAATGACCATTTTTTCGACGTTTTTGACTTCTGTAGCCAGCTACTTGCACTTGTCAGGAGTGTTGCCACAGCCAAAAGTTTTGTATCATTGGACTACTTAATCGTACATAATTTGCCTGGAATCGATTTGGTCTTGTCCAAGACTATTTTTTTGACCTCTGTGCAGACCATATTTCGGAGATTTCAAAACTACAAAATAATTTTTTGAAAAAAAAACTTTTCTTCTACGAAAGCCTTCTATTGGAATGAAGAATCGAATAAGCCATAGAGATCAAAATTCCGCGACACGTTGGATTCGTGTTTCATACAAGCCGTGCGAAGTTCCGACAAACTCACTCTTAAAATGATCGGATGTGTAGCTAATTCTAATTTACCCGTATCATTTCACTGAATATTTTCCCCATTAGTTTCACATATACGTCCAGATAATTTTGTTTGTCAATAATGTCATTCTCAATATATTTTTGTTTAGTCACAGGGCATTAATCTGAATTAGGCCCATTGTTATCACCATCCCCTAGGTAATAAATTAATTAGTCACAGGTCATTAATTTTAAACAATACTCGAGAATAGTGCTGATTCCTCTTCTGGCATGCAAATGTGCGACCATTACAGTTGAGTTTTTTTGCACGAACGTTCAAATATGGTTGCATGGCGGGGCGAAAGGACTCGTGAAATATCGAGTTTTATATTTTTTGTAATATTCTTTATAAAAAGTAATGTTACGTCTCAGAAGAAAGTAAATTCTAGCATTGCTTGCCTGATTTTATATCTACGTTCAAAATTTTTATTTGCTAAAAAAGGGAGTTGATCTTTGACCTTTCCCAAATCTTATTTCCATTTTTTTACTCCTAAAAATAACAAAAATTATTACATAATCACTTTTTGTCCAAATGCAGCAGGAACGCAAATCGATTAATTACAGCCTGACGAAGAGTCAAAGAAAACTCGAAATATTGCATAAAAAGTTGTTGTTGTTCTGCTCTTTGCCGCTATAATCCAAGAAACTTTCAACTACTACTGTCATATAACATGTCGGTTCCAAATAAGCAGCGTGGAGGACTGCGCCTCTCCAATGTGGGTGAGGGATTGGGATCTCGTATATCATAAAAATGGGAGAACTCTATACTATAACGGTAGCCGGGAGTGAGTGGTTCTAACGCTGCCTTTCCCGCACCATCGTGACACAACTGCGCGGCTAATGAAATATGACTTGTGAGTGTATAAGTTTCAGCCTTGAAGTAATCATACCACACTCAGGGTTTAGGCGCACAAAATTCTTTTGAAATATTTTCACTAAAAAGCGTTTTCGTTGTAATTGTAATGTGTTGCATTATTTTGAATAATGTAATAAATAACCGAAGCGCGGCGGCTACTACTTGCATTGGCGAAAATAATTCCCTCAACTTTCTCTACAACATATCAAAAGTTTTTTTTGAGTCCCCGTCTATTTTCCGCTATTTTGGCGGTCACCCTGATACACTACACACCCACCCAACTCTACAACTTTCCCTTTGACACCAAACCTCTATCTCGAACACACAATTATTGCCTCACACAGAATGTGCTATCATACACACTACACACACAAACACATACGTATGGGCTTTATATGACGCCCAAACGAGGCCGGTACCCCCCCCCCCCTTTTTTTTAAATCTCATATGGCGTAGAATGCCCACTCGAAGGTCCCTGCAAAATTTCAAGAAAATTTATCGAGCCTTTTCGAGCACGAGCCAAAAAAGTGGGAACTAACTAACTAACCCACTAACAAAGTAACTAACTAACATAGGATGTTTGCATTAACTTTGGCTTCTATGATACAGCACTTTTTGTATAGGAAATGATTATTTTCTAAAGGTCGTATCTTCGGATCCAACGAACCGATTTTAATGAGTGAAAAGACATTTCGCCTTAGAATTTTCTGTAGAACCCAGGAAAAATATTTTCCGGGGGGTACCTCGCAAGGGGGAGAAGTCAAAACTTAGCTGTATATGGTTCCGCAGTCTACGAAAAAAAGTTTTCTGAATTTTTTGTTCGTATGGGGACTTGCGTCACGTTCATAGAACAGAAAATTTGGACTCATGGATGACTCAGGAGAAATTTTCGTTCGCTACATTACAAACATTTGGAATGGCCCGCGTGATGAGCTCGTGCATTTCCATACGTTCCAGCGCGTTGCCACCGTTCTTAAAAAGTTCACCGGGTAGATTGTCTGTCCCCGGCGCTTTGAAATTTCTGAGCCTCGAAATTTCAGCTTCAACTTCTGGCATCGTTGGTTCTTCTATGTATGGTTGAGCAGTAAGAAATGGCAATTCGTTATTTTCATCGTTTCGGTTCAGCGGTGTGTTCGGATTAAGCAGTTCTTTGAAGTACTCCGCCCATCTTGCAATGCACTTTTCCTCATCTGCTATTGCCTATCCTGCAGCCGTTTTTTGTTTCGGAACAGTTTTTGAGCGAAATTTCTCTTCGAACGGTACTCTGCCTGGCCTGCTCGAGTATATCGACTCAGAGTTTTTAGTGGAGCTGCGTTTTTGTTCTCCAGAGCTCGCTGGCATTCATCGTCGAGCCAATTATTTCTTTTATTTCCCGTTCTCGTTCCTAAAGTCTCTGCTGCGACGCTCTCTACATTCCGTGTAATTTGGTTCCACGCATGGTCTATGCTGTTCACTGACCATTTCTTCAATAATTTTTCTCTACAAACTATCCAATTATTTGCGTTGAATGTCTTGGTTCTGCAGTTTTTCAAAGTCCCACTGTTGTCGGTTGTGTTGGACCGATATGCGAGACCTAACAACCACTTTAACCAAGTAGTGGTCAGAATCAACACTTCGTCCTCTATAGCTCCTGACGTCCAATACATTTGAACAGTGACGCCCATCTGTCAAAACGTGATCAATGTGACCCATGTCGCTTTGTGGATGTTTTTATGTTCGAAATACGTACTGCTCACAACCATGTTTCTTGATGCTGGGAACAACCAAAAAATAAATTAACGAACTAAGAGCTTAGTTGACTTATGCGCATGCGCAAAATCAACTAAGAAGTTAGTTGATTTTTTTTCATTGCTACTGTCCAATGAAAAAAAAAAAATTTGTGCGCATGCGCATAAAGTCAACTAACCTCTTAGTTGGTAAATTTATTTTTTGGTTGAAATGAACTACACGCGTACCGTTGTTGTTAGTTTTCATGAAGGCTGCATTTACCAATGTGGGATCTTAATGTCACGTTTCGGTGCTCCGTCACATATCTCCACCAGTTTCTCGTAACAAGGCTCCTTCGCTTCGTTGTCTTTTTCCTCCGTGGGTGCGTAGGCGTTAATAAGAGTGTAGTTGAAAGATTTTCCTCTTATCTGTAGAGAGCACAATCGCTCGTCAACAGGATTGAAACCATTCACCTCGTTTCTAACTGTGCCGAAAACCATGAAACCTGTTCCATACTCTCTTGGACTGTCATTACTTTTCCCACTGTAGTAGAACTTATAGTCGCTACTAATCATGGTGTCCTTTCCAGGTCATCTCGTTTCTTGCACTGCTTTAATGTCAATTTTTGCCGCTCTTAGCGCACTTGTGGGAGATCTCAATCCTCCTGGCCGCAACAAAGATCTTACATTCCATATTCCTAGTTTTAAATTGTGTTGTCCTTTTTTCGTTGCTTGAGTCGTTGCCGTTTATCCTGTCCGATCCTAGGCTGTGTTGTTGAGTTCATAACCGGTATCCATTTGTCCGGTGTTTGGAGGTTAACCAAACGCCCAGCCTACTTCCGTTTCCCCGATGACCCGTGGGAAAGTCATCAGGTAGCACTCTTAAGTTCAGCACAAAACTCTGAAGATAATTGAGGCCCCGGGGACTACGACGTGGACGTAAAAAGAGCACTTGATATTTAGACAATTGAACACCTGGCACATGACACGGACTACCACACTCCGCTCATATGCAATCAGGCGCTACCCTCTCTAACTACGTTGGGATCTCGCATAACATAAATATGGGAGAATTCTATACTATAACGTTAGCCGGGAGGGAGTGGTCCTAACGCTGCCTTTCCCGCACCATCGTGACACACCTGCGCGGCTTATGTAATATGACTTGTGAGTGTATAAGTTTCAGCCTTGAAGTGATCATACCACACTCAGGATTTAGGCGCGCAATGCTCTCTGGAAACGTCCACAGAGTCCCGCTTCTTATCACCCATTCGGCCCTGCACTACTGACTTCCCCAGTCATATCTGACTATTCTCGTCCTTTGCATTGTACCGACTGTATGTCAGTTCATTCCTTTTCAACTCTCGTTAATTATTATCTTTATAGTAGTCAACCCGGTCAGGGCAGTCTTTGCAGTTTTAACAAAAAACGTTCTCTGAGTACTCGGAATCGAGTTTCGTCGCGTATTTTAATGTGTAAATACTTACCCCAGCTACGAATGAGGGGCAACCAGTTGTCACGGATAGGAGTAGACTTGGCCATCGTAGCCATTCGTTATTCATTTGGTAAAAAAAATCGTAAAATTCGAAAAGTTTTCAGCATTTTCTTTGAAGTCTTTGAAGTTATTTTCCAGTGCTCCGTGCGTACATAAAAATTTTGCTCGCATCGCAAGTGGGCAGAAATATCGTCAGCGGTGAGTATAAATTTCTCCTACAGTGAATACACACTTGGAATGCGGTCAGTATGTATGTAAGTGGTTTAAAAATCTCAACAAGTACGGAATGTACCTCAGGAAATGGTTGTTGAGATTTTTACAGTAGATTAACATCATAAGGGGACAGGGCCGTAGCCAGACCGCTTCGTCAGGGGGGGGGGGGGGGCTGAAGCCCCTCTACCGTTCAATTTTTTTCGAATCATTAAAAAGTGTAAGCGAGCAAAGTTTTTCGAATTTTGTTGCTAAGAGTAAATAGTTAGAAACTTAAATAGAACATAACCAAAGACCCGTACGTATCAGAATAGATGTGGCAAAGTGACTCGAACGTACCTAAATATACAAATAAGCAAACAATCCAACGTTTTCTGTTCTTTTATAACTGTAAGAATTTCAAAGATCCATAGAAATTACCCAAGGTAATGTCAAAGGCCCTACCGAAGTACGTCTCAGACCATTCAAATCTAGAAAAGCTTATATCCAAGGACTAAGTCGTTTTTCCCTAAAGCCCAGAAACACGTGTTCACTTAAATTTAATTCTCTACAACTTCGCCATTGGAACCAACTTTCTAACTCTTATAGTTCTGGAGATCTGGGTCATCCTGCCCAATTATGGATGTGGCCATATACTAGGATTGGACCATATTTCCCCAAAACCCTGAAACCATCTTCCCTTAAATTTAATTCCCTACAACTTCGCCTTTGGAACCAACTTTCTAACTCTCATAGTTCTGAAGATCTGGGTCATCCTGCCCAATTATGAAAGTGGCCATATACTAGGATTGGACCGTATTTTCCCAAAACCCTGAAACACGTGTTCGCTTAAATTTAATTCTCTACAACTTTGCCTTTGGAACCAACTTTCTAACTCTCACAGTTCTGAAGATCCGGGTCATCCTGCCCAATTATGGAAG
>CM055403.1:125825752-125836474 GCA_029228625.1 Pseudolycoriella hygida
TAATTCTCTATAACTTTGCCTTTAACAGTAAATCTTCATATTGCATAGTTAAGGAAATATAGACGAAAAACTGTTTTCGTATATGGTCAAGAATCTCAATTTCGTCCATTCCAGTGCCCAGACCCCTGACCCGATTTCCACAAAATTTTTTTCCCAGTTTCGTGACATCAAATGCTTTCATTTGACACCAAAATGAGGAATTTCCGTGCTATACTTGCTGAGATATTTGCGAAAACGTTTCATCGATCATCGAAAATTTCATGTCCACTTCTCCACTTCTTCGACCATATCTCCGGAGCTACTTGGCCCAGTTTGCTCATCTTCGAACTTGAATCATGGGAGGCATGTACCTTTCAGGGAAAAAAAGTTTAGGCTGATCGGTTGAGCCGTTTGGAAAAAAAAGCGGAGACAGACGGACGGACGGACGTTGCTGATTCGTCATCTCTAGACGATAATAGATGCATCCCGCCCCCCACTCCCACCTCGATCTACCCCATGTTACAATAAAATTGTTTGTAGTAAACGTATAGGGCCTTAGGTACAGGGTCCAATAAAATAAAACCATGAAACACGTGTTCTCTAAATTCTTATTCGCTACAGCTTTGCCTTTGACAGTAAATCTCCATATTGAATAGTCTATAATATAAAATCCATGTCACTGCAATTCACTACACCTCACTGCACCATGCTGCACCTCACTACACTACACCCACTACACCTCACCGCAGTATTGGCCAGAATAATGTCAAACGGCCTTGGACCGCGCAGCAGCAAAGGAAGGCTCCCATCACTTTTTATCCAAATGCAGCAAGAACACAAATCGATTTTTTTGACGAAATGCGCCCCTACAATGTGCCCAATCAATTAATTACAGCCTGAAGAAAATTCAAAGAAAACTCGAAATATTGCATAATAAATTATTTACCGCTATAATCCAAGAAACTTTCAACTACTACCGTCTATAACATGACGGTTCCAAATAAGCAGCGTGAAGGACTGCGCTTCCCCAATTTGCGTATGGGATTGAGATCTCGTATATGATAAAAATGGGAGAACTCTATACTATAACGGTAGCCGGGAGTTAGTGGTCCTAACGCTGCCTTTCCCGCACCATCATGATACACCTGCGCGGCTAATGTAATATGACTTGTGAGTGTATAAGTTTCAGCCTTGAAGTGATCATGCCACACTCAGGGTTTAGGCGCGCAATGCTCTCTGGAAACGTCCACAGGGTCACGCTCGAATGTTGCAAAGTCAAGATTCTTGGCGTAACAACTTACTAGTCCTCGATGGCTATAAGGTATCATAGAGGCTTCTCATCACCCATTCGGCCCTGCACTACTGACTTCCCCAGTTATATCTGACTACTCGCGTCCTTTGCATTGTACCGAATGCATGGCAGTTCATTCCTTTTCAACCGGTATTACCCTCATTAATTATTATCTCTATAGTAGTCAACCCGGTACCATTGCAGTGCAGTCTCTGCAGTCATAACAAAAAACGTTCTCTGAGACCTCGGGACCGAGTTTCGTCGCGTATACTGAGGGGGGTCGGAGGCAACCAGATGTGACAGATAGGAGTAGACTTGGCCATCGTAGCCATATTAGTAATTCATTTGGCAAAAAGAATGGTAAAATTCAAAAAGTTTTCAGCATTTTCTGTGAAGTCTTTCAAGTTATATTCCAGTGCTTCGTGCGTACATAAACACTTTGCTCGCATCACATGTGGGCAGAATTGTCGACAAAATTCCCCTACAGTGAATACACACTTGAAATTCGATCAGTAAGCATGTAAGTGGTTTAAAAATCTCAAATGTTTTTTTTTTTTTCAAAAACACCATTTATTTGGTATGGATAGTACAATCTTAACAAAATTTGTCAATTTATTACTACAGTTGAGTTGTACTAAAGAAATTTTTGAGGAAATAACTTCAGTAAGACGCGTGCGGGACGGCCGACTCAATAGTCATGTCCCAAATTGCCATTCGAAGACTCCGGAGATTTCAGGATGTTCTTCCATAGGTTAGTTCATGTGGTTTGACTCGCTTCAGCCTCCTCATTTCGTCGGTTATATCCAACAACTGGATAGCTTCCACATTGGTGTGATAAAGTAGCCTTTTTTCGTGTTTAATGGCGTTAGCACGAATTACTTCTTCTACCCATTCGATTTTTAGGTCTTTATGTAATTCCTTGTTTGTTACAAAGCGGTATGCATTAGTAATCATGCGAAGGAAAATATTTTGGCTTGTTTGTATTTTCTCTGTATTTGTTTTTTTCGCACAGCCCCATAGTTCGGAGCCATACGTCCAGATTGGTTTGAAGATGGATTTATACACCAATCTTTTAGAGTAGAGGCTCAGTTTGGATAACCGATGAGCCAGTACATTTGTCTCGTTTTATGCTTCATTTGTTGTTTTTTCAGTCTCACGTGATGCTTCCAACTGCCTTTGCTGTCAAATGTGCCTTAGGAAATGGTTGTTGAGATTTTTACAGCAGATTATCGCATGAGCTCAAACTAGACAACAGACAAAGGAGAATGAAAAATTCGTTTGACATATGAGATCGTGATAAGCAATAATTATCAGGGGAAACCACCACGCGAATACGATGGAAAAGGGAAGCTGCTGCAATCGTGGATTATTGGAAGAAAGATCGTGAACCAGAAATTGATGATCTAAACGCAAATTTTGTTAACTTTTTTATTACAAATGCCCAACATATTTTTACAAAACTTTCTGTCGATTCTTACTACTTTCGACTGTTCCAGGTAGGGTTCGAAAATCAAATCAAATTTCGGAAGCTCAAATCAAATTTATTTTGTTTTTTCAACCCCGGTTCCAGGTAAGTCAAATGTTCAATTAACATTTCTGCACTTATAAATTGGATATTTGAAAAGTTTTTCTTTTGGTTTTCACTGTTCTTTGTCGTTAGGAAATCTGATTAAATTATCATCCTCATCGTATGTTGTCAAGTCGATTGATTTTAAGTTGCGATAATTTTTGATTTTATTGTAAATGCCAATGTCAATGTTTTCAGCTTCAACTACTAAATGCCGTAAATTAGGGCGGCTTAGCAATGCCTCTAAGATGGAATCGTCAAGAATATCTTCAGTGCTATACAAATTTAAGCTTAATGTTTCCACTGTATGATTGTTATTGAGAAACTCAATTAAATTCTCAAAGGTTTCACATTCGTTGACGTGCAGAAACTTAAGATGGCGGAATTTTACTTCTGGTGAAATTATTTCCGGTAGAGAACTCAGTGACAGACTTTTCACCGCAGGATTATTAGCTGCCATGAAATTGAGGATGTTATCAAGGAAACGGAAAGTAACGTCAAGAGCGCTAAATGTTTCCAAGTTAGCGCAATTAGTCAAAATTTCCTTTACCGCTAATTCACATGGTATGTCGTCAAGTAAAATAAGTTCCTTCAACTTTGGCATTTTCTTAAACGAAGCGTAAAACGAACTTTCACTGGGAAGCGTCATCCCGCCTATTGTTAGCTTTTCCAGAACCTTTAGCTTTGTGAAAATAATCTTGATGATGGTAGGGTGGACATAGTCCAATTCCAGTTCGGTTAGTGAGGAAGCCTGTGCCTCCAAAAACGTACCCAAATTATTCTTCCGACAAAATGACGTACATTTGAACCTTTTCAATTTTAAGCAAATCGCACCGTCGAATGTGGTTTCGAACGACGTCTCAGCACGATATGAGGAATCTACCTCGATGAATTCCAGCCGCTGAGATGCTTGTAAAAACCGCATATAAATTTCACGCTGTTGTATGTTCTCAAAACCAAAATCATTAAAGATCTCAAGTTCCCTGATCGGCGTTGATATGAAAAATTTGAAAATATTCCAATCGCAGTTAGATATTGTAAGTTTGTTCAATTTGCTTAGAAACGCTTCATTTCCGCCGGTAAAATCGTCTACTTTATCGACTTTTACTCGATTCAAAACCACTTCATTCAACAACGGCATGCTACCAAGAATGCTAGAAAAGTCCCTCGAATTCTTGATTTCTGCATTAGATAATACGAGTTTGCGAATATTAGGACCATGTCTAGCCGCAACCTCCACCAGTAAATTTATAGCGTTTTCTGTCCATTTTTCTAAATAGTACGGTTGTTTACTTGAATGCAAAGTTATCTTAATGGACTGAAATCTGCGCGTCAAACTCATAATTTCTTGAAATCGTGATATCCATTTGCTTTCATCGTTCAGGGTAAGTGTGAAATTTTTTGCAATAGCTAAAGATTCTGATATGACGTCGTTCCAACTGTAACGATAAATCTTTTACAATAGAAATATTTATTTCAAACATTTTCTTACGCACAGTTTACACACTAGAGCTGAATTTTTCAGTGATTTTCCATTCAAGTAACTGAAAATGTGTAGCAGCGCATCTTCGGAAAGAATTCTTATCGGTGATTCCATTTAGCAGACTCTTTCCTTATCAGACAAAGATCCAGATGAATTTTGTTTGAGTGACTAGCTGTGCAGGTTTTCCTATTAATGAAAAAACGAAAAATCATGTGAGATAACTTCTTAGCACAAAACATCGTGTTGCAATGAGTTGTGATGAAATGGCTACTTCAGCCAAATAACCAATGAGTTGTGATATCGCAAAAAAAAGCGTTGTGATCACAAGAAAAACGTTGTGACGGTGTATGATGAGTTGTGTTATCAAAAGAAAATTTAGTAGTGGTGAATATAAAATGTGAGGGTGGTAAGTATAACATTTGACAGTGGTGAGTATAAAAAAAACAGGAAATATAAAGTTGTGACTTTAAAGCAGCGCAAATTCAAAATATACGAAAAAAACAAAGTTATACTAACAGCAAACACTCTATTGGTAACAACTTACAAATAAAACATAACCTTAGACCCGTACTTGTCAGAATAAGCGTGGCAAACAGAATAGATGTTTCAAAAAGATTCGAACGTATCTGAATATAGAAATGAGCAAACAATCCAATGTTTCGTGTTCTCTTATAACTATAAGAATTTCAAAGATCCATAGAAATTACCCAAGGTAATGTCAAAGGCCCTACGTCTGAGACCATTGATTTTGACGGCCTAAATGTTCTCCCCTGCACCATATCACAAAGAGGATCAGCGTAGTTTCTTCAAGAAATCCTGAAACTATTTTCTCTAAAATGTAATTCTGACGAACTTTGCCTTAAGAAGCAAACTTCAAACTGACGTAGTTATATAAATACATTCGATCCCGTTAGCCCCCTAGGGGGCACCCCGCGAGGGCACTCTGAAGGCTTTGAAGGGGTGGATTCGAGGGTACTCATAAGCAATAAGCGCGAACGTGCATAAAGCTGTGTTGTGATTAACAAAGTTATTTTTTATACCAGGAAGCTGCCGCCCCCTGAACCTCCGCTAATTATTAGACTACGGCGCTTCCTTTCGAGACCACCGTCAACATTCCCGTCAAAATCTGTCCAAATTCCCATCAATCTACGTTTTTGTGACGTTTCGTAAAAGATAAAAGTCCCTAGCTACGTCATACACCTAGGTTTTAGTGACATTTTGTAAAAGGAAAAAGCTCCCTAGTTTTGTTAGCTACGTAGGTTTTTATGGCGTTTCATTAAAGCTCAAAATACTGGCTTTGTTAGCTTCGCGACGTTTCGAAAAAATGACCATCACCCGAAATTTCAGCAGTTTTCACTTCCTACAAAGTTGCAGCCCATCAAAAACTCTAAGACTTTTGTTGCCCGAAAAAAACTTCTGCCTGCCACCGCTCCTTAAGTAAGGGACCGTTCATAAATTACGTAACGCTAAAATTGACATTTTTAGACCCCCCCCCCTCCCCCCTGTAACGCAAGGTCCCGACAAAGTTCGGACTTCACATAATGGAAAAAACGATTTACTAGTTTTTAATCGACACGAACCCCCCCCCCCCTAGAGCGTTACGTAATTTATTGGACCAGGTTTTGACTCATGTCTCCCTTATGTCAGACAATATCACACCCCCAAACATGTTTTCTCGACGTTTTGCACCATCCCCGACAACATACCAAAAATTAGATTTTCAGTCATTTTCCGGCAGCGGAGCTTATTTTTGGCCCCTTTGAGCGACCCTAGACACCCAACTCCTCAACCGATTTTCACAAACCTGATTCCGTTGACTTACTGGGATCGCTACCTTTCATTTGAGACCTTACTAACCGCATTCTAACCACTGCCATGCGAGATATAGCCGAAAAAGTGCTCCCGTTCTGGGCTAAATCGCACAAAAATGACATATATCTCGGAAGTATGGAATTTTTTCACCCAACATTGTTCACCAGTTTTGTTAACCCGAAAAAATAACATCATTGCACACAACAGCAAAACTTCTCTAAGAACAAAGTGGTCAAACCCCGAAATTTCAGCAGTTTTCACCTCTTACTTCCTACGGATGAAGTATTATCAAAAAATTTTCTTCTACAAAGTTGTAGCCCATCGAAAACTCTAAGACTTTTCTACCACAAATAAACCTCTGCTACCGCCCCTAAGTGACTTTTGGGCGAATTTTACTTTTGACCAGTTTTTCACCCATACCTACCTTATTTCAGAACAATATCACACCCCCGAACATGTTTTCTCGACGTTTCAGACCATCCTGGACAAAATATAAAAAATTATTTTTCAGTAATTTTCGGGCCATAGAATGAAATATGACGAAATGACATGCATCCAATCGTAGGATCTCGAGGCGAGTTGACATAGTCTGGGTATCATTCTATGGCCATCGTTGCTGATATACACACGGTCTTAAGACAAGGTGTACTGATGAGTCGTAAACGACGAAATCAGCACTTTTAGTTCTTCGATTTTTGTTAAACGATTGGAAGTAGGATAAAGAATTGTGAGTGGCTTTTAAATGTTGATTCAAGCCGATGGACTTTAATCTGCTGAAGGTACAGCAGCCATAGTAGAATATTACTTCAATGGGTGCAATTGTACCGAAACGAGAATTTTCTCAATTTTTGCAGTAAAAGCGTTACACACAAACAAACAAACAAACATCTCGTCATTATAATATGTAACTAGTCGATCCCGTTAGCCCCATTGGGCTACGCTCAGTTTAAGAGGGGTGGGCGCGAGGGCACTCGTAAAGCTCCCCAGAGAGCGGGTGCAAGAGGACTTTCAAGCAGTAGAGCGTTGAAGTAATTAAGCAGAATTATTTTTTTATACCAGGGGGCTGCCGCCCCCTGAACCCCCGCTAATTATTAGCCTGCGGCGCTTTCCATGCCTGCGGCGCTTTCCCTTTGTCGCCCCGTAATCATCATAAGAACATCCCCTCAATAATCCTAAATCCCGTCACAAACAATGTCCCAAATCTCGTTGCAAATCCCGTCCGCAATCCCGCCCCAAATCTCGTCAAAAATCCCGTCACAAATCCTGTACCAAATCTCGCTTCAAATCCGGTCCCAAATCCCTTCCCGAATCCCGTCACAAATTCCGTTACAAATATCGTCCCAAATCCCGTTCCAAAAATTGTCCCAAATACCGTCCAAAATCTCCTCTAACAGCAACAAAAAAACTTTAAAAACAAATTAATTTCTCCTTTCCCCCTCCCAAGTCCGCCTCTTACCAACGTCCGACATTTTGTTGGTCACCCCGACACACTACACACCGAACCTAACATCTTTCCCTTTGACACCAAATATCTCACATCAACCAAAGAAAAAATTACAAAAAATGTTTCTTTACACCGGGAATTGCGGGAAATGGGCGCTTTACATATAAAATGCGACCCAACCTATTTGCTTTACATTTACTTGTACAGGTGGTGTAGTGTTTACTTTAATTAATTCAATCGTTCAACGCTTGTAAGATTCATATTTGCTTCACAAAGTCTGATCTGTAACGCCAAATTAAAGATCATTCTTTTAGTATCACTAATTCACTCAGCAAGCATATAGTACAATTAGAAATCGTATGGGAGCACTTTTAGTTCAATTTGAAGAAAAGGCTAAATGCGCCATTCAAGAATTTTAAGAATTTCTGTCTTCGCAAATTATTATTCGGCTTGTTCGTCCTCCACAATAAAAGACAAAATGTGGATATTTCTGTAGAAATATAAAAGAGACAGCGAATCAAAAAAATATTTTGTTTAGGTGTGAAAACACAATAAAATTGAACCATGTAATGCCTCAAATTGTATGACCGACGAGAGATACAATTTATTTAAATCATAAGTTCAATTTGGAAAATTCTTCTTACTCGTCGTACAAAGCAGATGATATCAAAAATTAAACAAAATACATAAATTTATCAATAAAAACCAATCACACAAAATCCGTAATATATTTTGAAAATGTTCCTTGCTAATTTTGAACAACATCTTAGATGAAACTCAAATTCAATGCATTAACCAATTTTCCAAAATCCTTATAATTCCTTTGAAATTATCTACTTAAATGTTGCGTATTGTTAACTACACATAAAATAAAAAACGCCTTCACTTATGCAATCGCGACATGTACCGAAAAGATATCAAAGCAAACCTTTGAAATACAAAACGTGCTTTGAAACTAATTTGAAATTATAACTTTTTCAAAAGCGAAATTTGACCATTTCTCGGTCAATTTTCTTCAATATTTTTGCAAATCTTCATAATATAGATTGGTAGGATTGGAGATTTGCTGCAAAATCAGTAACATTTATTTAACATATGAGTAAATTTGTCAAGTCAAAGTCAAGTCAAGTCAAGTAAATAAAGTCAAGTCAAAATGGCCGCCGTGATAGACGTGTTTTGGTTTGCTCTGTGTAAGTTTTGTTTATTTTTACAATTTTACGTTTCGATCCGGGTTTTGTTTTAATTAATTTAATTTTTATTAGTTGTTTATGTGTTGGGTGCCGGATCACTCAAATCATAACGCGGGTTTTATTGTTCTTTTTGCGTGTTTCAATTGCATTGTGATTCGAATGCAACGTGGCAGGTATTTGCTGGATTTTTCTTATTTTTCACTTTCTCTATTGCTTACAAAATGAGCTTTGGATTGTTTTCTGTGCGATATGCGCGTTCTAATATCAATTTTGTTGTTTTTGGAATTTCAATTACATTTACATTTTAATTTCCGAATGGCATGACGTCTCGTTAACATAACCTCAATCTTGTGATGTTTTTCGAATCAACGTTTTGCTAAACAATCTAATCAAACCTGTGTACTTTATTTGTCTCGGCATCCTACTTCTAGTAAAATGTTTATGATCATAATTTCGGTTGATGGCTTCGCTATATGTATAGCAATCCGTTTGGTAAAAAATATAAACAAACGAACACATTGCATTCCAAACGGTCGTTGTTGGTACCCATTAAAACTTGTACTTCCGGTGCGGTTCGGCTTACCAGGCCGTCCCACTGTATTCATTCTCGGTAAAAACAATTCAACACAGCCTCGGACGGGTGTTGGATACGGGGTACGACCAACGCTCGACTTGCTAGGTACCCCATCGTTGACGATCAGGCAATGCAAAATGGTTGATGGTTTGTTTATTGGAAGTCTAAACGTTAATGGGGGTTTTCGGGATCGCAGAGAGGAATTAGTTGATCTGGCTAAGGACTACGGTATAGATATATTGGCGTTGAGTGACGTTAGGACGAAGGGACAGGCGGAAGAACACGTGGGCGGATATAAGGTGTTTTTGTCCGGAGTTCAGTCTGGTAGGGCAAACTGGGGGATTGGAATCGCTATCAGGAAGGAATTGATCAAATTTGTCCTAAATGTTCGTTTCGTAAATGAAAGGCTGATGTGGGTCTCTGTAAAGTTAGCGGGTGGAATTTATCGCTTGGTTAGCGTATATAGCCCTTGCAATGGTAGTGATGCTACTGACTTGGACACTTTTTACGGACAACTAGGGGACGTAGTTAGCAAAAAGAGAAATGAATCATTGATTTTGCTGGGGGATTTCAATGCAAGAATAGGAAACTTTAAAAGCAACTCAGGGTATGGGAAGGTAGTGGGTAGATTTGGGGAAGAAACACTGAATTCAAATGGTAAACGGTTGTTGGATTTTTGTGACTTCAATGGGTTAGCAATAACCAACTCTTTCTATAGGCACAAGTGGATCCATCGGTATACGTACGTCAATGAGGGTTTGGGTCACAAATCCATTATTGATTACATGATTATAGAGCAGGACAGGAGACAGGTAGTCTGGGACACACGTGTTTTCAGGGGTTTCACTTTCGGTTCTGACCACTACTTTTTGGGTACCCATCTGTCGGTTGGTAAACTCTGTCAGACTAAAAGGAAGAAGGTGGTAAGTCGCAAATTTCGTGTGGGCAAATTTAGGGAAGAGGCGGTTAGGTCTCGTTTTATGGCAAAATTCGCCGAAGGATTTGAGGGGCTTCCAGCTGACTGCGGGGACATTGAGGCTGAGTGGGCGAATTTTAAGAAATTTGTCTTGGATCTGGCTGAGGAATGTCTGGGCAGTGTCGCTAGCGGGGGTCGAAACAAAAAGACGGGTTGGTGGAACGCCGATATCAGGGGGGCTGTATTGGAGCAAAGGAAACTATACTTGATTTGGTTACAGGACAGGACGGTGGCGAAGTGGGAGGCTTATAAGGCTTGTAGGCAACTGGTTAAGGATCTAGTCAGGGAAGCGAAGGACCGGGAGGGGAAAAGTTTGGGGAGGATTTGGAAAGGGCAGGTCAAGGCAGGGGTAAGAAATTTTGGTCGATGATTAAGGGCATTAGGCGCGGTGGCGTGAAAGAGGGAT
>CM055403.1:125836974-125847301 GCA_029228625.1 Pseudolycoriella hygida
GCCATATTTCCCCAAAACCCTGAAACACGTGTTCACTTAAATTTAATTCTCTACAACTTCGCCTTTGACAGTAAATCTCCATATTGCATAGTTAAGGAAATATACGTACGATTTTTTGTGCAGTTTCAAAACATTTTGTATCGACAAACCTTCGGAATTAAAACTAGTGAGGAAAAAAAATAGTCGAGAAATTTCGTGAAATTTCGTGAAGCTCATGAAATTCTTGAAATATAATCAAGAAATAGGCCCTGCTTCTAAACGGATTACCTCATTCCTAATGGGCAGGAGACAATATGTCAAAATGTCTGGATGGACATCACGTACGTTCCATGCGTCATCGGGAGATCCCCAGGGTAGCTAGGGTAGCCCTTTGCTATTAATATTGTTTATGAACGACGCCACTAAAGTTTTTTCTTCGTCATCTACTTATTTCCTATATGCAGATGACTTGAAAATGTGTCGGGTGATTCGTTCTGTCCGCGATGCGGTAGCTCTACAGCGTGATCTAGAGAACCTTGTTATTTGGTGTAATGACAATGAACTCTACCTAAACACTGGTAAATGTCGAATAATATCTTTCACTCACAAGATGTCAACGATCGAATTCGATTATAAGATCGACAATAGTTCCCTTAAAAGCGTTGAAGTTATTCGCGATTTGGGCGTTTTGGTGGATAAAAAATTAACATTTTCTAGTCACGTTAAAAATATTATTGCTTGTATTTGCAAGGAGGATCTGCAAGAACTTTCGCGACGTTAATGCCCTCAAAATTGTCTATTTCGCTCATGTTTGCTCGTATCTTGGATATGCTTCTGTAGTCATGAAACCTACATTGACAAAATTGAGCCCATTCAAAAGAAATTCCTGATTTATGCATTAAGACGAACAGTTTCTCGTGACGAAAACTATGTCCTTCCGTCTTACGTCAGCAGGTGTAAGTCGATTGGTTTGGAGGTCTTAGCAAGACGCCGGATGAACGCTTGTGCTTTCTACGCGTTTGACCGATTGAGTATGCTCTGGCACTCTTGTCAAAGTCAACAGTCAATCAGCCTGCAAGATTTTTACGGCAATTCTCAGTCTCAACATCTTGTCGTTCGAAGTCACAGGACTGACTATGGCAACTATGAACCTATGAACAACGTCTGTTTGCAATTCAACAAATTTGCTGACTAGTATTCACTAGTAAATAGACAGTGAAAGCTCATTTGGCCAATAAAAATTGGTTTTACTGTTCCAATGTAAATTGGTTCTCACTCATTTAGTTTGTAATCTAATCAAAGCCTAATTGGCCTCTGCTCACGCAGGCTACGTGACCGTAACACGTCGCAAAAAACTAACTTTTTTTCATGTGTGTTTTTTTCAGGGGAATCGGAACTGACCCACTCCGCTAGAGAGGCGCAGAATAGCTTTCAACACATGAGTCAATGTTTTGTTTTATAATTTAGTCTTTAATCTAAAATTTCAAGAACTGTGTTACGTTGTTTTCTTTTTTTTAATTTTGTTTTGCTGTTAGCATCTATTCTTTAAAATAATGAAATAACGAAATAAATAAATAAAATAAAACCCTGAAACACGTGTTCTCTAAAATCTTATTCTTTACAACTTTGCCTTTAACAGTAAATCTTTATGCCGAATAGTCTATAATATAACATCCAAAATGTCACTGCACCTCACTACACCTCACTGTACCTTGCTTCACCTTACTACACTACACCACACCGCACCTCGCTATGCCTCACTGCACCTTGGTGCACCTCACTACACTACACCTCAATACACCTCACTGCAGCTTACCTCACCTCACTGCACCTAACTGCACCTCACTGCACCTAACTGCACCGCACCTCACTGCACCTAACTGCACCGCACCTCACTGCACTTCACACCAACTTACTGCACCTTGGTGTACCTTACTGTACCTTGATGCACCTTACTGCATCTTGTTGTACCTTACTGCACCTTGGTTTGGTGCATCTTACTGCAGTAAGAAATACTAAGGTGGAGTCAGGTCCACCAAAGTACGGTAAGATGTTGTGAGGTGCAGTGAGGAGTAGTTCGATGCGTCAATGTGCATTGAGGTACAGTGAAAAGCAGTGAAGTGTAATGAGGTGCAGTGAGGTATACTGAGGTGTAGTAAAGTGCACTGAGGTGTAGAGTAGTCAGGTGCACCATAAGTGAGCAGACTTTTTTTTCGCGTTAAATAAATAAATTAAAAAAAAAAAGTTCTTTTTGTTGCTAAGTTATGTTATTGATTTTTAGTTTGAACCACCGAAGTGTGAACATCTAAATTTTTTTTTTTCGTCTGCAGTTATCAATTAATTTATCAAATTTCGCACTACTTCTACAGCGGCGTTAACAGTTCATAATATTTTATTTTCTGATTAACTTGAACCACAATTTAATAAGGCAACTACCTCATTTACAATATTTAATGAAGATTTTATCAAATAAATGCTGGAAAATGTAGTTTTAGTGAATACAGTGCTTTTGTCTCTTCAGTGCAGAGCAGTAATCAATAGTTAAATTGCTCTTCTATTGTTCTTTTCAAACAAAAAACAATATTATTTCAAGTATATTTCTTGTTTGGTTTTCGCTAATAAAAGTTTTTCCGTCCTTCTACAATATGACTTCCTAACCTGCTAATGGAGCCACCTCGGGCATCCTAGTAGTAATTAGGTACCCAAAAGGGCCAAATAGTTACCTTAGCGATTTAAGTGTTTGTGACTACAGTGAAAATTGACGCGAGAAATTTTAAACCTATGACAATGTAGGTTTGCTACGTGCTAAAAGCTATGGTATACAGCCGCGAGAAAATAGACGACTACACAATTATTCTTTTAGTGGAATCTTGTGGCTTATTTATTGGATTGTATTTTAGAAGGTTTCGGATTTTGTCTTTGCTAGCTTCATCAATATGTAAATTAAACCAATGGACAAGTGATGGCGTTAGCGTCTATATTATTTCCAAAAACAAGGTTAACGTACACATCAAGGTATTGAGTAATGTTGTTTTTAATTAGACTTACCTCGAGACACATGCATACAAATACTATAGTGTATTATATTATAGCAAAGTTTATATTAGAATGTGCGACAAGCCATAACTTCCATATCGTTGAATGTTTAACCCTTCATTACTATTATAACGTGGAAATTTTGAAGAAAAGCATCTAATTAACTCTTGACACTGATCAGCCTTACCTGTGAATCTAGTCACTTTCTTGGAACGTATCAACTGTCAATATCTTCATCTCAAAAGCAAAAATAATATTAGTACATATCGCTTCATGTGAAAATGAATCCATTTCAACACATGACGTTTCAAGAGAAACAGCTTGTAATCCAGCTACATGTACGTGGTTTCAACTGTTCGTTCATCGCTAAGCAACTCAACCGGCACAGAACAACAATTTCAGGCGTTGTAAATGATTGGAAAAAGGGAATATTTTGTAAGCGTAACCAAAAGAAAGAGAAAATCTGTAAACTGACTGCTCAGCAAATACTCAACGTCTTGAACTACTTCATTGAAAATCCATTCCATAGTTACGATCAATGCATCAAAAAACTTAAGTTATCGATTCACAGAACTACAATTGGGAACATATTGCTGAAGAAAGGATTCGGCAATTATGCCGCATGCACTAAACAATTTATTTCCATGCAAAACCGAATAAAGCGGTTAAAGTTTGCATTAAAATACCGACACTGGACAACTGAATGGCTTCAAGTATATTTCGTGGATGAAAAGACGGTCCAGACCTATTCGAATGGAAAGTTGCTGGTCAAGCGCAGGAAAAATGAACGATTTGACCCTGATAAGATGTCGGTCAATGAAACACAAAATACACAAAACAAGGCAAATCTTTTTGGAGCCGTTTCTTTCGATGGGCCAAATTACATATATTCAGTCAGCACGAAACTGGATAGTAAGCAGTTCAAGCAATTAATGCGAATGAAAGTCAAAAATATCGTTCGGAGCTCAACCGTACTTATAGACAACGCCAGTATTCATCCAAAGGGTGTAAACTATTTGTTAAAGTGCGGAGTGTCTGCTTTTCCTGACTTTCCACCGAAAAGCAATGACGTAAACATTATTGAGAACGTTTGGGCACAACTTCAAAAAATCTTGAACCGAAAGTTAAGAAATGTTACTATTTCAACGAAAGACCAGCTGCTTGAATTAATTGAAGAAAGCTGGAAGAATATACCGGCTGATTTTATCCGAAAATGTATTTTGTCGATGCCAAAACGGCTGGCTGAAGTCATTAAAATGAAAGGCAGACAAACTCGATATTAATTTTTATTCAAGAAAATAAAATAAATTGGCCTTTACTCTTCGATTAAAAGTATCACCATTCTTTTTTTTTGATGACGCAACCAATTGATCCAACTCCTCAGAGTCTTTGGCGAATTTAGATTTTTTGTTGTCGATCTTCGTGCGAAAAGCTTCTAATTGTTTATTCTTCTTCTTGAGGGCGATGACTGCAGCGTTAACAAGAGCAATCTTCGATTTAAGTTTTTTGTTCTCTTCGAACAACTGCGTGTTGGCTTTGGTCAAAGCCTTTGAGACCTTACTGGTACATTCACAAGAAGTAGAACGGCGTAATCTCGTGCGGAGAACATAATTCGATCGATGAGTCAATTTATATGTAACTTGTGGTGCTTCAATGCAATTGGTCATCGTAGCTACAGTCGCTGTCGATGCGTCTTCTTTCACCAACTCTTCGTGTGCTTTTTTATAAAAAGTCACGTCTTTAACAAGTTGACGATTTTGACGGACTATTGACTTGTTTTCTTCCGAAAGAGAACGGATTTCTTTCTTAAACTCCTCTCTCCAAATAGTTTCAGTAGAGTTAACTTCATCAACAAATTTTCGATGAAATTATTTTTGCTTGTCAAGTGCCTTTTCAAGGACGTTGACTTGTTCAATTAGTTGGTTATTTTCAATCTCGAAATTCTTCAATGATTCGCTTAATCGCTTGTTCTCAGTCTCTATGCTGTCGAAATAGCTCAACATATTAAAGGACTATCAATATTTTTCACAAACTCAAATTTTTTAAAATAGAACAGCTTAACTTGGATGGCTGAATCGCTCAGAAATATTTGACATTTAGTTTTTAATTATGTAGGGGAGCGTTCGTGAATTAAAGTTTAGCATTTCTCTAATTTAGACCACAAATGAAAAACCCTGTTTACTTCGTATGCGTCTAAAAAGATGCTTAATCAAAGCGCTGCTTGGTCCAAATAACACTACATGGAACTTCATACAAAATAGGACAGCAGTTCAAAGAAAAAAATTAGAAAAAAGCTGAAGGAAATTACTCAGTTTCAAAACTAATATTTGAACACTCTCTTAACACAACATTTTCTGAATTTCTTGGAAGAGTGCTGTCAGATTGTACATTTTTTATCGTAACTCTACTCTTCAGTATCTACGAAATAAATATTAAAATGAACAGAAAATTCAGTTTTTTATGCGGACATTTCGAAGGTGTAAATTGTATTTATGCTACCAAGTTTGACCAACATCCTTGGCACTATTTTGACGAAATACATTCAATAAGCTCTGAACATGATTCATTGCCTGCTGAAATAGACAATTCAATTCAGTCGTTGAAAAAAGTGGCTACAGTCAAGGTTTCACTAAATGAAGACCAAATTAAAAATTACTATGTGAACGACAAATTTGTCTTTAAAGGAAATGAGTTGAAAACATGTAAGTGCTGTTACGCTGAATTATATTTATGGTCTAGACTGATTACATTATTTTAGTCTTAGCTTTGGCCGCCAAAAAACCGATCGAAAATCGATCCACCAAACATAAGAGAAATAGAGATATCACTTTTTCGTCTGGTCAAACAAATCCGCTTCTTTTTCTGGATGAATTCGAGAATTGTCGTGATCTTAAGAACGATAAAGACAAAATTTTCAAAATTCGTCATTTCGTTGATGAGGGACATAAACGTAATTGCATACATAAAACTCATGAAAAATTTCATTTCGTATAAATCAATTTTTCAGCCGAATTTAATCAATTATATTTCACCAGCGATTGGCCTACCGTAAGAATGGCGTTTCTCAAAAAATATTCTTTACGATTCATTGAGAACAAGAGAAATGAAATGGCTATCAATTTTGAGGACGAGCGTAGCTTGCGCTTTTTTGTTGAAAAGAAGCTATCGACATTCACCAAGTATACAACCCTTCCTCTTCTCAATCAGATGGAAATGATTTTAAATGAGCTCCCGAAAGAAATATCTCTCCTGTTCATGATCCATGAAAAGTTGAAATCGTCCAAAACTGATATCCTGGATTTCTGCGATTCAATTCAATTCAATACAATGGGAACGAAAATCAGAGCATTCAGATCAATCAAAAAGTGAACAGCGAGAATGAGCAATTAAACTACATAGAAAGTTTTAATTACGATCACGATGTGTCTGAATCAGACTCTGACCCTGATTCGGAATCAGTGTCACAGGAAAAGGTTAAGAATACGAATGATCAAGATGAATCAATGGAAATGAGTTTGGGTGCAGAATTGATGTTACAAGAGTCACCACAAAGTAGTCGTGGAAGAGGTAGGGGAATAGGAAGAGGTCGAGGCCGCCCGAAAAGTCAATCAAGTGGAAGAATCATGAAAGTGGGTCGTTCACCTAAAAAACGTTTAAGCTCGATCCCAGAGAATATTGAAAAAGAAGATTTTGATTTTTTGCACGAAATTAGCAACAGCAGCCAGTCATCTTTTGTGCATGAAATGAGCAGCAACAGCCAGTCATCTTGGTCTTCGAGATATAAAATTTTAAATTCTTTTGTATACGCTTTAACTTTTTGTCGCAATAAAAAAATCTGTTCATTCGATTTCTCGCTGTGTAGAACAGGTAGTCAACAGGTAGGTAAAAAATATTATGTATGCTTACAAAAACTTGAGAAGAATACGACAAAAAACTATTTTATTGCAATGAATTCATAAGTTTCATAAAGAAAAATTCAATGATCTCACAAGTCTTCCATCTCGTTGTCTTCCGGAATCGGTGCTTGAGCTGCTCTTTGCAATATGAATTCGTTTATTCGCTTAATACGTTCCTCTTGGAATTTACGTTCATCTTCTTCAATTTTAGCTTTCAACTTCTCATTCTTCTGATCAATCTTTTCTTGCTTCTGGTCATAAATGGTAGCCTTTCTTTTCATAATAACAAGTTCTTTATTGATTGTCATACGCTGCGTTTTTTCAACTTGCTGAATTGTCGAATTCAGTTTCGTCGATTTAAATCTGATTGTTTTCGTCCCAACATCGATATATTCAGTTAAAAATCCTGTGATATCAACCTGGATTTTCTTGAATCGCTTGACGTCCGCTGCTCTTACTTTGGATTGCATTTGTTCGCAATGGCGGTTGATAGGTTGGTCGTGGTATTTAAAAAAGAATGTATCCCCTTTTTCGTTTTCGAATGTTTCAATTAAAAGGCCACGATACTTATCATTACGAACTCCAAAAGATCCCTCTACTTTCGTATTCATGTTTATTAGATTTGTCGGCTCATTTTGCAATTTCGATAGAAACCACCATTGGCTGTCAGTAACGCACTTTTATTTTTGTACGAATGTCAATAATTGATCCAAGGAAAACGATTTGTGCCAGAGGTAAGGTAGATCAATGTTAAGAGTTACAAATCTTAGTTAGGTTATTATATTATTAGTTAGGAATAAATAAGCCACAACGATAATATACTAAAGCGAGAAATGTCTACGTACACATAAATCAACTCTTTCTTTTGATTAGGTCTAATTAAAAACAACATTACTCAATACCTTGATGTGTACGTTAACCTTGTTTTTGGAAATAATATAGACGCTAACGCCATCACTTGTCCATTGGTTTAATTTACATATTGATGAAACTAGCAAAGACAAAATGCGAAACCTTCTAAAATACAATCCAATAAATAAGCCACTAAAAGAATAATTGTGTAGTCGTCTATTTTCTCGCGGCTGTAGAACGGTCGAATAATGGGAAAAAGTTATTTTTAGTCTCTTTAGGCTCTAAATATACCACAAATGTCTTAACAACATGCGTTGTTCACACCAATCATTGTGTCCGAAAAGCCCTGTCCAAAGTCAAGAATCCATACAACATTTTAACCACATGTGTCCTGTATAGAAAACTTTGTTTCATATCAGGTTTTTGTGTTCATAAAGAGAAAGTGCGCCAAAAGTGTTTAAATGAAAGATCAGCACACACTCTATGCACACATACACTGCATAGTGCATCAACTAACAGACAATTACGTCTCTTACACAGATTTAATACCCTCACGCTACGAGAATTCATGCAAATTGGAAAAATCTCTCTCATATAATTCTTCACTAGTAAAAAGACCAAAAGAACAATTAGCACATCGGGTCATATATTGGTACGTTGTATTAATTTACATACATATAAAATTCCCCTTGAAAGAGGAGACCAATTTTGTCCATACACAAATGGGAATACACTCTGATATGCTTGGATGGTTAGAATCGTATCTAATTGTAAGAGAGCAATACATGAAGGTTGTGGGATGGAAATCTCGTTCGTTTTCGGTCGGATCTAGAGATGAGCGAGTCCAGCTTTTTTCGAAACCCGCCCGCCCACAACCCAACCCAAATCCGGTTTTTGAAACCCGCCCAAACTCAACCCGACAATTTTGAAACCCGCCCGCCCACGACCCAACCCAAATTCGATTTTTGAAACCCGCCCAAACTCAACCCAACCCAAGATCAATTTTTGAAACCCAAACGACAAGTGCTTTCGGATATACAAATTCTTAAATTAATATCACATAAAGGTTTAATGTATCAAAGTTTAAAGTTATAGAAAAGAAATTAATTTTTTTTGCTTATAAACACTCTCTGTGACAACGCCTAGGTAAGAAGCCGCAAATACACGTACCACGAGTACGTTTCATTTAAATGGGATAACTAAAACCTCAAACAATCTAACCTTAAAAAACTGAAGAATTCTCAAGAATAAATAATGAAAGTTGAATGCCGTTACGTGCACATTTTTAAAGGATTCTGCGACGATTCTAGGTGTACTTTAACTACCTTCTGCTCCTGATCATAAACTTTTTACAAATTTGTGCACCATTAAATTGATTTTACACGTTTGAATAATACAAGCGTTTAATGACGTAAGACTTGTAGTTGTGACTGCTGAACGAGTATGACACGATTAGGGATGGGAACTTCTCAAAATTATCGGAACCGATAATTAGAGGAAATTATCGATAATTGATTATCAAAATGATTATCGATAATTTGATAATTATCAAATTACCGATAGTCAAAAAGTTATCGATAATTATAAAATTATCGATAATACTCAAATTATCGATACTTATCACATTATTGATAATCATCAAATTATCGATAATTGATTGAGAGCATCAAAATTTAGCATTTTTATTCGACGGAGAACTTAATTTTAAGCAAATGGATTACAGCCTCTAAATTGTTTTTTTCAATTGATAGTTATTAATATTTTTAGTAACGATTTCTGATGTACTTATGTTGATTACTAACATAACTTAATAGTTATCAAAAATTTATACTTATCAATAATTTGACAATTATCGATAAATTGATAATTATCGATAATTTAATAAGTATCGATAATTTGTTAATTATCGATATTTTGATAATTATCGATAACTATCAATTATCGATAATAATTTTGATAAAAAAATATAAAAAACCCTATCGATAATCGATAATCGATAATTATCAATAATTGATTATCAATTTTATTATCGCCCATCCCTAGACACGATGTTCGATTTGGATGGATCGATCTATTGTTGTGTAAATTCAACAGAGTTTACCCCTGATTCACACTACGGCGTACGTATAAGATTTCCCAACCAAAAGCACAAAATTTCTTTTGTTCTTTCTGTGATAACAAAAGAAATTTTGGTCTTTCGGCTGGGAAATCCAATACGTACGTCCTAGTGTGATGGGTCAGTTACGTTGATAAAAGTGTCATTTTTGAAAGTCCGTTCATTATTTTCATTTTTTTTTGTACGTCTGTGAGCCAATTCACAATAAGTTAGTTTTTACGCGCAATCATTTTTGAAATTGAAGCTCTGCTGAATATAATACAAAGCTCAAATAAACTGAAAATAGTAAATATTTTGAAGATGAATGTAGTTTGGAAATCTCGGGTTGGGTCGGTTTTTCAATTTCAAAACCCACCCGCCCACGACCCGACCCCAATTCGATTTTTGAAACCCGCCCAAACTCAACCCGGCAGTTTTGAAACCCGCCCGCCTAAAACCCATTGGGTTG
>CM055403.1:125847801-125864814 GCA_029228625.1 Pseudolycoriella hygida
AAATTCGATTTTTGAAACCCGCCCAAACTCAACCCGGCAGTTTTGAAACCCGCCCGCCTAAAACCCATTGGGTTGGGTTGGGTTCCGGGTTGGGCCGAAAAGAAAGCCATTTAGGCCCTCTCCTTTTTTCGCTCTTCATCGACGACGTGACTAAGGTTTTCAAATCATCAAGATATTTGCTTCACGCCGACGACCTCAAGCTTTTCAAAAGAACTCCAACTATCTTAGATGCGAATGCATTGCAACGTGACCTGAATGCCCTTTTTAAGTGGTGCGAGTGCAACTGCCTAGATTTGAACGTTGGAAAGTAGTCGGTGATATCGTTTTATCGTATAAAAAATCTCATCATTTATGGTTACACAATTGACGATACACCTTTGAATCGTGTCAAACGGATCCGTGATCTTGGCGTTTATTTTGATGAGAACCTGAGCTTTAGCTATCACATCGATTACATCGTTTCCAAAGCTTTTGCCATGTTAGGTTTCTTGAAGCGTATTTTTTACGAATTTCGTTATGTTCGATCACTCAAAAGCATATACTTCACTCACGTTAGGTCACATTTAGAATATGCTGCCATGGTTTGGTACTGCGCCACACACAGAGCAAAAATTGAATCTGTTCAGAAACAGTTTGTGATTTATGCTCTACGTAGGTCGGTAAAAAGGGATTCCAACTATCGGCTACCACCTTACTTAAGCAGATGTCACACTTTAGGTATTGAAACGCTTGCTAGAAGACGTATTAATCAGTGCGTGTTCTTCGCCTACGATATTTTGCATGGACACGTAGATTCATCGGATCTTAGAGACTTGTTCGTTATTAACGTTCTTCAGAGAGTGCTGCGATATCCTGACTATCTGTTGATAAAAAAACATCGTACAGCGTATGGCTATTAGGGTGGATCGTTTTTCGCCAACAATTTTTTTTTTTGAAAAGCCTCACCCCTACACAGGTCGAGCAGGGTCTTCTGATTATTATACACGTAAAATATTTTTTTTAAAAATACAATTTAGGGTTGCCGCAAGGCCAAAAACTGATTTTTTTCGACTTTCATAATTATGCTTCATATAAAAGCTTCGTGTGACCCATCTACAGACACTTGAGTTACAGTTAATATGGTTAATATCGCTAAACTTTCAGGAGATATTGGGCAACAATTTAGCATAAATTATTGTTTATAAATGTTTGATTAAGGTACATCGGTAGAACGAAAAGTGTTCCCGGATTCCATTTTTTAATAATATTTTCATACTTTCAGACCCTGTCAGTCGTAAGATATAAAGTGAAAGAAAAATGGTTTTGTTGTATTTTGTAGAGAATTTCGATAGAAGTAGTATCTAGTAGTATTTGATAGATTCACTTATTACTTTTGCACATCGTTCTACGGCTTGTGCATGGCAAGGCAATTGGAATGCTGGAATGCCTTGCCATACACAAGCCGTAGAACGATGTGTAAAAGTAATAAGTGAATCTATCAAATACTACTAGATACTACTTCTAAAATAACAAATTATTTTTAGCTGGTGACTGAAGCTTCAATAAAGGTAGTGGGAGCAGTTGAACGCTACGGTTTCATACGGACAACACTAATGTCACGGTCAAAAATGGCTGAATTTGATACAAAAAATCAATATGTTTGCCATAATGATATTTTTGGTCGATAATTCAAAAAATAAAACCAGTTTCCGAAGTTTTTGTGAACAAATGTGCAAAATCATTTTCCCTTGCACTGTGCAGGCCTTCACCTTAAGATGAATAAATCCGACTCTGATGCATATTTTTTTTCAACAGGCTTGCTTCATTGCTTGACAATTCATCTTCCAGGGGCGTTTTTCGTAAGCGGGTTCAACTCTCATCAAATTCACAATCAGCTCGCATCGAGTCTCAGCTGTGACTTGGTTTCTGACGGATTCGAGCATTGTCTCGACTCACTTTTCCTATTCGCACAATTTGTTTTTTTTAAGTTGTTAGTTTATGTCGCTAGCCACATTTCAGCTTTTGTTTCTTATTAATTTCATATAATAATTTTCCTATCTAGTTTTGTAACTAAGGTTTTTTCGGCATTAGTCGTAAATAGTGTTCGCACGAGCCAGAGGCGAGTGTGGACACTATTTAGGACGTGTGCTGAAAAAATCTAGTTACAAAACGTGGTACGAACAACGTTTTCTGCAATTCAATGCCGAAATAGACAAAACCAAACAATAAAATTTCTATTTCGATCACAATTTCCTTTTCATTGCATTTTTAATGTCAATTAAAATTGAGTGCTGAAAAACTTTTCCGCACTCAAATTTGAATGCTGAAAAACTTTTCCGCACTCAAATTTGAGTGCTGAAAAACTTTTCCGCACTCAAATTTGAGTGCTGAAAAACTTTTCATTTTCCACACTCATATTTGAATGCTGAAAAACTTTTCCGCACTCAAATTTGAGTGCTGAAAAACTTTTCCATACTCACTCAAATCTGAGTGCGGAAAAGTTGACATTTTCCGCACTCAAAGCAGTATTGAAAATTGTCGTATTTCGACATTGAATTGCAGAAATTCTATTTTCATTCATCTAAATCTCGAATAAACTATTTGATTTTCACCCACTAATACTACTAATACTAATACTAATAATACTAATACTAATAATAATAATAACTACTAATACTAATACTACAGAATACTAATTCACTTTCACACCTAATTCACTTTCACACTCACTCATTTCACTTGCTTAAATCTCATCTCAACTCTATTAACTCTATTGTTATTCATTCCCCTTTCGACTAATATTCATTTAACTCTCACAGACTCATTCATTCTCACTCTCACTCATTTCACATATTCAGTTTTCATCATTTTATTTGTCAGTTGGTTGTAAGCTGTTGATAATAATAACAATAAAAAAAAAATTTCCCCTTCTCTCTGTTTAATAAATTTAGAACATGGAATGAACGCGATTTCTACAGTGTAAAATCATCAACATAAACTCTGGTATATATGCTTTATGATCTTCTTACAGAAAAGAAACCTTGTCACAATACACAGGTATTTTCTCCAATCAATTGTCCCTTTGCAAAAGTTATACTTTCAGAGCAGTCATTCAATATAATTTTTTATACAAATGAACATTTCGGATAGGGAAACACGGAGGCTTGCACGTTTATTTTTATCTTAACTGTTTGAAGCAAACTACGCATGTCTTAGCAGATTATGGCGAAGTATCAGCACTATTCCTAAGACTTATCATTAATAAAAATAATCAAAACCTTCGTATTAATTCCACAACTTGTGCCATCGCAATACAAGCAGAGTTTCCAACGTATTGTAATTTGAATGCAATTTTAATCTTCCATGTTAAAACAAACTATGGCCAAAATATGCGTGAAATTAAATCTAGAAAATTTTACCCCGCCTATAAGAATGCCCCAGTTATTTATATGTTATTCATGGCACAACACCCACCTACACTTCCATCACATACATTGGAGCATTGCACTCATTACTTAGAATGTGTTAATGTTTTGGAGGGGTATTATCTGCTTCGTAAAACTTTTGGTGCATTCACTCTCCATGTTATATTTAAGAGACATCTATTTAAAAGTTCGGACACCCCATGTAAATTCAATGAAATTTGCGCTTGAACACTTCCAAAAATCTCCAATACGAAGATTCCAGACACGATTAAGCACAAAAAAAACTTTGAACTTAAATTCATTAAGTGTTGGTCGCACTTTTTCCATTAATTAATATTATTCACTTTTAAACAAATATTTTCTATAACCCTTGCAAACATTTCCAGATTTACAAACACTTCCACTTTTCTATTATTATTTTGTATATTTCACCTGAAGTAAAAATTCCGTTCCAGATCTTGGTTCTCGTTTTTCGATTTACTGTTTACACACTTTTTATTAATTTATTAAAATTAATTTGGAATCGATATGTAAACAAAGTAGAAACTTTTTTTTCTTCTTCTTCTTTGAATAAAACGTTCGAAAATATTGACTGCTGAATTCGAAATTAGCGCTATGACAGCTTGCGCAAATGACAGCGCGGGTAAAATGCTAAATGCCTTTCAAAATTTGAATCAATTTCGAGTATACGACGGTTGGTGGTATGTATGGTATCCGAGCTTTTAAATAATTCGCTCTTAACTATGGTTCTTTCACATACACAGAACACTTATCGACGACTTCAATGGGTACCTCAAGCTTCATCAATGAATTGAATGTTTTTGTGAAGCCCCCATCTCCGCCAATGGTTCTGAAAATTTCACCGATTCAGGCTATATTCATTCATCGTTTAACAATGAATATCCCTTGCAACGTAGATAAAACTAACAAAACAATCCAAGCACCACATTCCCACTCATCAGCGAATTGCTACTTCAATCTTTCTGGTGTAGTATGCAATGAACGGAGATGTTGGGAGTATATCCATAGGAATAGGATATGGCACAATTCTTACGATCTTTCTAGCACTTTCTATGTGAAAGTAAATTATGACGAGAAAGGTATTCTCTGCAATAATACAATCATAATTTCCTCTCTAAGTATTGCAAGTAAGTATTGCAAGTTAAGTAAACCTTAACAGAAAACGTACCCCTATCTCAGAACAGACATCTTAAGTATCTCTCTCATCTTTGGCAGATCTGCAAATATGAGCGAAGAAATGGTCAGTGACAGTGAAACCATCTCATTAAATGGAGATTTCTTCAACATCGGCAATACCCCGGAAATGGAAATAGGTTCCGAAAACGAAGGAGCACGAATTTCCGCGGCTCCTGGCGTAGATATGGTTGAGCTGGACAGTGAGGATGAACTAGACGGGTTAAATGTGACGGTTAAGGAATGTCCTCCTTCAAATGATGAAGTCGAGGACAAGGCACGGCTAATGGCCTCCGTGATAGCCGTCCCAGAGGAATCCCAAAGACCCATAGCTTGGAAGGGAAAAGAGGCTATAGGAAGAATAGAAATGGGTCGGAAAAAAGGAAATCTGAGACGACAAAGTCCAATACTAATATGGCAGTGTCCTTAACTGCCATGCTTACTAAGGTCAAGATTTCACAGGAAAGTAAATCTACAAACGTCAGTTCGCCGCAGCCTGGTAAAAAAATGGTCCGAAGCCGATCACCTGGATCCAAGGACTACCTGGTAAAATGGCCAGAATCTGGACGCCTCTAGCTGCTAGGCCTAGAATTCCCAACACTGGTACATGGTAGTTATGTACTACGAACCTATACGACCTGTGTGAGAGAGACACCTAACCTTAAAGTCTGTCTGACCAACCGTCCTCCCACTAGCAGAGATGTGAACGTGATCAAGACCCATCTCAACAATGAAATTGAAATGGACATTATAAACGGCAGATACACCCCGATTTTCAACGACTGCTACTCTGGCAGCGATGGACACCGATGGATACACCGTTGCTCAGATTCGGCCTGCGCAGACTGGCTGAAAAAGAGGTCCCAGGAATAAACTCTGGTCTAATAATTCTTAACCACAACGATCCACCACCAGCTCTAGCAACGCAGGCTTAGGTCAGGGTAGTCATTAGCTTTCCCACGCGTATGACAAATGAGTTTATCTTCAATGCTATGGCGAAGCCAAATCCGAATTTAAATACGGAGATGTGGCGCATTTCCACCCGCCGAAACAAAGGAGCCACCAAATCGACCCTCTTTATGAGGATGGACAAAGCCTCCTTTGAAATAATTGAAGGTCAGGGTGGTCAAATAAATTGGATTTTGGGCAAGGTGGGAGTAAGCAAAGAAAGGAACAATATGAAACCAAAACAGGGGAATTTTTCCACGAGAGAGTTTACGCACTCAAAACCTGGAAACCCCAAATATGGGCACCAAGAATCCCTACCATCTTCTTCGGAAGTAATGGAAAGTACCCAACCAAGACCAGGGCTCACCCGTAACCACTGCCTATTTTTAAGAAATTTTTTTCAAGAAATTCAAAAAATTCGAGAAATTTTCAAGAAATTTAAGGAAACATTTCTCAAAGATAGGCAGTGATTATTATATGATCGATGGCTCTGATTTTGCGCAGTTGGTTTAAAGAAATATCTTTGTTGGAAAATTGCACTAGATGGAGACAGTGGCTTGGATTATTATTCTTCGTTGCCAGTTCAGTAACAGACGACGGAACCACGTTGTATTGTTTCATTTCCTCCACAATAGTATCAATTTTCGTTTTGGGGAGACCTGGCAAAACTACTTTAAACGACTTCTGGTCTTTATCACGGTGTGTGAAAAAGACAATATTATAGCATTGTAAAAAAAAACGTGCTATTCCTCATAACAAAATAGTGGTTCCGCCACTAATCGGCTATGACACAGTAAGAGTTTCAGTGCTTGAGTTAGGATTAACTTTGGAGTTATGACGTTAGATGTAGTTACACATTCATTCTCAGATATAATTCACTAGTCCTAGTTTCACCGTAGATTGTTCATATGGAACATCAAATAGTCGGTACTTCACCCCATATCAGCATATCAAGATGCCGAAATGTTGATGCTTCTAATATGTTCAAGAACACAACTGTTCTAGTTGAGTTCAATCTGAGCGTCATTACAATGACAAAATAATTCAAAATAAAAATTCTCAACCTGTGACCTTCTGTTACTTGTCTAATTGATCGAAAATTAAAGTAAAAAAATTTCCACGTCTAGATCCAACTTAACCCCAATTGATTATGCTCTTAGCTCGAAATGATTCAATCTGCAAGTTTTTCAAAAACTCTTTGACGTCTGTTGTTTTTAACCTTTCATCGGTAATTTTTATTGGTGGTGTCCTTGGAACCTTATTTACCTTTGGTTCAGTATAAGAAGCATCATTACAATCCTCACTCCAATTCATCGGGGAGTCTTGATCTAGAAAAGCATAACGATTTTGTGTTGAGACAAGGCATTGAATTAAATGTGGCATTATATTGAAGTGCCATGTTGCGTCTAAGTTTGACGTTTGTTTTTTTCAGACCGTTAACCATTTTTGTTGCGTTATTCAATTTCTCGGAAATGCTCCGTAGCTGATTTTTGGCGTGCAATATTAGAAACGCAGATTTCACCTCAAAACGAATGTTAGAATTAAGATTAGACGAAAATAAACCAATTCGCAAAACAATAGCAAGAGACCGACCGAACACTTCGACGTACCCTCACAAACTGATAAATAAAAAAAAATAAATATTAAATAAAATAAGATTCGATTTAAGAAGAATTCAACTAACGACGCGTCGCGACGTCATTCGAGTGGGCTCTACATTAATTGTTTTTTAAAGTAACTAGAAGTTCAGTTTGAATCCCTTTTCGGGCTTGGAAAGGTAAAATAGTGTTCCTCTTTTCAACTTATGTGCAGTGGATCTCGAAATTGGTCGAGTTTTGTGATTGAACAGGAAAATTGGACAAAGCGATACCTGTTGACGTGACTATACCAACTTAAGGATAGAAACAAATGATTCAGCAGCCAGCTGTATCAATCGAAACTTCGTCTGGATAGATCCTGTTTCTGGTGGTTTGTAGAATGCTCCATTCGCTGGAATTTGTAAAATTGCATTTTGCCCCCAATCGGTTACGTTGTTTGCAAAATAATCCATAGCTGTAAACACTTAAGGCACAAATGCAAACGTAAACAAGAGTCAACGTGAAAACGAACTTTTTTATACAAACATAGCTGCACACTTCACTTAACTCGAATTTAAACAACGTGTACCGAATCTGATAACTCATATAACCAGGATCTTTTCGAAATTCGAGCATATCTTTTTGCCTGGAAATTCGGTTCGTGTCGTACACCTTCACCGATCATTATGGATAATCACAACTGCAAGCGTTCTTGTTCTGCTAAAGCTGGATGCTCAAAACCATTCTATTTAGCAGGGTTGGGTTCGCTAATTTTCTCGCTAATTCCTTCGCTAATTGAAATTCAATGTTTTAGGTGGTTTTTCTTCTAAAGTGAGATCGGTACTGCTTTAAATGCAACCATATGAAAATTTGTTGTAAAGAAACAAATATTCCCAAGTTGTTCGTCGATGAGATATGTTTATGAAAATGCCGAAAATCGCATTCCGCTAATATTTTCGCTAATTTGGGCATTTACATCAACATATCTAATCGACGAACTATTTGGGAATATTAGTATCTTCACAAAGAAGTTTCGTATAGTTGCGAAGACAGCAGCACTGATCTCACTTTAGAAGAAAAATCACCTAAAACATTAAATTTCAATTAGCGAAGGAATTAGCGAGAAAATTAGCGAACCCAACCCTGCTATTTAGGCTGCTTTAACGTTGTTATCAACAAGGTAAATCAAAAGTCATTTTTTACAGCAGACTCTCCTGTTCAATTTTTATGTAAGCAATGTCAGGGAAAAACTAAAATTCGTCCTCCTGACAGTGATGCAATGATGAGTAAATTAAAGCAGATAAATATTGCCTTGTCGAATTGGAAGGAGAATGACTACAGCGATGAGCTAAGAGAAATTATTGCAAAATTATCATCTCTCGACTTGCCTACCATCGATCCATCAGCAAGTCAGGTTAACTTACCAACACCTACGTTACAATAGTACCACTTTTTTTAGTTTCACTTTTTTTGTGAAACTAAAAAAAGTGAAACTATTGTAACGTCTCATATATGAAGCGTTACAATAGTTTCACTTTTTCAGTTTTACAAAATACAAAGTGAAACTATGAAAATGTGGAACTATTGTAAAGTTTCATATATGAGACGTTACAATAGTTTTCCTTTTTTTAGTGTAGCGACTCATCACATGCCCCATCTTCTTCCAAATGAGTTCTTGCATATACAGAAAGCTATTAGAGCATTTTGTGACTTGTTCTTGACATGTTCGATCTAGTTCTGCGATCTAGAATAACTCCCAGATATTTCACCGGGAACGATATCATTATTGAACAGCATCAGTTTCCCTACACGTTCATGACCCGACGTTCTGCAACTGAAGAGGTCGCCCAGTGTGCTCTCAAACTTACACCTGATCAAAATTGTCAGATCGTCTGAGTACCTTTGGGCGAAGATTGCTTCGTCGTTCAGCCTTCTGATGAGGGAGTCTACGACCAAACACCACAGCAGCGGGGATAGTATTCCCCCCTGAGGACAGTCTCTAGATGATCAGAAACTTGCCTTGTGGCCACATACCGTTGCCTCAGCTGCCTTGTTTCTGAGCATAATAGTGATCTACCTTGTTACCGTCGGTGCGACTCTGCTCTCTGGGGCCTGGAGATTGATCTCAAAATTGGTGTTATCGAAAGCGCCTTGGATATCAATAAATATCCAAACGCAACTTCCCTCCCGTTCAAAAGATCTCTCTTCCTTAGCCACCAGACTGTACGAAAGATGTGAGACTGATAGGCCTGAAGTCCTTAGCTTCACGATGGGAGGGCTTATCCGGTTTTGGCATAAATGTTACATTAACGGTTTCCCACGTCACTGGTATGTGGCCAAGGGCCAGCGAGCTTCGCAGGGCTCCACAGAGCGGTTCTTTTAGAAGAAAAGGGAATATTCCGTCATCATCCGCTGACTTGAATGGCCTAAGCTTTCCAATTTCCCATGGTTACCTATCCATGGTGACAATTCGGCTAGCCAGAACCCAGGGCTACTCTGATGGCGAAATGGGTATGTATGGATGTATGGCCGTTTCCTTCCCGCAACTCGTGAATTCCCCACCCAGCCTCAGTAGGGAGCCTGGTGTGAGCCTCGAGTCCTTTTTTGGCAATTTTGGCATAATCTGGAACGTGATCCATTTCTGCACAGAAATTTCTCCATACCTCCCTCGCTTTTCACCGGACCGCCTAACTAAACAATCTCTGTGATATTTTGTAGGCGCCCCAATCTACGTCCTGGTAGGTTCAACTGGCTTTATTCCAGGCTCTACGAGTTTCTCCCACTAGATTTTAGTTCTGGGGACGAGCTCTTGTATGCCTCAGTTAACAGCGACGTAATGCTATTCACGACTTCTTCCAGTTCTTCAGAGGATCTCGGAATGACCGTGGATAGCTTCTCCTCAACATGCTTCTTCAGGAAATTCCTGTATTGTGTCCAGTTCGTCCTTCTCAGATTACTGTACTTGATCATCTTCGGCACGTAGCCTTTCAGACTAAGTGAATACATCTGGTCTACCAGTGAATTAGACACTATAGTAATATCCAACATTTCGCTTCTTTTTTTAGTAACGGAGGTCGACACCTTGCTTCTGTTTAAAACATTCAACTCTGAGTCAGCTGTGAACTGAAGCAGAAAAGAACCTCTCAAGTTTAAGTTCGTACTACCCCATACCGTGACCGCACGGCCTAAAATCATTGGAACCTCATTTACCTTTGAGAAGTTTGTCGCCTCGATCAGCAGACCTGTACATGGAGAGTCCGCCCCATCTGGCAAGTAGCAGAATGACACGAGAAGATCACCTCTAGCTTTAGCCGTTCTACTGATCTTAACTACAGTCATATCCCTATCCAAAAATTGATGGAGTAACATTGCCTGCAAGTTAGGTTTTACATCCTATTTCCTATTTTTCGTTCACCCAAGGTTCTTCGATTAGTTAAATCAGATTAAAATGAAAAAGTCAGCATTAATTGCCGAGTTCAGCAATTACAATTGATAGTAAGTTTCAGCCCTAACAATTTCCTGTGCACACCAACCATCACGCATAATGTGATCTTTATACCAAAACCTGGGAGGCCCTCGCACTGCGTAGCCAAGGACTGCCGGCCGATAAGTCTCAATTCTTTCGTATTAAAGACTCTAGAAAAGCTTATAGACTTCTATATCAGAGACGAAGTCCTGTCGAAATTTCCGCTCCATGAGAAGCAATATGACTATCAGGCAGGAAGATCGACAGACTCTGCTCTGCATAGACTAGTAGCCAACATAGAGCGATCGTTCGAATTTGGAGAGATAGCTCTTGGATGTTTTATGGACATCGGAGGAGCCTTCGATAACACTAGATTCGAAGTGATCCGGCAGGCGCTGAAAGAAAGAAACGTTGCACCGATGGTAACGAGGTGGATCAGCAGCATGCTCAGGAACAGGACTGTGCAGGCAAATGTTTGCGGACACAGAGCCGACTTCTGGTTATCGAAAGGCTGTCCACAAGGAGGAATACTCTCTCCGCTGCTCTGGTGTATCGTTGTCGATTCTCTCATAAGGAAACTAAATGAAGAAGGATTTCATGCGCAGGGCTACTCTGATGACTTGACCGTTTTAATAAGGGGAAAGTTTGAGAGTACCCTAGGAGATCGCCTGAGAAGCTCACTGAAGATAGTGGAAAAGCGGTGCCAAGAGAAGGGTCTGAAGGTTAATCCCAAAAAGACAGATATCGTGCTCTTCAGCAGAAGAAACACGGGACACGTCCTTGTGGGGAACTTTAGGCTCTTTGGTAAAACCATTGATCTCAGCCCGAATGTAAAGTATTTGGGAGTTATTCTCGACCAAAAGCTCAAATGGATCGATCTTGTCAGATACAAAGCGGAAAAAGCGATGTCTGCTTTCTGGATCTGTCGGAGGGCTTTTGGAAGGGACTGGAGTATACCGTCTAGAGCCATTTTGTGGATTTATGAGACGGTCATCAAACCGATGTTGAGCCATGGATGTGTTGTGTGGTGGCCCAGGCTAGACATCGAGTGTGCGAAGAAAGAGTTGAATGAAATTCAGAGGCTTGTATACATCTGCATTACAGGAGCTATGAAGACCACAGCGGTCATGGAAGCGCTTATTACGTTACCCCCCCCCCCCCTTGAGACGACCATAAAAGCGAAGGCCTTTGCCGCGGCAGATAGGCTGACGCAAAATGATCTCTGGATGAAGGGCTTCGACTCGGGCCACGGAAGAATCAGACAAATGATAAACAGTCAGGTCTTCCGAATGCCCAGAGATCGAATGGTACCTACAAAATCAGCTTCGAGATGCAATACCAAACTGTCATACCGGACAGGACTGACTGGCTGGGTAACTGGCCGGTTGGCCTTCCCGAAGGGGCACAGGTAGGATTCACTGATGGATCGAAGACTGAGCAGGGAACGGGAGCCGGAGTCTATACGCAAGACCCGGTTAGAGACCCGGCAAGAGAACGGTTATAGCTTCCAAATGGGAAAATTAGCTAGCGTCTTCCAAGCAGAACGTTTGCTGCGCTTAGGGGGGGCGATCGAGTTGGTTCCGGAAGGAACAACGGCTAATAGAGCACTAATATGCTCGGACAGCGAGTCGATGATTAAAGCACTCGCATCACCTGTCACAACGTCTAGATTGGTTGGTGAGCGAAAGGCGACTCTAAATCAACTGGGAATGAGTAATCAGATCACAGTGGCTTGGGTGCCAGGGCACACCGGCATAGACGGCAATGAGAGGGCAGATGAGCTGGCCAGACAAGGCTCAGTAACCGTTACCGTCGGTCCAGAGCCCTTCATCCCACACTCCCTGTGTGTTAGAGAGATAAGAGACTGGGTACGAACGGAATCCGCAAAACGTTGGAGCGCTTACGATGGAGGAGCACATACGAAGCTCTTCTTTCCGGTGCCTGACGAAAGGTGGGCCAAGGAGCTGGTTGGCATGGACCGTAATAGCATAAGGAGGATAGTAGGAGCTATTACCGGGCATTGTGGCTTGAACAAGCACTTGGCGAGGATGAAGATCGGAAACGATCCAAATTGCAGTTGCGGCTTAGAGGAGGAAACGGGCGTACACCTAATCAGTGAATGTCCGAAGTACTATACTCTAAGAAGCAGAATACTGGGTGCTCATGTGGTTTCACCTTCAGAGATTCAAAAACTAGGACCTGCTGCTTTAAACAGGTTCCTAGTGGGAACTGGGAGGTTCAAATGATTTACATAATGAGCAGGATGAAACAAAGGATCAATAGATCTGTGTTTCGAGTCCGGGAACGGACGTCCTAACCTGATAAATCTAAAAAAAAACCATCACGCATATTGTCTTGACAGTCACTTTTCTGAAAAATATTACTTCACCCCTGACGAAGATTCATTTATTTATTAAGCGAAAAAAAAGTATGCTCACATTGGCGCAGCCAGTAAAAAACGATCTTTTCAACAACATTACAATAAATAAAAGTCATCTATTCTATTTTTCCCTAATGTTGCCAGGATGCATGCCGAATTGCAACCGAAATCCTCTGTAATAAGAAATCTTTCGAGCGTGACTCTCCAGAAGCCGTCCTCACCAATGACCCTGACTTTCCTATAAATTTCTTCGTTTCTGGACCCATACAACCTTCTTCTTCTTCTTAACAGCCATTCTAACCCAAGCGGGTCTTGGCTGACTCCACAACTTGTCTCCATCGAAGACGATCCTCGGCCAGGCTTCTCCAACCTGTGACTCCTAGTTTTTGCAGGTCTTCTTCCACACCATCTATCCATCTTTTCCTAGGTCTTCCTCTTGCTCTGGTTCCGTCAAAATTTCTATCGAGTGCTTTTTTCGCAGTTCTATCATCAGTCATCCTAGCAACATGTCCCGCCCATCTCAGTCTGCCTGCTTTGATGCTTCCGATGATTGTTTCCGATCCGAATATGTCCCTTAGCTCTCGATTCGTTCTTATTCTCCACACCCCATTTTCATGTATTGGTCCACATATTGCTCTCAAGATTTTTCTCTCGAAACAGCTTACTGTTGATTCATGTTTCATAGTTAGTGGCCAGGTTTCACTTCCATACATGACAATGGGTCGGATAATAGTTTTGTAGAGGCGCAGCTTCGTTGCACGGGAAACTAACGAGCTTCTGAAAAGGTGTTTCAACGCGAAGAAACATCTGTTTCCTTGAATGATTCTCATTTTGATTTCCTCCTCAATATCGTTTGTGACGTTGAGTATGGACCCAAGATATTTGAACGATTCGACTTCAAAGTTGTAATTATCCATTGTGATATTTTGTCCAACCCTCGAGCCATGTTTCCTGTCCAGCGTCATATACTTTGTCTTGTTTTCGTTCACTAACAAACCGACGTTACTTGCTTCCTTGTCCATCTCAACAAAGGATTCCTTTACCGCCAGAGTTCCTCTTCCTATCAGGTCCGTGTCGTCTGCAAAAGCAGTCATTTGTTTGGACGAGTAGAAGATGGTGCCTTCCCAGTTTATTGACATTGATCGAGCAACTTTTTCCAGCGCTAGGTTGAAAAAAATTGTTGACAGTTTGTCTCCTTGTCTTGCTCCAGAATCGATGTCGAAAGGGTCTGATTGGGTGTTGTTGATCAGTATTTTACATTTCGTGTCAGTAAGCGTTGCTTTTGCTAGTCTTGTCAGCTTTTCAGGGATGCCAAATTCCATCATAATTCCGAATAATTCATTTCTATATAGAGAATCGTACGCCTGTTTGAAGTCGACGAACAGCTGGTGTATAGTTATGTTGTATTCCCATGCCTTTTCCATGATTTGCCTTAAAGTGAAAAGTTGGTCGGTGGTCGATCTACTAAGTCTAAAACCTCCCTGGTAGTCGCCGATTATTTCTTCTGTGTATGGTAATAGCCTTCCATATAAGATTTCCGCAAAGACCTTATACGACGAGCTCAACAGGCAAATACCTCGATAATTTTCACATTCAATCCTGTTTCCCTTTTTATGAATCGGTATCAGCAAACCCATTTGCCACGCGTCAGGTAGTTTCTCCTCCTCCCACACCATCAGTATTATTTGGTGTAAGAAATGCCATAATTGTGGTCCTGCAGCTTTAATCAGCTCGGCTTGTATGTTGTCATCACCTGGCGATTTATGGCTCTTGAGCCTGCCGATGGCTTCTACTACCTCTTCATAAGTCGGTTCTGGTTCTGCAGATTCGTAATTGTTTTGTCTCGTTCTTCCGGCTGGTGGTTTATTCAGCAAATCATGAAAATACTCTTTCCATCTTCGTGCAATACCATCTGTATCACTCAGTATATGACCATTCGCGTCTTTGATTTTGATAGATCGTGTTTGAAATCCAGTGCGTATTCTTTTAATGATTTTGTAGAAGTCTCTCACGTATCCATTTCTATTCAGAGATTCCAAGTCTGAAATTTCGCTGTTCAAATGTTCTCTTTTCTTCCTTCTTAGGTATCTGTAAACTTGTACTTTCTTTGCGGTATACGCTTCTTTACTACTTCTGGTCTTCCTCTGAGTAGCAAGGAGTCGGGCACTTTTCCTTTCCTCAACAGCAGTTCGGCAGTCCTCATCAAACCAGTCATTTTGTCTGTAGAATGTAACTTCTCCCAGAGTCTCCCTCGCGGCTGTTATGACGATTTCCGTGTTTTGGTGAATCAGCTCGTTAACGTTATCTGCTGCCGTGTTTCTTTCGTCCATGAGCTGTTCAACTTTCTTTTCGAAAAGGGCACTTATCTCTTCTGCTTTCAGTCTGTCTACATTAAATTTGGGGCGCACATTTTCTCTCCTACTGTTCAACCTGGGCCACTTGCATTTCATACTGATCTTAACAAGGGCGTGATCAGATTCATGGGTAGTTCCTCGGTAGCTCCTGACATTAAAGATATTCTGACTAAACTTGCTATCGACGAGTACGTGATCTATTTGAGTCTGTGTTTTTCCATCGTTTGAGTTCCAGGTAATTTTGTAAATGTCCTTCCTCTGGAATTGGGTGCTTTTCACCACCAGACCGTTTGATACTGCAAAGCTCAATACTCTACATCCGTTATCGTTGCTCAATTCGTGTAGGCTGTATCTGCCAGCCACAGCATTGAAACACTCTTCTCTGCCTACTTGCGCGTTGAAATCGCCAAGGACTAATCTAGCATCTGACGTCGGTAGAGAGTTAAAGGCTCTTTCTAGTTCTTCATAGAACTCTTCCTTTTCTCATCGTCCTTCGTTTCTGTCGGTGCATGAACATTGAGTATTGATACTTTGAATTTGTTTGTCCGCAGTCGTAATGTGCACATGTACTTGTTTATCGGCACAGAACCCATGACTGTGTGATCGATAGTCCTATCCACAATGAAACCAGTGCCGAATTCGTGTCTGTTGTTCGACGTTCCGCTGAAGTAGAAACAATGAGACTGCATAGCGTGTATTCCACTATCCACCCATCTAGTTTCTTGTACTGCTGCGACCCGTATCTTATATTTTTTGAGGTCGTCCAGTGTACTCTGTAATGCTCCTCTAACATAGAGACTTCTCAAGTTCCATGTTGCCATGGCAAAATCATTATCCTTGTTACGTTTGCTAGGTCGTCGTCGTTGAATCCGTCCGTTTATCCCAGGCTCTTGTTGTGGTGCTTCTTGAACTAAGCTTGTTTTACGAGGAGGGGTCGTTGGCCCTTCGCTCAACCCACTCTGCCTTCCACATTTTCCCGTCCAGTCCGTAGGCAGACCTTCAGGTAGCACAAACTCCGAGGAGAATGAGGTCCCGGGGACTACGACTAGGACGTAAAAAGAACACTTGATAGTTAGACAGTTACACGTCTGGCATATAATAACGGGCTGTGACACACCGATACCATATACAGTCAAACGCTACCCTATCTAACTACCCCTTCCCATACAACCTAGAGTTTCAAAAGCAACAGGAGTTAATAAATAGTTTTCTTTTAAAGATATATGATGATTATGCTTAAATCTTTCCGCGTTATCGGCTATTGAATGCGCTTTCATCGAAGATTCGTTAATATAAGAAGGAGCTAACGTGTCCCAAAGAAGAGACTTCCCATGACTCCATGGAATTAGAGTCATACCATCAGGTCGTTTTCCATCATCCCTAGAAATTCTTGGTGGTTGTATTATATTTGGAAAACCTGCGGAAGAGAATGCGTGAGAAATAATTTTATTAATTTCATCGTGTCTAGAAATTATTCCTGATTTCTTCTTGCAAGACAAACCATGCAAGCCGTCCTTTTTGACCATAACACCACAAATGCATGTATGTTCTTCACATAATTGAGAACCTAACCGAAGACCAACAGCAATTCTCGCGGAATTGTTATCTAATAGCAAACCGGTATTACTCGATGGGACCACCTGCAGCCACTTTGAAGATTCATTAGTAGATGACGCAAGTAGTCTGGCCC
>CM055403.1:125865314-125900679 GCA_029228625.1 Pseudolycoriella hygida
CTTCGTTTCTGGACCCATACAACCTAGAGTTTCAAAAGCAACAGGAGTTAATAAATAGTTTTCTTTTAAAGATATATAATGATTATGCTTAAATCTTTCCGCTTTATCGGCTATTGAACGCGCTTTCTTCGAAGATTCGTTAATATAAGGAGCTAACGTGTCTCGAACAGTAACATCCCAAAGAAGAGACTTCCCATGACTCCATGGAATTAGAGTCATACCATCAGGTCGTTTTCCATCATCCCTAGAAATTCTTGGTGGTTGTATTATATTTGGAAAACCTGCTCAAGAGAATGCGTGAGAAATAATTTTATTAATTTCATCGTGTCTAGAAATTATTCCTGATTTCTTCTTGCAAGACAAACCATGCAAGCCGTCCTTTTTGACCATAACACCACAAATGCATGTATGTTCTTCACATAATTGAGAACCTAACCGAAGAATTGTTATCTAATAGCAAACCGGTATTACTCGATGGGACCACCTGCAGCCACTTTGAAGATTCATTAGTAGATGACGCAAGTAGTCTGGCCCGAGCAACAGGTTCACTAGAATCAAACATCCTAGAAAACTTGCTGTTAATCCTCGGAAGATTTCTCTGTTCCTGCTTCTGTTGGTCGTTTCCTGGAATAAAATCTTGAGGGATTTCCTCAACCAACTCTAAAATATTATTATCAATTATTTGAATATTAAATTTTTCTAACAACTTATTTGACAAATCGCCTGTTCCTATATGTATGTAGTATTTTTGTACAGGAAGTCAAATTTTTGCGTATAAAACTGAAAGAACAGAAAAACTATAACACCAGTGTCCGGCATTTGTGACGCATTTTTTTAATCAAATGTGAAAATATTTTGAAAATTTTTTTTGCGTTTCGAAGCGTTCAGCGTCACCCAAATTGATATCAGTTGTTTTGGAAGAAGGGACAACGACTTGCGTCACATTTCCCTTTTAAAAGGGTTTTTGTTGTGATATCAGTAATTTTGGAAGCAATTGAAAAAGATTAACCCAAAAATATCAAAAAAGCCTGATGGAAGTGGAAAAGTGCTAGAGAAATCCACAAAAATCCCTAATAATCCCTTAAACCTAGGAAGCTCCATTGCATGACCTGACTCATGTCGAGAATAACCGAAAAATATTAAAAAACCTGATGGAAGTTGAAAAGTGCTAGAGAATTCCACAAAAATCCTACAGAATCCCTTAAAGCTAAGAAACTCCATTGCATGACCTGACTCATGTCGAGAATAACCGAAAAATATCAAAAAACCTGATGGAAGTTGAAAAGTGCTAGAGAAATCCACAAAACTCCTTAATAATCCCTTAAACCTAGGAAGCTCCGTTGCATGACCTGACTCGTGTCGAGAATAACCGACAAATATCAAAAAACCTGATAGAAGTTGAAAAGTGCTAGAGAAATCCACAAAAATCCTTAAGAATCCCTTAAACCTAGGAAGCTGCATTGCATGACCTGACCCATGTCGAGAACAACCGAAAAATATCAAAACTCTAATGGAAGTTGAATACCTCACTTACCCAACCGTGACACTCACCACACACATTACTAATTATAAACGTCTAATGTCCGTCTGTTTAGTATTTGTATTTGCATTTGTATTGCGTTTACACTGGCGAAGAAAAAAAAAATACTTTTTGATATGTTGTTGGGGATGGTGCAAAACGTCGAGAAAACATGTTCCGGGGTGGGATATTGTTCTGAAATAAGGGAGTTATGGGTCAAGAAAGGGTTGAAATTGAAAATCGTCCAAAAGTCGGTTAAGATGACGTCTTAGAGATTTGGTCGGGGAAGCAAAGTCTTAGAGTTTTTGATGGCCAACAACTTTGTAGAAGAAAATTTTTTGATCCGACTTCATGCAGAGGAGCTAGGCAGCAAAAACTGTTAAAATTTTGGGGTTTCCTCACTTTGTTGTTAGGGAACTTTTATTGTTGGACAAAGTAGAGATAACTTTTGAAAGTCAATCGATAGTGGAGGCTTGGGGCAACAAATTTGCTGAACAGTGTTGGGTGAAAAAGTTTCATACTACCGAGCTATAGGTCGTTCTTTTGCGATTTTGGCCAGAGCTGTAGCACTTATTAACCAATATCTCGGCCGGTAGTGAGGTTTCAAATGAAAGGTTTCAGCAGTGTGAAGGTAGCGGAACCGATTTTAAGAAAATCGGTTGAGCGGTTCGGTGCCCAGGGTCGATCAGAGGAGGCAAAAATGGACAAAAATTTGCTCCGCTGCCCGAAAATTACTGAAAAATTAATTTTTGATATATTGTCGGGTATTGCGCAAAACGTCGAGAAAACATGTTTCGGGTGGGATATTGTTCTGAAATAAGGGAGTTATGGGTAAAAAACGGGTCATAATTGAAAATCGGCCAAAAGTCAGTCAAGTCAGGGGAAGTGTCAGAGTAGAATACGTAGCAAGTGCAACGCTGAATACGGGGAAATTGAAATACGGGGAACGTTGAATACAGGATAAGTGGAATACGGTGAACGTTGAATAGGGAAGTGGAATACGGGGGAAGTAGAATACGATGGAAGTGGAATACGGGGAACGTTGCATACGGTGAACGTGGAACAGGGGGGAAGTGGAATACGGGAAAGTTGAATACGGTGAACTTTGCATACGGTGAACATGGAATACGGTGGAAGTGGAAAACGGTGAACGTTGAATTCGGGGGAAGTGGAATACGGGGGAAGTGGAATACGGGGAAGTGGAATACGGGGGAAGTAGAATACGGGGGAAGTGGAATACGGGGGAAGTGGAATACGGGGGAAGTGGAATACGGGGGAAGTGGAATACGGGGGAAGTGGAATATGGTGAAATAGAATGCGGGGAACGTGGAATACGGGGAAAATTGAATACGGTGAACTTTGAATACGGGGAAATTGGAATTCGGTGAACGTTGAATACGAGGTAAGTGGAATACGGGGGAAGTGGAATACAGGGAACGTTGCATACGTTTTACGGAGGAAGTGGAATACGGGGGAAGTGGAATACGGGGGAGATGAAATACGGGGGAAGTGGAGTAATTTTGCGACAAAGAAAGTGTTTTGATTTATAGTGCCTTTCTCGCCCATTTAGATTTTAGTATTATTAACGGTAGGTAATATCAACGAAGTGATTTAATGACATGAAACATTACGCATCATTATTTAAAACGAGAAAAAATATGCTTTGACTCTCTGAATAGACAACACGCGAAAATGATAAAGCCTGCGTAGCCCCTAGGGGCGGGGGTTCGACTAGTTATTTTGTATGGGATTTGTATGGGAGCTTCCAGGAGCCCTAGCGCCCAAACGAAGCCGGTGACCCCATTTTTTTAAAATCTTAGATGGCGTAGAATGCCCATCCGAAGGTCCCTGCAAAATTTAAAGAAGATCTGACCGCCAGTTTTCGAGAAATCGCCAAAAAAGTCGTTTTTCATACAAATGGCAATGCCACAACTAACTAACTAACTAACTAACGTAGGATATATACATTTTCTTTGGCTTCTATGAAGCAGCACATTTTGTATGGAAAATGACGATTTTCTAAAGGTCATATCTTCGGATCCACTGGACCGATTTTAATGAGTGAAAGGTCGATTTCAATCAAAATTTTACGTAGAATCCGATAAATTAGGTGTCAGGAGGGTACGACGCAATGGAAAAAAGTCAAAACTTAGCTGTATACGCAGTCTACGAAAAAAAAGTTCTGATTTTTTTGATCGTATGGGGACTTGCGTCACGGGCGCAATGCTACCGCGCGCCCATGATCATCAACCTTTCCAATACATAAACCCCCAAAAGCTAAAGGAAGAGTAGCCTGATCCCAAGAAAATTCGGACATACTAACATTCGTAATCGCTTCAATAGTTGAACGGAAAATCTCGTCAACATTTTTCAAATGATTACGCAATAGAAATGTCCTAGAAGTTCGCAGCAAATAATTACACCTACAAATACCTAAAGACTTCCTAAAAATACACAAGGCGGGATGAACATCCATTAATTTTAAACGATCACACATTAATTTGATGGCTGCAATTTTGGATGAAAACATCTATTCTAAACCTGACTCGAAAATTGGCGAGCCTAATATCTCAAGAGAAGACTCATCAACTTTCTTAATCCCTGGCAATAATGCTGATATCTCAGAATACATGTTGGCCTGAACTTCGCATTTTTTTTGTTTAATGACAATCCTGATAATTCACAAAAATCTAACACCTTCCTAATATCATCTAGTACCGTTGAAAGTTTGTCACCAACAGTACTATCATCTAAATACCAACCATTTAGCCTAGAAGAAAGAGAATGTGTCATAATGTCTCATAATACCGATGCAGAAACCAGGATGACCTAGTGGATCACCCTTTTGAAACCCTCTCTTTGAAAGCAAAGGCTCATGAAGAAAGTGAAGATTTGAGGAAAGCATGTAAGCTTGTTGAAGCAAAGGAAATAATTCTGTGCATATTTCCTTCACTTCACCTAACATAAACTTTTTAAATAACATATTAAAGGCATTGCTAAAGTCAAACTTAACTAAAGCCATTGGCTCATCATGGTCAGCTGTACAGAATCTACGTACAGCTTGTTCCAAAGCTTCTGCGCCTACTTGAACACTAAATCCTAACTAAACAGGCTTAAACTTCTCAACTAAGTTATCTCTAACGTTATAACAGCAAATTTTACCTGTCAAGCGTCTCCAAACAATACCTACTGCTATCGGCCTAACATCATCCTCACCTTTCATAAGAGCTCCAAAAAAGTTTTTAGAAACATCTTCTTGAACATTACCATACTTAATAATGTCCACCAATGAGGCTATTGCTAGTAAAAGACGATTTGCAGATTCACCACAAGTAAAAGAAGTCAAATCTTTTAAATGTCGAGGTCGTAAACCACCTATACCACCAGAAGATCTCAATGGAAAACTCCTAATAGCTTTGATGACGTCCTCAACTGTAGTAGCTGACAAACTAGTAACCAGATCTATTTTCTCAAAATTTCCCCCATCATCATCTGGGTGCTTGGCCTTCAACTTGGAAACAGTTTCCAAAGTTTGAGGCGCAACCGTATCATTAGAGCATAAAACTCTAACAGCACCTTTGATGTCACCCTCACTAACTTTCCTCGTAGCTATTCTTATACTAACAGTATCCCTATTGACAGATTTATTCAATGTGAATGGAATACTTGGATCAACTAACACTTTAGACAAAGCTACATTGATGTCCTTACAATCTCTAAAGAAATTCAAATTAGACCTAATAATATTAATACCATCTTTCCCCTTTGATTTATTATTCAAAACAATGTATGGAAAAGCAAGCAATCTCATCCAAGAATTAACATCATTTTTCTGTAATAAATCTTCAATTTCTTTACAAAGTTCCTGACAAACAGCAATCCTCACTGATTTCTGTATAATACGGGTCAAGGAAACTGAAACTCGGCACTTATTAAGTAGCAATCCGAAATTATGTAAAATTTCAGATGGAGCCTCACTATGTGCCGTATCAGGCAAATTCTCACTAACATTAATAAAACGCTTATGTTTACTCATATGAACATTCAATCCATGAGTATTCTTGGCCAGGAAGCCGCATACATTACAAGTTACCCTTCCAGAAACAAATACATCTTCAAAAGAAAAATCTGAAACAGACTTTGGGTATTTGTTTTTGCATTGTTTGACGTGTGCACTTCTCATACAAACGAGCGAGCAGTAGTCTGCAATTGATAAAATCATTGCTTTACTACGCACTACTACGCACATAGTTTTGGCTGGAAGCCCCAAGTTGTTCTATTAACTTTTGGACAACATTACGCGTGACCGTAGCCTGGCACGAGCACTTTCCATGTTTCTTTTGTAAGTGAGTGACCTGTCCAGATAAACACCGAGATATTTCGGAAATTTTTCATGCATCACGTTGTCGCCATTAAAACGATTTTGCAGTTAGTAGTTGGCTTTACGGTTGAAATGACCATGACACGGTCTAACTGACATTGTAACGGAGCCTCCAATTACTGTAGTATTCTGACGGTTTCTCCAAGTCTTCGTTGAGCGTTTTCTCGACCTCTTTGAAGGAATTCGATTAGAAAGCTAAAGCTGTGTCATCCGTATACATGAACTTTTTGGAATCAGTCGCTGGGAGGTCGCTTGTGTATGCTGTATGTTGTTCAGAAATCTCGACATAACCGATCCTTGAGGTAGAGAATTGTTCAGTATTCGAGTGCGGCTAGTCTTATTTCCTATTTCGACTTGGATGCTTCAGTCGCTCAGAATATTCATAATTATCGTTAGAGTTTGATGGCATTTGATGATTCTGCTCAGTTTCAGCATCAGGCCCCGTTTTTAGACAGTTTCAAAAGCGGCTGATAGGTCTATAAAGGTGATCCCCGTCTTTAAGCTTTTTTCGAAGCTACGCTCGATGAACGTCGTGAGAGCCAGTATTTGATCACGTCAGTTTCGCTTTTTATGGAAAACGGCCTCCTCTGCTGGCATGGTTGGGTCAATGACATCAGTTAGGCGAGAAATGAGGCATTTTTCGAAGAGTTTGAAACATCCACTCAGCAGAGATATTGGTCGATAGGCTCTCGCATCATTTGCGAGTTTGCCTGGCTTAAGTACCACTACTACCTTCAATTTTTTCCACAATGTTGGGACGTTGCCGTTTCGATGGGTCTGTGTGAAAAAACAAGCCAAACAATGTGTCGCTATCGGGCTGTCGGTTTTTGAGGAAGTCGAGAAAAATATTATCGAATCCAGCTGCTTTTCCGCTAGCAGTCAGAGGCAGTGCAGTGTTGATCTCCTCCGATGAGAATGTCGACAGCGATGAGTTTATTGGACTGCTTCGAAGATTTTGTGTGTACTCTGCTGGTAACTTTAGATTTTTTTGTTGAAGGTACGTGACCTTGCGAATTTTTGACCAGTTGCGATTCGACCGAATCAGGTTATATTGACGAACTCTGGTAAGAGCTTTTGTAATTGTCTATGAGCCGTTTTAAGAGTCCTCAAGTTTTTCTACTAGACTTTGCAAAGTTGACTTTATTCATTTTTTCCATACTTCTTTGCGCTTTTTGTCTAAACCATTCAGCAATTCTTTACCAGTACTAACTTCTACCCCTTCGCAGATCACATGTGTCTCTTGTATGTCAGCTACATCAATACTTTCGTCGAACAAAATTTATGCTAAGCATTCACACTTTCTAGTTAGCGATCATTAATAATTTAAAAAAATTAACATACAACGTTCTTCTAAATGCGATTTATCCTTGGGAGTGGGTACACTAAAAAAACTGAAAGTATTGCGTTACAATAGTTTCACTTTTTTAGTTTCAGTTTTAAGATTTCTTAAATTTTTCGATCTCGATAGTGAAACTATTGTAACGCTTCATATATGAGACGTTACAATAGTTTCACTTTTTTTAGTTTCACAAAAACAGTGAAACTAAAAAAAGTGGTACTATTGTAACGTAGGTCTTACCAACTAACACTCTTATTGACAAAATCGATTCTCTTATCGATTCCGAATTATCTTGCTTCGAAGAATCGCTTCTTTCATACGGTCAAGTGGAGGAAATCATTAAAAAACATGCGCACAATAAAACTTCTCGCGTAAACCCCATCGATTACAACCGATTGGAAAATCCCAAACAACGTCCATCCAGTCATTCAGATGATTTATTCTCTGTGTTGCATTCGTTTGAAACAAATACATGGACGTCGTTCGACTCTGTCGCAAGCTCCATAAATAAAAATACCGAGATTCTTGACACATTCCTCAGTACTAAGGAAAAAGACATTACTCCAAGTGATGGCGGTTACATGAGCAAATCAGCTTTAGTTGAGACTATCAAATCTGATAACAGACTTGATTGCATTTATCACACTGTTTGTAGCCTTAAAGAGAATTTCTCTAGTTTTTCTCAAAGTATTGTGGGATTAAGTCTTCCTAACAATCAATCTGATACTCTCGTTGCATCAGATGGCTCTAACGATATATATGATATGATACAGCGTCTCGTAAATATTTTGTCTACGATAGATGAGTCACCTACATTGAAGATAGACTCCATTGAAAACGACGAAATGCTTCATACTAACTCGCCTTTTGCATCGATGAATTTATTAAACGGAGATAATGATGACAACGAAATTAATTCAAACAACAAACTAACTGCTCCCGAGATAAGGAAAATGGCGGAAAATAGGCGGGGACTCAAAAAAAAACTTTTGATATGTTGTAGAGGAAGTTGAGGGGAACATTTTCGCCCATGGAAGTAGTAGCCGCCACGCTTCGGTTTGGCGGCGGCGGTGGCTCAAAAAAAACTTTTGATATGTTGTAGAGTAAGTTGAGGGGATCATTTTCGCCCATGGAAATAGTAGCCGCAACGCTTCGATTTGGCGGTGGCGGCGGCTCAAAAAAAACTTTTGATATGTTGTAGAGTAAGTTGAGGGGATCATTTTCGCCCATGGAAGTAGTAGCCGCCGCGCTTCGGTTTGGCGGCGGCGGCGGCTCAAAATTATGCAAAACATTACAATCACAATGAAAACCCTTTTTAAAAGAGAAACGTGACGCAAGTCCTCGCCTCTTCTTTTAGATTTAGATTTAGGTGTGACATACGACAATGATTTTTCCTTCGACGATCACATTGAGCTGGCAGCAACAAAACGTAAATCAATGCTATCCTTCTTAAAACGGCAATGTTATGGATGATTTAACCAGGAATCAAAGATCTTTCAAACAAAAAAAAGTTTGTCCAATTTGGGTGCTTTGATCGGAAGCTATGGGGATGTGAAGTACAGTGTAGGATGTACAGGTGGGTTTTTAAAGCATACTTAAAGTATACTTTTGGTAGGCTTTTTGACGATTTTCACATCCTCCGAAAAGTATCGTAATCTTAATCGATTTTAGTGTTTGGGGGCTCGTTGGAAAGAATGAGACGAGTTCTAGGATGTGAAATACTTTTGAAGATATTTATAGCGCTACAGCGCTATTCGTAGCGCTACGAAAATAGGACGAAAAAAGCCTCAAAAAGTATCTGAAAAGTGTCCAAATGGTACAAAAGCGGGTTCATATGAAAGGTATCATCAATGCATACGAAACTCTATGAAATTCGTGGAAATTGGAAGCACCTGGGTGGAAATTTGGTCAAAATAGAGCTAAAAAGTGACTTTTTCGAAAAACTATGGTTTTGAAGGTTTTCATGATTTTCGCATTTTCCGAAAATTATCATAACTTTAACAGATTTTGACATTTGTAAATTTTTTGGAAAGAAATGGACAAGCTGTAAGATGTGAGATACTTTTAGAATGTATTTGTAACGCTAGATCGCTACAAGTAGCGCTAAAAGACGAAAAACTTCGAAAAAAGCCTCAAAAAGTGTCTGAATGATGAAAACGTGAGTTTTTTTTGAAATTACTTTTTCTTTCTTTTTACTTTTTTTTAATTTCTATTATACTTTATTAATTGCGATTAAAATGGAAATCACTGAGTGAATATTTGGTCATAATAGCGCTAAAAAATTACTTTTTCGTAAAAGTATACTTTTACTGTTTTGACGATTTTCCTCGCGATTTTTACATCTTCAGAAACATTTCTTACATTTAGCAGATTTTCTCATGTGGTGATTCATTGGAAACAGCGAGACAAGATCTAGGATGTGGGATACCTTAAATTTTTGAAGTACCACGGCGCTACACGAAGCGCTACAAAAATACATTGGAAAAAGATAAAAAAAAATATCCAAAAAACACAGATTGACATGAAAAAGGGTTCGTTAGGAAGGTCTCGTCAAAACCTATTCAACCATACGAAATTTGAGGAAATTAAACATAAATAAACAAGAATTCAAAAGAAAGCGCTAAAATGGGTAAAATTATTGAACATTTTCTCAAGTTTAATTGAAAAGCAGTTCAATTTCAACATAAGAGGGCTCGTTGGGAAGATCTCTTCAAGACATACCAAACTATATGATATTAGAAGTAAACAAACGCAAATGTTCGCAAAATAGCTGAAATTTTGGTCAAAATTACGATAAAACCGCTACTATTACACCGAAAAATTAATAGTTTTAAAAAACAGAAATATTAGCGAATTATCGCTAGCGTTTCGACATGATTGCATGTTGGATCTTTGCATGAAGCGTTAGATGCAATCATCATTGAAGACTAGCAAAGTGGATAAGAAAAAAATGTCTTTGTCATCATTGCACAGTACACTTTTGATCTTGTAAGGTTATACGGGCAACAGTAATTATATGAGAAATTTGGAGAATAATGCGAAGTTGGTAAAAAAAACCAGTTAAATCAAGAATTTCCCGCACTTCCCTGTGGTGTTTTAAAAAACTTGACCCTACTTAATAGATTCATCATTGAAGGGATTTTGTCAAAAATTTTACACCATTATAGGCGTTTACCTATATTCTATAGGAATTTAGATATCGCTTTTATAAAAATGATATTTTTACCGTCATCGTATTTGCTGCATGAAAAATTATTGTTAGTATTGGTATTATGTTAAAGTAGGGTTTTTGAATAAGCGGTCAATTACTGCCCTTTACATCGACAATTTTATGAAAATCAATTCGTAGTTTTTATTTATAACCCTTCATTAATAGTATAATAACTCCTGAAATACAGCGTACACTATTTGAGTTCTTAGAGTAGGCTAAATATCGAATGAACTATCGTAGAACAATGTGCTGTGTTCATTTTGTTATTTCTTTGTCGATGTGATAATAACGCAAGGCATCAACGATCTAAATAGCTCAGTGAGCAATGCTGCGGCGTTATAAATTCATTTTTTCCAGAATTTTCGGTTCAAATCCTAGTTTTTTTTACATTTTTTTTTTGTGTTGCGTGCATTCCATCAAATATGTCTATTAATTTTTATACAGAAACTCTTATAACAATGTAGTAAATAGACTTTCAATCGATATCGACCTACAAATTTTACAAATTGATCACCATCATGTTTTCAAAGCCTTATTTCTCTGGACATATTAGTCCGATTGAGAAACTAAGTACTTTACAGGAATCCTATGATCACGCACGACAGACTGGCATTATGTTTCACCAAAATCCTTTTGGGCAAAATTTAATTATTTTGTTTATGTTCAAAACAAAATCAACGACGACATATGAATTCTTTAAACTTAAACTCTACCAGTAGGCGCTTGATGTAGACGTGAAAATTTTTTCTGAAATATTCTTTTATGAAAATAAATAAAAACAATCGAAGATAATGGAAAAAATGAACAAAAAAGAACAAATTAAAGAAAATATTTCAGTTGAAGATGAAGGTATTTCTGGTATAACATGTTTGAGAAACTTGGTACGTCTACAAAGAAGTAATTTCAAAGAAGCAAACCCAAAAGATAATCGATGGCCATGCCCATTTTGTTTCATTAAAAGCAAAACGAATATTCAAATAATTATCCATATCAAGAAGGATCATCCGAATATTTTTAATGCCGACAAGAAATTGTTAGCCGAATTCAATCAATACCAGTCCAATCCGAAAGAAAAGTCTGATGAAAGCAAACCGAGTGTTGAGTGGAGAAAATACATATATTGCCCTAGAGAGTTTCCTGAAAAATTATATGCTGGCGATAAAGGTCTGAAAATTCATTATTCAAAGAAACATAAAGACATAGACACAACAGTTCCATATGAAATTTTACATATTGAAAATAACGAATCAAATTCTGTTCTTTCCGAAAACCACGATGGTATGGTGGAATGCGATTTCTGCCCAGGGAAATTTTTTAAAATACCTAACGGAATAAAAATTCACAAATCGAAATGTAAAGGAACTATTGCAAATGACGATAACAATGCGGATACAGATGAATTTTTAAATGTGTTGGCCACATACAAAATGCAAACGAAAATATTTAAAAGAATTCCGAATGGTGCTAGATTATGTGTTGCTCAAAAACTAACGTCAGTAATTAATAAATGCGTAGAAGAGAACTCTTTGTTATCCTGGCAAGATTTGTTCCTTTTTACATATCGGATTCTAAGCGTTCCAGATAAAAAAAAGAAAAATGACAAGACATCTTTAACATCAAAAATTAAAAAAAAAGTTTTAAACAACAATCAACACCCAGTGTTATCAAAGACCCGAAAACGGATTAACGAATCAAAATCGAAATTTATTGAATCGAAAGTTTTCGATGGCGACATACGTGAAGCGATTCGCATCTTGGCGAATGATGACAGCGTTCTCAATTATGACATTGCAATTTTTAATGAATTGAAAGAGAAACATGGTTTCGAACCTCCAATTGATGATGTGAATGAAAAGCCAGATGTAAACGAAAAGGTCATAGAAGTCACTATTGAAGACACAATCAAATCAATATATTCATTTCGTAATGGTTCAGCCGGTGGTATCGATAGTTTGCGTCCACAACATCTAAAACACTTCTTTCAATCAAATATGACTCATCAGATGACAATATTTTAATAGCTTTGACAAATTTAATTGACTTCATGTTGGCAGGCAAGGTAAACGTAAAATTTTCATCTGTTATTTACGGTGCATCGTTGATTGCTTTATCAAAAAAAGATGGAGGAATCCGTCCGATTGCGATTGGCTGCACCTATCGTCGACTTGTATCAAAATTATCTTGTAAAGATATTGCCGAAGAATTATCGAATATGCTCCAACCGAAACAGCTTGGTTTTTCCGTTAAAGGAGGGTGCGAAGCTGCATAACATGCTGTCACATTATTCATCGAAAATAGTCTAGAAGCAGAAGTTATCGTAAAGATAGATGTACGAAACGCCTTCAATAGTATCTTTCGTAGTGTGATGTTGAAGAAAGTCAAAGATAAATTTCCAAGGCTGTATCCATACATTTATCAGTATTATGCGAGACATTCGAATCTTTTCTTTGGAGATTTCAAAATTGACTCTGCTACCGGCTGTCAACAGGGGCCCACCGCTTTTCTGTCTAGTAATAAACGAATGCATTCAAGAACTTTTATCCGAATTGAATACTTGGTATATGGATGATGGCACGTTGGGTGGTAAAGGGGATACCGTGATTGAAGATTTGACAAATATTAAACATAAATTTAGTCTTCTTGGATTTGAGTTGGATCCTTCGAAATGCGAAATCTTCTTCATGCCAAACGTAACCGAAGAAAGGAAAAATGAAATTATGAATCAAATTGACAAGCTATTACCAGGTATGAAGATTTTATCGGAAGAAAACTTGACTCTATTAGGTGCTCCGTTGACAACGAAAGCAATCGGCCCAATCATTGAGAGCATGATGAGCATTTTTTCGAATTTCATTAAAAAGTTGAAAGACATCCACCCTCATATTGCGTTACATCTCCTCCAACGTTGTCTATGGATACCAAAGTTTACATATTTGCTTCGGTGCTGCCCTCTGTTCAATTACAAAAATCAACTGGAAAATATGGACAAGGAAATAAAAAGTGCATTGGAATATATATTGAACGTACAATTGAATGGGAGTAGTTTATTACAATGTTTTCTACCTATCAACTCAGGAGGACTTGGCATTAGACTAGTAACCGATATTGCATGACCAGCTTTTATTTCGTCATTCAATAGTTCATATCCACTAGTCAATGAAATCTTGCACTCAGCAATTACCAATTTCAATTCGAATGATTACAAAGATGCGTTAAATGAATGGAAAATGTTATGTCCCAACGAAAAATTACCGATTGATCCAACTTTACAAAATGCATGGGACTTGCCATTAATCAAACGAAAAATTGAAATTGTTTCTGGTTTTTTCATTATGGACAAAGCACGCATTTTAGCTGTTTCACAAAAAGAATCTGGTGGATGGTTAAATGCCCTTCCGTCACCTCATTTGGGTACACTTTTGGATTTGGATGCCATTAGAATTTCAGTTGGAATTCGTTTAGGAGCGGAATTATGTCAAAAATACACATGCATCTGCGGTTATCCTGTCGATAGAACTGGCACACACGGACTTTCATGCATCAAAAAGATAGGAACATTCTCTCGTCACATCCATTTAAACGATTTGATATCGAAGGCGCTTTCATTCACCGGATTTCCATCAAAATTAGAACCACCTGGATTGATTCGGAAAGATGGCAAAAAACCTGATGAAATAACTCTTACGCAGTGGATGAATGGAAAGTCCTTAGTGTGGGACGCTACTTGCGTTGACACTGTCGCTAGTAGTTACTTGCATCTAACATCGAAAAAACCTGGTTCTGCAACCAATCAAGCATGTATAAAGAAAGAATCACTGTTCAAAGAAATAAGTGTTAACCATCATTTCTTGCCATTCGCTGCTGAAACTTTTGGAAGTTATAGCAATGCAGCGAAACAATTTGTAAAAAGATTGGGACGTCTTCTGATTGATCGATCTGGAAATTTACATGCAAGAGAATTTTTTAATCAAAGAATCAGTTTGGCTATATAGCGTGGTAATGTAGCTGCAATTCTGGGAACTATGCCACCCACTTCAAAAATTGAAGAAATTTTTTATTTTCCAAGATAATTTTTATAATAATCAAGAACTCATTTTCCGATTGTTAAAAAAAAAAGTTATATAATACGACATATGAACTTTTTGAATCGAGTAGCCTTGTTATGCCCTTACAACTAAAATTTGATTTCTAATCGTTGTTCGTTACGTGAATCCGTGGGATAATGGTTAGCGTACAAGACGCAGCTGTGAATGTGCCAAGTTCAAATCGCGGTATGGACATAGTTTTTTTTTCTTTATAAAAATAAGAAGAGTTCATTCTGGATGAACTGGACCATAATGCCTCATTACGTAGCTCGCATCATTACTGCCTAGCATGTTAAATTGCATCTACATAGCAATGAACCTGCAGCGTATACTCAACGTACCGAGTGCGTACACGTTAAAACACTTTTTTATTTTTGACACTTTTATTTTTGGTAAAAGCTATCAGAATTACAGAGAATGATTAAAGTAAGGCTATTTTTATGATATAAGACTAGCCCTGATTTGTACAGCTTCAAATGTAAGTTTTCTGCAGCTTCAATTTTTTCGTTCCACGCTTTACCACCTCCCAGGTCCTTTTTCACGGTCGAGACCATGTCTAACGCTTTTGCTATTTCTGTTGCATCCATACACACTTCACCAGTGTTTGATAGTTCGATTAATAAAGTTGCGAGGAACGGTTTAATGTAACTGATTTTCGGTAGACGAATAACACGAGGTTTTTTCTTTTCAGTCTTTTCGAGAGTACACTCTGATTCCTTATGCTTTTCCACATCATCGGGTAAAATCTTCGTTGCAGTCACACTTTTTGTAGAGACGGTCGTTATTTGGTTTTTGAGAGTAGAATTTGATTCCTCATGCTTTCCCACATCGGGTACATTCTTCATTGTTGTTACACCTTTGAAAATTGCTAAAATAAAGCGGGCACATGGACATGGGGCTGGACATCTGCGATGGTTCCTTTTCAAAATTTTAGATTTTTCACTCATGTTTTGGTTCGGTGTTGATTTCATTTTATGTGATTTGTACGTCTCTGCTAGCTTCTTGCTCGACCCCGACTGACGATAAAACTATTCGATCTTTCTTTTTTCACTTATTTTCTCTTTTTCTTCTAAAACCGAAACGACGCATTGCCTGGACCTCGTCGTATGTGAAGTTTTCGTCATCATCATCATCATCAACATCATCATCATCATCATCATCATCGAAACCAAGGCTGCCGCGCTATTGAAAAAAAAAGCATCGCTATCGCTATCGCTACTCAAAATTCAATAGCGATAGCGTCGCTATCGCTATAGCGAAATAGCCATAGCGAAATTCGCGCTATTTCGCTATTGTATGTTGAGTCAAGATTTCTGAATAAAAATACTTGATTTTATTGACTTAGGACTCGATGTTACACTTTCTTATGATGGATATTTGGTTTAAATAATATAATAAGTGGAAATATAGAAATAAAAAAAACGTGTCGAGGTTCATATAAACCAACTACATATTTTAGAATAATGAAGGTTATTACCACCCAAGTAAAAAACAAAGTCTAAAATGAAACTAAAAAAAACCTCGCATTTAAGTATTTCTTAGTCTAAAAAAATCCTCATTTTGATCCATTTAAAAGTAAGTACACGTTAAGTACTTCTCATTTTAGATAATATCGATGCGTTGAAAGTGTTGGGACTTCTGAGGGACTCTTTTCTTCTCATATTTTTAGATTTTAATTTAGAAAACTATTACTGAGACCAATGAGGACTGTTTAAAATAGAGATTACTCACTGTGGAAATCAATTAATGAGACAGATGAGGACTTTCGAAAGGTCTCATTTCGATATAAGCAATATACCTTTGCTTATAAACACGCAGGTAATGTCTTCCGGGAATGTTTCCTAATGATTTTTCAATAGTAGAACGAAGAAATTTGTAATATTCAAATATATGAATAATAGTGATAGCGATAGCGTGGAACTAACGAAAAAATCGCTATCGCTGTCGCTATTCGACAAATGGAAACGCTATCGCTATAGCGAATAGCGATAGCGATAGCGCAATTTTGCGCTATTTCGCTATAGCGCGGCACCCCCGATCGGAGCTTTCGTTTGACTCTTCGTTTTCGCCCTCTTCACTCTCATTTTCACTTTAAGATTCATTCTCGTTTTCGCCATTTTCCGTCTCTGCGTGTTTTGTTTCCATGTGACGTTTCAGGTTTAAATCATTCGCGAAATTTTGATCAAATCGTGCAAATGGTATACATCTTAGGATAATTTATTACTAGGCCCACAGTCGTCAATAGTTGAACAAAGAATGGATTCGTGTAGCTTGTTTGTTAGTTTTCTTTATCTATTATTCAAATATTATTGAGAAAGTTTTTCTCTCTCACAGTCCTTTTCGTAAATTTCATTAGAGAAATTGTTTTTCTCCTGCTTTGACAATCGGGCGGAGTAGATCCGGCAAAAAATTACCTCCAGATTGTTCAATTATTTTCCTTTTTTCTTTTAACCCACCATCTTAATATTTTTATCTTAATATTTTTTTGAAATTTTTCAATTTTTTTATTTCACTCCTTTTCAATGTAATATTTCCTTTCAGAGTGTTGTAAATACATTCGTGGATTGTGTTTATAAAATCTAATTCTATTATTTGTTGACGAAGTTTAGGCTTTGATGATTGAATAAGATTCAAAACAGCTAGATGCTTTTTTACCGATGCCATTCTAAACTGTAACTGAGATTACGTCGCTGACTACGAATGTTACTAATGTATTGAAATTATATGATTTTTATAGATACGAAAATTTGCGAGAAAACATCTGTTTTGAATTTTCAATTATCGCACTGCTTTAAAATTTGACGACTGTGCTTCTACCTCATCCACCCGCTCCTCCACCTCCTCCTCCTACTCCTCCTCCAACTGCTCCTCTTCCTACTCCTCATTTTGAGTTTGCAACACCATTTTTATGTAATTTATCCGGCGCTGTAATAGCGGGATTAAAATTGCAGCAGTTAGCGTTATTCCCCTCTGGAAGCGGACTCTGTCGACTGCATCAATGTGCCACGTTCCTTTCCGAGCCTGTTGATGAGCATACACCCATGTATATAAAGTTTTAGTGCGATGATTTAAGTCGAAAGAGACAGACTTTCTTGGAGGTGACATTTCAAATAGTTGGACTGAGACTTAGTTTACGCCTTACCCCGAAATGAACTGTTTTAGATCGCTAAAACTCTTTTGTCGCTACTATTTGAAATATTTAACGGTTGTAATTATTTTTTTCAAAATATCATGAAATTTTTTCTCCAGAATTTTCTCATTATTCTTATTATTAACCTGATTATGATGTACAATAGACGATTTCAAGGGAAATAAGTGTCTTTAACTTATTTATTTATTTATTGATTAAATGAACAGGCTCACATGCCCAATAATACATTAATCACAACAAAAAAAATAGATTTTACAATTGGTTTTAGAAGAAATGTTTAAAGAAAAAAAATAATAAAGAAGAAGAAATAAAAAAATAATTGAAGAAATTTATGACTACAGAAAGTAAAAGAAAAATTAAATTTAAGCAAATTTTTAAGATTATTTTAAGAAAGAATTGATTGATTGATTGATAATAATTTTATTGTCTCCTAAAAAGCCGACATGCTGCTTAATTCCAGCCACATTTTACGACAATCTATGAACAATCTTATAAAAGCTAATAAGCTGACATTTGGTTTACGACGATCCAAATTGACATTTCGTATACTTCGTCCACGAATCAAATGTCACTTTAGGTCGTCATAAACCAAATGTCAGTTTATTAGCTTTTATAAGATTTTTCGTAGAACGTCGTAAAATGTGGCTGGAATCATCGCCATGGTAAAAAAAAGAGTTGCTATGATTTTAATCATAGTTCTCGTTAAAAAAACCAAAACATTTACGAAAATCACTTAAAAAGTAACATAAAATAGCAATTAATATAAATAAATAACAAAACACAAAGAATATAATTTAGATTATACATAGAAAAAAGAAAATACACAAAAATTGGCGTTGGGTCTTGTCAAATTATTTAAAAACAAAAATTTAAATACGTCAAATTTAGAGAAAAAAGAAAAATCCAAAAATATTGGTTGTCAATTTGTTACCATAATGATGGCATCGTCAAAGTGGTCCAAGTGTTAAGCAAGCCAAGGGATCACAGTTGTCGAGTTGATTCTGACCAGTCTTGTCTGTAAAAAAGGGGTTATTGATAACCAGTCGACTAGACTGGAAGTTTTGCACAAATCGATTAGATTTGGAGTTTCAATTTCAAAGTCGTAACGACTTGATAAGACTAATCAGTTAAGGTCAATGAAGCTGTTTCTGGTAATAGATCGGAAAATGTTATTTATTTTTAAAACATCTTTGAATAAATAAAGTTATATGTCAGGATTACCAAATTCATTGAAATTGATTGCAATGATGGATTTACATGTCTTGCAGCCATATTAAATAATTCACATGCAAAGTTGAAAGGTGAAAAACGGGAATAGTCGTTTTTGCTTCCATTTAGACGAATGAACGAAGGATTTCTCAGGCATCTTGTTCCATCGTACAGTTGAATATTAGGGTGCGTCGATTAAAAAAAAAAAATTGCCAGAATTTGAATCCCCTGGTTCGATGCAGGGCTCGGTAACGATAAATTATTTATAAATGAAAATGTTTTTTTATAGTGAAATAAGCTTGCGCCCTGACATTTTATGCGAAATGACGAGTTTTCGAATATGTCTGCATATTTAGTGCCACCAAAATGATATTAATGATGTTTTGTAGCGGGGTTTCTTTTTAAAGCACTCTGCTAGGTCTAATTTAGGTGTAAAAAATACAAAAGAGTTGAAATAACTTTAATTATACGTTTTTGTATGGCAAAAGTTTTCACAAATGTCCATTTCTATGACTTTTTTGGTCGTTTGAGGTCGTTTCGGGCACAAATAAATATCCAAATTTTACTGGTGACGTGTCATTTGAAAGATATTTTGTCTAAGAATCGGAGGATTTTTTTTTTTTTTGAAAATCGACCTAAGTTTGTTGGAGATATTGATTATCAAGTGTTCGAAAACATGGAAAAATTCTCAGTTTTCCCAAAATTTTCTTATAAAATACAGCGAATAAACGAGGTATTTTACCATGGTTTGTATTTTTGTTGGTTAATTGGTCATTTTCAGCGACAATAAATTAAATTCGGAGCTACTAGAAGAAGACAAAATTTGGAACACTGAGAATGCTGTTTAAGCGATATTTTCTGGCCGAAAGTTTGTATAGAAGATATAAATGCTTTATTACATCAAACGCCTTGTGGATAGCTGCATAAAAAATATCAGTTTGACATTCATTTGAAAAGCCTTCATTTACAAGAACAGAAAGTGCCATAAGGTTGGACTCAACTCTTCTTCAAGGATAAAAACCGTGACTACTGATCGACAATTGAGTCATCATCATCATCATCATCATCACACTTTATAGACCGTTTGTACCTTTCGGTGTGAGGTCTTTACTATCGACAATTGAGGAAAAATGTGGAATTTAAGCTGCTCCAAAACTATAATTTCAAAAACTTTAGCCAAGTTCGATGAGACACAAACTCCACGGTAGTTAGTTATGTCTGATTTCTTTCCAGATTTATAAATTGGAGTTAAATAGCCCGTTTTCCATACTTTAGGGTAGTATAAGTCAGCTAACGATTTTGAATAAATTATTGATAAGGGAGAATTTAATAGATCAGCACATTCTCGAAGAAATAGAGGCGATATTCTGTCTGGATTAGCTCCTTTGCTGATATCCATGCGTCGAAGCACCTGAAAAACAATGTCGGGCGTTACCATAATGTCAAAGAAACCATCATTCCTTGAAACGATGTAATTTATAAATTCATTGTCTTCTTCCTGTTCATCATTATTCACGGTGTATACTGACGAAAAAAATTTAGCGAACAAATTCGCCTTATCGATGTCACTAGTCGCTTGCTCATTTTCATAGGTCATTTTTCCTGGAAGCGAATTTGCCTTGAATTTAAAGTTAATATAGTTCCAGAATTTTTTCGGATTTTTCTTATAATTAGACGCAAGGTCGACTATAAAGGTGTTATATAGTTCATTTTGATACGTTTCGCATTCCTCTTTAGCTGCCTTGAATTTCGTTTCACGATTCACTTTACATTGATTTTGGTGTCCATGGCTTGACCTTTATGTGATCTGGCCAAAAATTCGAAGAAAGAAGAGTTTTTGATATTTCGTTGTTCGTTTCAATCTTAAAGTTGAAGTATTGTAATCGAGAAATGTCTTGACCACTTTTAGTGAGACGACGAACTTTTATATTACTCTTATCGACTCCTAAGTTCTCTGTGATGTACTGGAGAACCATATCAGATGTCACATTTATGTGAAACGGAGAAATGTGTAAGAATTTATTCAAAGAAGTTGACGTGATGTTCTTGCCCAGCAAGTATAGACTACGTTTTGTTTTGGACATTGGATCTAAACAATCAGTAGAGCCACTTTCAGGGCGTCCTGAACAGAGGTCTGCATGGTTAACTGTTTCAATATTTTTTTCAAAACAGAAAATGGTCTAAAATAAAACTATAAATATTTTTGGTTTTAATTTCAACCATAAAATATTTGGTTATATTGAATACTAGAAATTTTATGGTAATATTTTTAACTAGAAAATAAATGGTATAAAATTAAACCATAAAATTTTTAGTTATATTTAAAACTATCGCGAATCTTCATGACTTGATGAGAAACGTCTAAATTTACAATTTTCTTGAAAACTCACTAGAAAAAAAATGGTACTAATTTTCACCATTTTATTTTTTAGTATTATGGAATACTAAATTTTTGTTAGTTAAAAATATGACCAGAAAATTAATGGTATTATTTTTAACCATTTTTATTTGGTTTATATTAATACCATTATTTTTTGGTACTCTGTAAAACCAGAAATAAAATAGTGAAACAGTTAACCATGCAGACCTCTGGTCCTGAAGCGGGGCCGTCCGATTGTAGCACCGTTCGACGAATTTGGTCCGTTGTCATTACGTTCTGGAGAATCAATGGAAGGTTGCAAAATGTTTGGTTCTATTAAATTATGAAACCTATTCGTCAGATTGTTGAACCCTTCACCATCAGATGAAAATGTGACGCGGTCAGGTGAGGAAGGCCCTACTGGGTCGGGTAGTTCTGGAAGTGAAATCTTTTCGAAGTTTTTGACGAATAAAGAAAAATTTTCCTGAAGATTTGTCAAATCTCGGTAAATGAGTTCCAGCTTGTTCTCCCCCTCTATCTAATCAACAAGAGCGGATCTGTAAGATAAGCCCTTTTTTGGGGATTCTGATTCACAATCGATAGAAGAAAGAAGCTTACTAAGCATCTCGGAGTTATTTTTGATAGAGAGAGAAATTGAATCAAAAGATGCCCACGTATTAGTCTCAAATGAGTGCAACACCGAAAACAAATCATCAGAGTCATTTCGGCGGTTAATAATTGGTGATGACACTGACCAATCAAGCGGATTACTAATGCTATTTGCACTGAAGACTTTAGGAAGCATCTGGTTGCGAGTAGAATATCTTTTGAAGATCTCATCTACTTGGTCGTATTTGAGGAGAGACTCATTCAGTCAAGAAAGTTTAGCATCAATTAATGAATCAATTTGGTTAATTACACCAATTAACTTAGAACTCTCAATTGAATTACCGGAATTTTCGACCAATTCTATTGATGGTGGGTCTATAGTAGTAATATCATGATAGCCGTTAATGTTCTGACTAGACCCTTCATTTCTTGCGTTAAGTCGTGCAACATTTTCATCTAATCTAGGTAAAGTTGAAAGAATAGACGACAGAGTCGTTTCATTATCAATTATGTTGTTTGTAGAATCCTCATTGTTTAAAGTAGGCAACGCAGATGAATTTCTAACATTCGATTTGCGTACATCTTGTTTTAATTTGGTAATTCGTTGAACGCACTTGAAGCACACAAAAAATGCATTGTTCGACGAAATAAGAAGTTTCACAAGTTGAGCTGATAAGTTAAAACATTTGAAATTGAACTTCTTTTCACACCCAAGACAGACAATAGTTGATTTGTCAGAAGTTCTGGAAGTAAAGCAACTATCTAAACAAATGTGATTACTCGCCATATCGGAATTGTCCTGTAGAGAATCAATAAACGTCGAATTCGATAATAAAATTTTGGATAAAAATTTGACTGTTGAGAACCTGACTAAATTTCAAATTATTACAATTATCCGCGAGGGACCTGACTGTACAGTCACTAAATAAAAACAAAGGAATTCAAACACTGAAGTAAACAATATAAATTAAATTAATTTTGCCACTTAATAATGGGTTATTTTTGTCAGATAGCTGGAAAATAACAACAATAATAGGGCACATAACAAACATATATCGAAGAATAAATTAGAGGGTTTTCATTAATTATTTAAATTGCAAAACTTCACCAGATCAGTATTCGCGTCAAATGAATCCGTTACGTTTGAATTGCGCCTACAATTCAAATGAAATCGAATTCACAAGATTCAATCTTAAAGAACTTACTGACTTGATACTTATCTGACGAATTGCAACTTCCACGACAAATTTCACAATCTTTAATATTGAAATTATGTAAAATCACATTAAATAAATCAAAAATAAACAGAGCACAAATGAAGCACAACTTTACTTGACACACACACATGCGCAATTAAATGAAAATTGGTGGAACGTTTTGACGGTTCTTTTATACTGGTTGAACGTTGAATGTTTTATATCACAAGATCTGTAGTAGATATCATGGTTATTTTGAATTCGATGAATAGGAGAATTTAATTGGATGTTTGATGATGTTGTAGGCAAATAGAATGTCTGCATATTTTGCTGACGAGTACGTCGCTGAGGCTGATGATAAGAGATGCGTGATACAAGTCTCGTGTCCACTCGTCCATGAATGATCTTATAGAGTAGTATATCGTCTAATTGTAATCGCTGAGTTTCCAGGGATTGCATTTTTAGTTGTTTTAATCGGGTAGCATAGTTGGGTTTGATCCAGTTAAATTTGTAGTACAACATCCGAGTGAATTTACGTTGGACCTTTTCGATTTGCTCTATGTACTTAATATAATACGGGTTCCAAATAGGACTGCAATACTCAAGTTTGTTTCTAACATACGTTTCGTAGAGTTTGATGATACTAGCCGGATGTTTAAAGTGTGAAGAACACTTATCAGGGTTTAGTTTCAGCAGGTTGCTCTCGCACCAATCGGAGAAAGATGATATGTCAGATTGGAGACTAGAACAGTCTGCTAAACTATCAATTTCACGAGAAATTTTATTGTCATCAGCGAAGAGCAAGTTAGACGATGTGAATATATCTGGAAGGTCATTTATAGAGAGCAAGAATAAGAGCGGTCCAAGTATGGAACCTTGCGGGATACCAAAGTTTTGCAGTTTCAGTAGCAGTAGCCTTTGAGAGACTTGATCAAATGCTTTTGAAAAATCCGTAAAGATTGTATCAAGTTGACCTCCGTCAATTATAGAGTCGGTTATATGGGTAACGTACTCTATGAGGTTGGTTAGGGTGGATCTGCCATTAACGAAGCCGTGTTGGACAGGTGTGATAAAATCCCTGACGTGATCGAAAAGTCTATTAAAAATTATCCTCTCAAAAACTTTAGACGCACTTTCCAAGCAGAATGAAAAGTGCCCTCTCGGATTGTTTTATTATAGAGGATTGATAGCGGCTTAGAGATAGTTGAGGACAAGTTTTTGAAAAATACTGACGGGATGTTCTCTGGACTGGAGGCCTTAAATTGGTTAAGCCTATCGATAATAGTTTTGATTTCGTTGGATGAGATGGTATCGATGCAGAAGTCAGGACCGAACTGATTCGCTACGAAATCAAAGTAATTGTCGTGCTGGAAAACACTAGCAAAGTATTTAGCAAAAAGATTACATACGGAGTCACAATCATCAGCAAATTCATCGTGAAGCTGGACTCTATTAGTTATAGAATTAGTCTTCCTCAGCGATTTGGTGTAGGAAAAAAAATGCCTTGGTATTAGTGGCAATTTTATTATCTACATCGCATATGTAGGCTTCTTCTCAAAGTATCTTTCGAGTTTTAAATTCCTTCCTCAGTTTAGAAAACAACTTGTTGTCGTCGGGATCTTGTGTACGAAGGTATTTACACCTTGCTCGAATTTTCAGTTTTAAGTCTTTAATCAAGTCGCTTGAGTACCAACATGGGAAATTCTTTACTACCTTCCTCGTTTTCGGGATGGTCTCAATCAGTGGACATAGACGAGCATAAAATTTACTCAGCGATTCGTTAATTTCTAGCCCCTCAAATTCACTTTCCCAACCAATGTCAGCAATCGAATTGTTAAGATTCACATAATCAGCTCGCAAATAGTTTACTTTGGGTGGTCGATTTTCAGCAGTGAATTTTAATGTTTTTTCCACAGATGTGACTAAATGTGAATCGCATATGCTCTGACACCGCAGCTTGTGAATGACCACTTAGGTCACATCTTGGCACATTTTCACCTAAAGAATTGAGATGTGGCCCAACATCGGACGTAAGTATCATAGAAACTGAGAATGTGCCTTCCAAAATTTCACATTTCACATTTTTTCACATAATGTGACTCACATCTGTGAAAATATGTGAATCAGATCTTTTCACATCTTCACATTTTTCGGTTAATTTTGTATTTTGGGTCATAAAAAAGTAATTTCAACTTAAATGTGGTCACATCTCGTCTATAGAGAGCCAGGGGAGGTCAAAACATGTGCCGTTTGAAATTAGTTAAATTTTACATTTGACAAAATTTTTATTAAATAGTCATCAAATGATAGCAAAAATCTTTCTCATTTCCACACTTCTGGGTTAATTTTGTATTTTGGGTCATATAAAAACTACTTTAACTGAAGCTTAGCTCACTGCTAGTCTACAATGGGCCGATAGAAGTCAAAACATAGTTAAAATACACATAAAAATATGTAATTTTAATGAAAGTTGTCTCTCTTCCACATTTTCAAACAAAACTTCACATTTCATACTCAGCTTTGATATTTTAACAACGAAAAACAAATCCAGCCATAAAAATATGATCACACCTTAAATACTTGCAGCCGATGTTAGCTAAATATCATGTTAAGCACAAAAAATCAAGAGTATCTTTTCAAAAATTCTTCAAATTTTATGACGTTCAATAAGGTGTCTGATGTTTGGAAAAGTTTACTTTAACAACATAACACGGGTACATTTACAGCTTGCTCATATACATTTTCGTCGCAGATTGATAATATTAACAAACAATGAAAATTATTAACGCTTCCCGCATCTCCCAGAATAATATTTCCTACAAAAAATGTTTTTATGCAAACGTTCCATTTAATTAAGTTATACGATCATAGAAAACAAAACTCCCTTTAATGCAATAATTTACACGAGTCACTCGACTAATTTCCAAATAACTCAGTATTACGTTGAGTCACCGCACTAAGAACAAAGAGAATAAAGAGAGCAATGTATGATTACAACACAAGCACGACTCTACTCTTCAACACCAATTAAGAATTTGGCGGGTAAAAAACTAAGAATTTTAGTTAATTTATCACTGATATTCCCGCAATAGATTTCATAGAGAAAATATTAATTCGATTAAGTTTAATTTAGCACAAACGTTAGAATAGATAGGATGAAATAGTAGATTAATGTTGTGAAGGGAAAAATTAAGATTTACTTCATATGTATATATTGTATATAATAAGTGAGCGAAGCAAACGCGTGTTTATTAGTTATTTGGATCACAAGGGACGAAAGTGAAAAATTTCAACCGTGTGCGAAATTTGCAGCCCGCGCCGAAGGCAAGGGTGGCAATCGCACAGGTTGAAATTTTTTACGTCGTCACATTTGATTCACACAACTTTTCATTACAACTAATACGAATCTTGTAATTTTCGAATCCCAAATAGACGCGAAAATTAAAAAATGCAACTCGAAACGAAAGCTTACTCATTAATAAATTCAACAAAGGTCAATAATTTATTCATTGGAATTGTTATGATTTAAACATCACTGCAGTAATAGCAGCAACAGCATATAAATAATAATAATAATATGCCTTACAACCCATGATGGGTTAGAGGCTAGATCATTATTTACTAGTTTCGCTGTTTGTGGTTCTACTTTTTGAGATCCTTTCATTACCGGAAAGTTTTACTGTGCCAGTGGTAAGCTGTGCGACAACCCCATTGCCATCTATGGATGTAACTAGGAGAGAAACTAGTAGGAGTAGAATACCGGTTCTCCCAACAATGCCTTTTCCGGTAAGCCGTACGATGGCACTACACTCAACTTCACTTGACTGGAACGATTCAATCAGTTTCGTTTTGTTTACAAATCTAACAATCGGTACAAATCCGTCTGCGGCTGAGTTTAAAACCAACGTACTGGCAACTCAATCTCGTAGTAGCAAGCAGACGTGTTAACCACTGCAAGCAAGTGTCATTAAATGAACAAAATGTTTGAGTTTTGTACTGTAGATTCCACGGTTCATTTTTACCATGGCTGTATGTGCACCTGCTTAGTTCGCGAAATTGCCTAAAATCAATCGTCCATAGCACGTACACAAATAACCATTGTGATTCTCACGCGAAATGATCCATATCCAAAATTAATGATACACATCCAACACTAAGTGATTCACATAACAAGAACTACGAGAATATTGCAGTTTTTCCTTACAAAACTAAAAAGCCAAAACTAATTTAAAAAAAAATAATATTTCCTTCGTCAACAATATCATGTTTAATTCCTCATAAAAAATCTCGGTAGCACTGGCGCACAGATTTGTTACACTTTGATCGAAGTAAACTTAATGAAATGTCGAAGTTTTTTTGCTGTGTCAGTTATTTTCGCACCTCTGTTTAGAGGACCGAAAAAATTTTCGTCCCTCTGTTTATTTTCGCACCTCTGTTTAGAGGGCCGAAAATACTTTCGCTTCCCATAGCATTCTAAGTCCTACTGAGAGTTGCATTTTTTAATTTTCGCGTCTCATTTGGGAAGAGAAATATACAAGTTTCGTATTCGATGTAATGAAAACAATATATACATAAGAAGTGAATCGAAATTTTTTCCTTCACAACATTACGCTATTTTATTTTTCATGTTTGACTAATTCACACATTCAAACGTTTCTGTATATAAATTCGAAGTCATGTAAACCCATTCTAACTGAAAGCATCAACAGCCTGCGTGGCTCAGTTAGCTAACATTCGGTGTTGAGAAAATTTTTTCCCAAAATTTTTGGTTCAAATTCTAATGACCGCAGTTTTTTTTATTAAAATGAAATGTTTTTCTTTTTTATTTATACCAACAAACATCATTCTTTCATATAAAAACCTGCATAAAAAATTGAAAAACTCCTGTAAAGAAATTAGATTTTCAATCAAATCAATATTTTTCTTGCGGTGAGACTTTACAAACGATTTTTACACATTGATCACACCACGTTTTCATAGCCTTATTGCTCGGCAGTTATTCGTCCGATTGAGAAAATAATTACTTTACAGATGTCCTGAGATGAGGCACCACACACTGGCATTTTGTTTTATCAAAATTCGTTCAGACAAAAATTGATTATTTTTATTATGTTCTAAAAAAAATCAATGACATGACATATACACACTTACACGTTATGAGTCGAACACGTTATGTACTTGAAGTAAGCCATACGAATTTACTTCAACGCTTACTACTAACGATTCGATTTCTAATTGTCGTATATCAGACAACACCGTGGAGTAGTGGTTAGCACATTCGACTCAGGCGCGGATGTCCCGGGTTCAAATCGCAGTGCGGACATCGTTTTTTTTTTCTTTATAAATGAGGACTGATAAAATTTACCCTAGAACTATAATTAAATTAATGCTCTAGACACGGCTACAAATACAAGTAACGTATGACTTAGAGTTTATATACAGAAACGTTTAATGTACGAATTAGACAAACATAGAAAATAAAAAATAAAAATACGTCAAAGCTCAGCAATCAGCAAAGAGCTAAAGGCATAAAAAAATGGGACGTCATGGGGTACAGATGAACATTTATGGCGGTTAAAAAAAATAGCGATCGAACTTGAAATTTGATTTTTGTTTTTCAGGAACGCTTGTATGAATGTGGGTTATTTATCATACCCTTAATAAAAAATTATTATTATTTTTGAATGAAATCTAAAGTTTTATTCACCGAAATGTCCGAAAATAGGAACATTTGTTTATATTTTCTATGGGTGCGGATACGTATTACTCTATGTACGCAAGCTCCGATTGTTAGCCAGTTTAAATGTATGTGTTTTCCGATTGAGGCAGATGGCAACCGAGAACGAGAATTCGAAAAGTATTTAATTAAATAATTTTAATATTGCTAATAATTTTCTCGAACTGCAGGTCTAATATTTTATGAAAGATCACTTAGGGGCCATTCAAATAGTGCGCACGCATCTAAGGGGGGAGGGGGGTTTTCGAAAGGCGTGCAAAAGCGTGCGAGGGGGGAGGGGGATATTCGAAAACGTGCGCACTCTTGTGATATTTGACCTGTTTAGGTTTATTTTCCTTTTAATTAGCAAAGGGACAAGATGGGATGATGCAAGTAAAGTGAAAAAAGCATTAACATAGCCATTCTTCGAATTCGGATTGAATTCTAAGCCAAAAAAAAGCTTCTTGGAAAGTTATGGTCCTAGAATATTGTCCATTTCTGTAATTGTGTCAATAATATACTTACGCTCGTCATTTTTCTCATCTCCATACTTTTAATGGCCACTAATGAGATTTTCCATCGTGTCGTCGACTATGTGAAATTTTAAAAGTTTAACCACAGCACATAGAGACATGCGAAGCAGCATGTACTATGCCAATCCCGAATCGGTTGACGTAAGTAGCTGGGAGACGCTAGCTGCGGATATGTTCGTTTGGAGATGCAGAAGACTTTCAACTGGTTGTAGTGCACTATTTAAAATCTAATCCAGGCTTTCAGAGAGCGGTCGATTTAGAATAAATCTTTTGTTTAGGTACCGGCGTTTATATTTTCTCCCAATGCGTTTTCTATAGAATTTTTTTTGCAGTTTTCGCTCTGAAAACGTATATGGCGTAAATCGCTAGGGAAAATTCGTTTTCTCTTTGCCAATTCACTGAAAAAAACAGTGGCACCGCCGTGATTTGAACTCACGACCCACCGATCCGCAAGAATCGACGCTAACTTACTTACTTACTTTACTTACTTAACCGGCCCTACAACCCATTAAGGGTCTTGGCCTTCTCCAACATGCTTCTCCAACCGGACCTATCCTCAGCTAACGTCTTCCAGCTGGTTACTCCCGCAGTTCTCAGGTTGGCAAAAGCTGCATCGCACCATCTGGATTTTGGTCTGCCTGCACTTCTTTTGCCTTCCAGTTTGGTGATAAAAAGTTTCTTCGGGATGCGATTGTCGTCCATACGCTGCACATGACCAAGCCATCGTAGTCTGTTAATTTTTGTTGTTCTAACTATGTCCGGCTCTCCATAAAGCTGCATAAGCTCATGATTAAATCGTCTGCGCCATCTGTTCATATTTTCGTCATATACTGGTCCGAAAATTGTCCGCAGTACCTTTCTTTCGAACGTGAGCAGCGATTGTTCGTCTTTCTGAGTCATGCACCACGACTCATGCATTGGTCTTATCACAGATTTGTACAGTGCGCATTTAGAGTTTCTGCTTACTGATTTGGACTTTAAAATTTTTATCAGGCTGTAATAACTCCGGTTGCCAAGAGTTATCCGTCTTTTGATTTCGTCCATGATTACGTTGTCAGAATTAAGCAGAGATCCAAGATGTACGCTTTTGTCGTGTTGTCGATTCGATGGGGAGACAATCATGTATTCGGTCTTTGTGTCATTAACCTTCAACCCGAGGTCGGTACCTTTTCTGTCCAAAGTCGTGAACTTTTATTTAACAGCTACCATGTCTCAGCCCAAAATATCCAAGTCATCAGCGAAGCCCAGCAATTGACTGGATTTGGTGAAAATGGTGCTGCTGGTGTCGATGTCCATGGTTCTCACTGCTGCTTCAAGGGTCAAATTAAAAAGCAGCGTCGCGAACGGATCACCTTGACGTAGTCCTTCCTCAATGTCGAAAGCGTCTGACAATTTGCTTCGGATTCTTACTCGGCTGTTAGCTCCATCCATTGTCAACTTTGTTAGCGAGATTAGTTTTTTGGGAACCCCTAATTCCTTTATCACTCTCCATAACTTCCTCCTGTTGACACTGTCGTATGCTGCCTTGAAGTCTACGAACAATTGGTTTATTTCCACGTTGTACTCCTTACACTTCTCCAAGATCTGTCTAATGCTAACGACCTACACGAAAACCACCTTGATATTCACCAACAGTAGATTCCATGTATGGAAGAAGGCGCTAACCACTGCGCAAATTCGCTCATTTGCTATGTACAAATTTTGTTGATAGTGTTTGTTGACAAATAGAAGCATATAGTAACGTAGAATGTACAAATATATGTCTCTCACAAATACTAGCGTTGTTTTTCTCGATATACAACATAGGCTTATGTATTCTGAATACGTTTCGTATTTGTATTTTTGTTCGTTTTGTATTTGAATCAGTTTTTATTTATGTCATAAATGTTTTCTCACAGAGCAAAATTCAAATGTCTATATGGAAATAGTAATTTCACGTGACGACCAAAACATAAATAAATAGAATTAAAAAAAAGTATTGGAAGAAAAATTGGAAAAAAAACCTGCAGCCGCAGTGTCTCGAACCCAGGACCCTGACACTTCGAAGCAGTGATAAATTCTCGCAGCTATCACATTCATGCGCTCGAATGAATAACGTACGATATTCTCTCGCCTAATGAAATAAAATATTGTATTGGGGGATGTCCATAAATTACGTCACGTGAAAATCCACAAAGTTCATAACTCCAAACTGGTGAGACATTTTGTTTATAGTACTCCGGGTACCCCCCAAACACACCGCCTGTTTGGGGGGGTAGCCAGAGTCCTATAAACATAATTTACCGACCTACATGAGTTATGACCTTTTTATGGATACTCATTTTTTATAGCAAGCGTGACGTAATTTGTGAATTGCCCCTTGGTTGACGTGAGAAATCGCGGATATCTTCTTATGTAAATATTGTACTCTCACTTGTTCGCTACGCTCACTCGTTATGTACAATATTTACATTAGAAGAAATCCTAGATTATCTCTCGTCAACCAATAAAGTACTATTTAAAAAAGGTTATAAATAAAAACTACGAATTGATTTTCATAAAATTGTCGATGTAAAGGGCAGTAATTGACCGCTTATTCAAAAACCCTACTTTAACATAATACCAATACTAACAATAATTTTTCATGCAGCAAATACGATGACGGTAAAAATATCATTTTTATTAAACCGATATCTAAATTCCTATAGAATATAGGTAAACGCCTGTAATGGTGTAAAATTTTTGACAAAATCCCTTCAACGATGAATCTATTAAGTAGGATCAAGTTTTTTAAAACACCACAGACGGGTCTTTAATTTAATTGTGAGGTAATAATCATAAAAATTTATTGACATGCCAGTAATTTTAAAGAATTCAATAGTAACCAACTTTACCGGTCAATTGGCTTTTGTCATTTGATATAAAAATCATACGGAATTTTCCCCCTCGAGAGTGATTTGATGTTATGTGTAAACTTTGCTATTGAGGTAATCTGTACTTCCAGATACACGTGCAGATGATTTTTGTCAATAGTTATGAAAATCATACCAAAATGCTCATAACTAATTTAAATTATATCGCCACCATCCAAATACTTTTTCTGCAAATTCCACCCAAAAATTGTATTTTCGCTTTTTACAAAACCATAGTTAAAACCATATGAATGTTTTTTGAAAAATGGGGTGAATGCTTTTTTTAAATTACTCTCTTTTTTAAGCAACTCATAAGAGAAAAAGACGTAGTCATCGCAAAGATGATTTTTTTGTCAATGGCTATGAAAATAATTCCAAAAAATACTAAATACAAAAATAACTAATTTAAATTACTAGTACCAACCAAATACTTTTCTGTAAATTTCACTCAAAAATTACAATTTTACAAAACCACTCAGGGTAAGAAAAAGAATTGGTCATCTCTATGCTGTTTGAACACCTGGGCATAGCTAAGCGGTGGCAGCTGCACGAATTCAAATAAAAATATTAATCTGCCGCAGGCCATTAATCTGAATTAGACCCATTGTTATCACCATCCCCTAGGTAATAAATTATTTAGTCACAGGCCGTTAATGTCAATTACCCCTATTGTTATCACCGCTCCATAGTGAAGAATAGTGCTGATACCTCTTCTGAAGTATACTGGTGCTGTACAGATGTGTCGTAGATGTGAATTTGTCCAGGCGATACACTTGTTCTGCAGAGTTTGAAGCTCTTTCAATTTGTAGTCTGCACATTCACCATACACTGGTAACATAAATGACAAGTGGCATTGCACATATGCGAAGTACAATTGTTTTCACTTAGCCACTGGTATATACTTTCCTTTGCGCCACATCAACGAAATGAATGGAACAACTTGTATTTTAATGTGATTCACGTGGCCAGTGAAACTCAAGTCCTCATCGATGACCAGTCCAAGGTACTTGTGTTTGGAAACACGACTAATTTCGGTACCATCAACGACATTGTTGAGATCTGTCAAAGTCTTTGCACGTCCGAATATCATATAACACGTTTTCACCGCGTTGATTGAAAGTACATTTGTGCACAACCATTCGTGAAGCAGATCGGCATCGTGTTGCATCGCATTTTGTATGTCTTGTTGATTGTCGAAAGCGTATACAAGACGGCATCATCAGCATAGAGCACGAGGTTCCCAATAATGTTCAGTCGAAGCATGTCATTAATGTAAATAATGAAATGAATTTCTTTAAACACTTTCGAGAGAGAAGGTAGTAATGTTAGACCACGAAAGTTGTCAATGTCGAAACTACCCGATTTATGGATGAGTTTCAGTCTACCTTTGAGCAGCTCCGTAGGGTATTCTGATACGTGTACCATCGTGTTGAAGCAAGTTGCAATAACCAATGCTACGGACACAATTGAGCACTTCAGCAGCTTAATTGGTACTTTATCAAAACTAGTCGACTTCTTATTTGGTAAACTGTTGATGACCTCAGCGACTGTTTGAGAATCAACATGTTTGAAATACCAATTGTTGATAGCATATTCCGGATACAAATTACTAATATCTTCTGTTTGATACCCACGAACAGCTATAATCGAAGTGGCAAGCTTTTTCCCATTGTTACAGAAGAGTTCGTTGACTGTAGTGCAAGCTTCTGCAGAGTCTTCCAATGGGACTCCATCGATTGTAATTGAAGGTTCTGTTTTCGCGGTGTTGTTGAAAAGGATCTCTTTGTATAATTGCCATGATTTCCATGCATTTCCACCCGCTGAGTTGTTCGTTATAGCCTTTGATAAAATTCTTCAACTCATTGTACTTTTGAATTATAATGTCGTTGTCAGGTGCGCAATGAGACAAAGCTCGCAAACGATGCCTTTCCCTAATGCACAAAACAAGTTTACGATTGACATGTGACTTGACAGTGCGTTCGTCCGATTTGATCTTTAGCACTGAAGTACATTGTTGAACAATGTCTTGCAGACCAATATTCAGTTCGTATCCGCAGGTCATTGCAGATTTTTTCGACATGTTCCGCAGCAGTTTCCAGATGAAATTTCGATTTCTTTGTAGTCGCGGCACACGCTGTGATTTCCGATCCATAGAGACGAATAGAATGCAGTGGTCGGAAGAGTCGTTTCGAACGATGGACAGCATGTGACTAGATCGCAGCATGTTGGATGCACATATGTCCAATATAGTTGCAGAACTCGTTCTTGTAATACCTCTGTGCGATGGCTTGCACAACATCACAAAGCTGTGCCCCTCCAGCAGATCATTCAATCGGTCTCGATTGCCGTCATCAAGTTGATTAATGTTGAAATCATCCATAACCATTGTGTGGGGTCGACGTAAGCAGAACTCTTCAAACTCGCTTAAAAATCGATCTGTGAATGGCGCGGTATGAACTGGACGACGGTATGAGGGAAAACTTTTAAATGAAATGTAAAATCTAATTTTTAGATTTCAACATTTCATAACTTTCAAAATAAAATTTTTACTAAAAATGTTTCTTTGGCAAAATTGTTCCTTATGCTGAACAACTCTGCAGAAGATCAAATATTTCTATCTCAAATACTTGAAGAGTTATATTAATGAGACCAGAAAATTGCACTCTTTAGATTGAATTTTTCGACAAATTATGTCTTCAGCAAAGTTGTGTTGCTGAATAACTTTGCGGAAGACCGAAAATTTCTATCTCACCGTCTTATACAGTTATTTGAGCATGCCCACATTATCGACATATTCCACACTGTGTGTCGGTTTCAAATAAGCAGCGTGAAGGACTGCGCTTCTCCAATGTGGGTGAGGAATTGGGATCTCGCATATCATCAAAATGGGAGAACTCTATACTATAACGCTGCCTTTCCCACATCATCGTGACACACCTGCGCAGCTAATATATCATGACTTTTGAGTGTATAAGTTTCAGCCTTGAAGTGATCATACCACACTCAGGGCTTAGGCGCTGCTCTCTGGGAATGTTACAAGATCAAGGTTCTGGGTGCAACAACCCACTCGTCCTCGGTGGTTATAAGGTACCATAGAGGCTTCTTATCACCCATTCGGCCCTGCACTACTGACAGCAGTCATATCTGACTACTCGCGTCCTTTGCA
>CM055403.1:125901179-125916474 GCA_029228625.1 Pseudolycoriella hygida
CCTCTATTGGGCCTGTTGTGCATACCCACCTTAGACTACCTACGTTCTTCTACATTCTAGCAGTTCGGTTGAGGAAGTCTAATATGTTGCTGGGCGGAATGCTCCAGATGATGTTATAAGGGAGAATGTAAGCTCCTAGGCTTTTAGCTCGGGCTGAGATGTATACTGGGCATTTACATAGGAGGTGTTCGGCGGTTTCTATGTCGCCGCAGTTCGCACATATATTGCTGTTTGTAAGGCCGATGGTGTGTAAATGTTTGTTGAGAGGACAATGACCAGTAAGTATGGAGGTCATTCTTCTGATGTTCCTCCTGCTGAGAGAAAGTAGGTACTTACTGTTTTTGGTGTTTGGGTGTATACAGTTTTTAGATTGTCTAGCGTGGTCTATCGAGATCCAGTGCTTTCTGAAGGATTCGTTTTTCCAGTTGTTGGTAATGCTCTTAAAGAAAGAGGGTGGAGCTTTAAGTCGTGGTTCTGGGCCGATTAACTTGCAAGTTGCTCCCGCTTTAGCTAAACTGTCCGCCATTTCGTTGCCTTGGATATTACTATGACCAGGAACCCAGACTAAAGTAACGGAGTTACTAGTCGCGAGGAGATTAATTCTGTCTCTGCAGCCGAGTGCAGTGGCCGAGCGGAATTTATATGTACTCAAGGCCTTTAATGCACCTTGGCTATCGGAGCATATACAAATCTGCTGGTTTTGAGTGCCCTTATCTAACAAGGCCTTGCAGCACTGCGCTATACCAAAAGTTTCTGATTGGAAAATAGTGGCACAGGATCCCAGTGGGAACGATTTGCCCGTTTGACTTTCCTGGCAGAAGATGCCCACTCCAGCCTGATCCGCGAATTTCGATCCGTCCGAGTACCACATTATTTGGCTATCAATACTGGTACAACCGTTATTTTTCCATTCCTCCCGAGAGGGGAATAGTGTTGTGAATGTCTTGTTAAAGCGGTAAGTAGGATTGGTAATGTCAAATGGCATTTCGTAGCATGGCGATTCTGTGGTCATAGTTTGCCATAGTTTAGCATGACCATAGTTTTGTTTAATAAGGAGAGATGATTGGTGTAGTCTTAGGCAGGTGGCTCTGGCCACTGCTTCAATATGAATGTGTAGTGGTTCTATGTTGAGTAAGGCTTCCAGGGCAGCTGTTGGCGTAGACTTCATTGCACCTGTGATGCTTATGAGTGCTAATCTTTGTATTTTGGCGAGTTGTCTTTGGGTTTTGCCAACGTGACAGCGCGGCCACCAAATGAAAGAAGCGTAAGATACCATCGGTCTGACGATAGCTGTATAAATCCAAAATAAGACTTTTGGGCTGAATCCCCAGTTTTTCTCGAAGGCGCTGCGACACATCCATAGTAACGCAATAGCTTTGCTAATGCGGTATTCGATATGGAAGGTCCAATTTATTTTAGGATCCAAGATTGCTCCTAAAAATTTTACCCACGGGGAAAGTTCAATAGCTTTACCAAAGATAACAGGTGCTTTAAAACCTAGGATTTTGCGTTTCCTTGTGAATAGTAAAGTTTTGTTTTGTCCGTATTTACTTCCTGGTTATGTTGATTGCACCACCTTTCAACTAATCGGAAGGCAGATTGCATGAGGTCGCACAGTGTGCTGACGAAATGCCCAACCAGTAAGATTGATAGGAGGATTGAAGAGGATCAACGTAGTTTCTTCAAGAAATCCTGAAACTACTTTCTCTAAAATGTAATTCTTACCAACTTTGTCTTAAGAAGCAAACTTCAAACTGCCGAAGTTATATATATTTATTCTAGAGGTTGCTTTATCCCGCGTTTTATAATTTTTCCCTAAAACTCTGAAACACGTGTTGTCTATAATTTTATTGTCTACAATTTTGCTTTTAGAAGCAACTTTCTAAATCGCATAATTTTCGAAATATGGGTCATCTCTTCCAATTCTAGAAATGGCCATATCCCGTAGATTGTGCCAAAATTTGCCTTTGGAAGCAACTACCTAACTCGTATAGTTCTAGAAATATAGGTTTATAGGTGCGCGGCGATGCCTTGCCTTTTTGGCCTCCGTCGTGTAAAATTAAAAATATATTTTTTTGAATGGTTTTCTTATAATATTCAGAATTTTCATTACAAAATTACAATATCAAAAATCCTTCTAGAAGTATATAGAAATTGGTTTTAACCCGACCCTAAGAATCAACTTCAGTTTGTTGCCACCTGAAACAGAAGAATCCACCAGATACCAGAATCGTGAACTTTGGGAACATTATAATCCGCAAAAAAACCTCTTACAGAGGAGGTGTGACGCAAGTCTTTATGCCTGCTTACAAAAGCTGTGAAATCAGAAAAGTGTGACGCATTAAGCATCTAAGGTAAAACTATTTTCTTCCAGTTACAAAAGTTCTGAAATCAGAGGGGGGTGACGCATTAGGCTTCGATTCGCAACAAAAATTTTTAAACAAAATTATGTTGAGTTCAAAATATTGCGTCACAAATGCCAGACCCAACGACGAAACAATTTTTCTGTACTTTCAGTTTTTACGCTGCGAAAATTTGACTTTTATTTCTTATTAGGGTAAATTTTAATTTTTGCGTCTAAAAACTGAGTGTTGAAAAATTGGTGGCAGTAGCAGTACAAGTTGCGACCAGCATTTCGGCAGTGTAATAATCGCATTGGTTTTGTTTTTCTCACCTCCCTAAATTCCATAAACGATTTCTACATACCAATGGAGAACCTGAAGCAAGCTAAACGAAAACACGGCGACGTGGATGTCTCCTATGATGATGACGAACCTCAAATTACAAAGCTAATGATCGCTCTATCTGCTAAGATGGATTCACATGGTCACTCTATGGCGAACATGGACAAGCGCCTGCACTCCAAAATCAACGAGTTAGAATCATCAATGCGTGCAATGTTGAGTGAGGTCAATGAGGTTATAGATAAAAAGTTCATGTAGATTTTTAGTAATGTTGACTTACGTCTTAAAAACATGGTGGCCACATCGAGCCTGAAGTATGATCTGTTGAATCGTGTTGACCAACAGCATGCTACTTATGAATCTCGTCTGGATATGATAGAGCGTCAGTCCATAGGAACGAGATGTTATCATCACTGGGGTACCAGTAAGGAATAATGACAATCCGTATGGGATAATGGAAGACATTTGTAAAGCTCTTAATTGTAACATCAATCAACCAGACCTCACTGCCGCTTATCGTGTCAAAAAAATCACTTCCAGTGCATCGTCAAACCGTTCTGCACCAATTGTGGTTAGATTCTATGATAATTGGGCCAAAAATGAATTATTGTCCAACTACTTCAAAAAGCGGAATCTTAACTTGAAGGACATTGGCTTCCGCACTGCCGCGAGAATTTATATAAGAGTGAACGGGCTCCGGCTGCTATTGTCCGTTTCACTATCTAATATTTTTGATTTTCGATATTTTTTTACGTTTTTCCGTATCGTTTGTCTTCAAATTTATATCGGACCGATTTCTCAGCTGCCCCTGGCTATCATAACGATCGAGTGCATCGGTTTCATCGCCTTTTTAAGGATCAAAATCATCAAATTGTGCTCATCATATTAATGCGTGTCATCCATCAGTCTCGGCGATCAAATTCAAGTGTTTCAATTGTCCTCAAAGTGATTCTAGGACTTTCGATTCCATACGAGGAATGAAAATTCACAACACCAGGTGTCACCCGAATTCTCCGCCTTTGATAATTCCAAACGTGAATGGAATAAGTCCGAATGGTCTTTCAGTAACCGAAGACAATTTTACAAAAGTTTTTGCCATGAAATCAAAGATCGGAGTTTTAAGAAGAATCCCGAAAGGTGCACGTCCTTTAGCCGCTAAAACGTTCATTCAGGTGATTAGGAATCCCGACTCAAAACAAGAAGAATAAGGCCAGGAGCCTCGTCTCTATCGTCAAGGAAAATATAGCCAATTTAAATTTACCTACGGACAGAGTCGCAAAGACTGAATCTGCTGAATTCTATAAGCGTGTCGACGATCAATTATCCGACTTCGATATTAGAGGCGCAATTAGATTGTTATCTTCAGAGGAGTCATTCGCTCCGATTAAGGCTGACACTTTAAATTCGCTTCAAGCAAAACACCCGGCACCATCCAAACTTTCTCAAATGCCTTGCCCACCGTCTTCAACGACCGAATGTCTTCAGGTTACCGTCGGTCAAGTAAAGAAATCCATTGCTAGTTTCTCAAGTGGATCTTCAGCCCGCCCAGACGGATTTCGGCCGCAATACTTCAAAGATTTGACATCTATTTCAGCCGGAAATTTTGGGCCCGATGTTTTAACGGCCGTCACGGATCTCAGCAATTTCATGTTACGTGGTGAGGTTGATCAAATCGTTCGAAAATACCTTTACGGTGCCGCTTTATGCGCCCTGTGTAAGAAGTGCGGTGGCATTAGGCCGATCGCTATCGGTCTGTCAATGAGGAGATTAACTTCTAAGTTGGCAGTTTCACATGCCAAAGAAATTATCGGTGACTATTTCGGTCACAAACAGTTGGGTTTTGGAGTTCGTTGTGGCTGCGAGGCAGCCGTTCATGCCACGAGATCCTTCGTCGTCAAATCGAGAAAATCACGCCGGGTTACGCTTAAAATCGATTACTCTAACGCCTACAATTCTGTCGATCGTGGTGTCATGTTATCCAGAGTCAAGGATAAGACCCCACTGCTATTTAAATATTTTTGGCAGTGTTACGCCCCTCCTTCAATTTTATTGTACGATTGTAATGTAATTTTATCCGCCGCCGGTGTGCAACAAGGCGATCCCGGTGGTTCATTTTTGTTTCCTTTAACTATTCAACACATAATTGACGGCATGGAATCCGAGCTAAACATATGGTACCAGGATGACGGGTCTTTGAGTGACTGTCCCGATATCGTTTTAAAGGACTTTGCCCAGCTCATACGTTCCTCTGGTGAAATTGGACTCATTATAAATCCCGAGAAATGCGAATTGCACTTTTCTTCCGGTCAAGTCGGTCACGACGTTGTTCAGCGATTTGTTGCTCTTGCCCCAGGTATTCGCGTCACGAGTAATGAATACTTTAATTTGCTTGGAGCACCAATACTATCTTCCGGCTTCGAAAGTATGGCCTCCCGTGTAATGGAATCGATTACCCTCATGTTTGGTCGCCTGTCAAATTTGTCCGCTCATTCCGCCTATTTCTTATTAAAGAATTGCTTCGCTATGCCGAAATTGAGTTATTTTATCCGATCATTTCAAACTGATTTTATCAACGCTTACGACAATATCTTAAAATCTACTCTAGTGAAGATCTTAAACGCGAATCTAGAGGGTAATATATGGACACAAGCCACTTTACCGACATCAAGAGGCGGCTTGGGAATTCGTCGTTTGTGTGACATTGCACTCCCCGCTTTCTTAAGCTCAACTTATTGTGTAGTCGAACTCATCTCTCATATACTCCACACTTCAGATGAGAACGTCACATGCAGTATGCGTGATGCCATCGAAAGCTGGAATGCCATTAACAATCTGTTTCCAACATTGCTTCAGCATCAAAGTGACTGGGACGACATCAATGTGCTACGGATAATCAGTGAAGATCTTCATTTTTCTGATCAAGCCGACATCGCTAGATTTAAAGCGCTGCAGTGTAAGGAGTCAAATGCTTGGATCAACGCTATACCTTCGAAACACATTGGAACTCGACTCGACAATAACCAAGTCAGAATTTGCATGTCTTTAAGGATCGGTGCCCCGATTTGTCAACCACACATTTGTTCCTGCGTCTCTTTTGTCAGCGAATTCGGTACACATGGCCTTAGTTGCCAAAGAAGTGCCGGACGCTATCCGCGCCACGCCGAATTGAACAAGATTTTGAGTCAGGCAATATCCACCATTCACGTACCTAACACCCTTGAACCACCTGGTCTTCTTCGGGACGACGGAAAAAAGCCCGTCGGATTGACGCTTGTCCCATGGTCCCGTGGCCAACATCTTGTCTGGGATGCGACATGCTGGGACACCCTGGCCCCTAGTCATCTTTCCGTGTCGTGTAATAACGCCAGAGGTATCGCCGAACTTGCTTCTCGCCACAAGCACAGCAAGTACACGGCTTTGACAGCCAACAATTATATTTTCAAAGCCTTCGCCGTCGAGACGCTTGGGCCTTGGTCCTAAGACGCTGCAATTGGTCAGTCACATTGGCCATCATCATAACGAAATTTCGGGAGATTCGCGATCTCATCAATATTTAATTCAGCGGATATCGCTCGCGATATAGAGAGATAACGTTGCCTCAGTTCTGGCCACTATTCCGTCCACTATCGGTCTTGACAAAATATTTTACTTGTAAATTTAAAAACAAAATCCTGTACAACTCGTATGTAATTAAATAAATATAAATAAATGTCAGTTAGAAAAAACGAAAGTTTAACTAAATCAAATCGTCAAATCTTCAACTTAGCTTCTGAAGCGAAGAAAGCGGGCGGGATAATTAAGTTCTTTACACGAAATGGACTTGTCAATGTACAGTGTAACGAAAATAGTAAAACAGTGCGTATTCATAATGTTGATCAATTGAATCAAATATTGTCCGTTGGTGAAGTCCAAGAAAAGGCACTGAGCGAAAATGCAGTACGGTCGGACGGCAAGGTACAATCAGATCAGCTGGAAAAAAATGGGGGCGATTAAATCTAGGTGGCTTTATCAGCGATGCAACACGGAAACGAACACACGGCTACGACTTCTGGTGAAATTTTTTGTTTTTTAAACTTTTTCCTATACTTAATATCATTTTCAAATTGGCTCTATAAATTATGCTCGTCTTTAACAGACATTAAATGTGAAATTGTACTAAATTGCTTTATTTTAGGTATAATGATGGCAGTTCCTTACAATCCTATTGTTAGTGACACAGCTCAAACTTGCGGTTGGTTCAATGTTTATGATGTCTTCTAGGACTAATAATTCGAAATCGCTTCATAGCGGCTCGGTATGTATACTAGGTTGCGTCGTAGCAGAGTGCTTTAAAAAGAAACCCCACTACAAAACATTATTAATATCATTTTGGTGGCACTAAAATGCAGACATATTCGAAAACTCGTCATTTCGCATAAAATGTCAGGGCGCAAGCTTATTTCACTATAAAAAGACATTTTCATTTATAAATAATTTATCGTTACCGAGCCCTGCATCGAAACAGGGGGGTTCAAAATCTGGCATTTTTTTTTTTTTTAAATCGACGCACCCTATTCTTGATACATGAATCATCCCTACCATTTCTAGAAATGGCTAAATCTCGGGATTGTGACGTTTCTACGGAAAATCCTGAAACTCGTGTTCGCTAAAATTTAATTCTCTACAACTTGGCCATTGGAAGCAACTTTCCATCTGTCATAGTTCTTGAGATATGACTCATCCCTCCCCACTCTAGAAGTGGCTAGATCTCAGGATCGGAATGTTTCTGGGAAAACCCTGAAGCACGTGTTCGCTAAAATTTAGTTCTCTACAGCTTTGTCGCAGAAAGTAGCTTTCTAACTGCCTTAATTCTAGAGATATCTGAGAAAAAGTCTTACCTACCCCCAAGAAACCATGTTTTTGGACACCTTTTCGACCATATTTCCGAAACTACTCGATCGAGTTTGCTCATCTTTTAACTTGAACCATGAGACATATGTATCTTTCAGCGAAAAAAAAGTTCAGGGTGATCGGTGCAGCCGTTTCGAAAAAAAGTGGAGACGGACAATTTTAAATATTGGATGTGTGGAAGCCCTGAATTTGTAGTAAACGTATAGGACCTTCGTACTTCGTACGGGTCCAAAAATTCCGCGACATGTTGGATCATGACCGTGCGACGTTTTGGCGAATTCTCTTTGGCAAATTTTTTAATTATAATAAAAATGATTGAAATACATGAAGTATTTCACTTTTCCTTGGTCGTGTTCTATCAATATGATGATATGAAAGTGAGAGAGAATGGAAGAGTTTCGATAATTTCTTTTTCAATAGACAGAAAGCATTGAGGAAAAAGCGAGGGAAAAAGTTGTTTTAAACCTGATTTGTCATTTGTTACCTGATTCTTAATAAAGAATTGACCAATCGCATTCGTAACGTGAAACAAAATTCACAAAAAAAATTATTGTCCAGTCCATTTCAGTCCAGTCCAGTTGTTTGTTCGATCATCTTCAAGACAAGTGTTACATTGATTCAAGTAATTTGTTTTGCAGTGTGTTTCAGCTTTCTTTGCAGTAAGTTGTCAATAAAATACATTTTTTGGATCTAAATTCAAAACGTTTATTGCTAAATTTTTGTGCTCTGAATGCGATCGTTGAAGTGATAATTATCCGGGGTTTTGCAGCGCTAGTTAGTGTTCGGTAACAGTTTGCTAGGAGAATTTCGTCTCGAGTCTAAATACGACGTTTCTTAATAAGTCTTGCGTTCACATCCACAGATGAGGATGGAAGAGGGACAAATTTTCTATCTAGTGCCTTGAAAACCATTTTCTAAACGGCATAATGACCAATTCATCTCTTTTTCACACTTGTATTTGCGAATCGCAATCGCCTTAGGATAGGTCGTCACGCCATGTCCGACATTTTAAAATTAGCTACCTACTGTTTTAATTATTTTCACATCAGTGGTACATTTTGGTACATTTTGGTGATGATAAAAATACTTCATTATATTCTTTTAGGTAGACTTTATGGGTGTTGCCCAGAACAAAAGTCGTCACCTTCATCCATAAAAGTCCATTTGAACGTCGAAAAACAAGGCAAAGTTCAAATATTTTTGTCAAACGCAGCGAAATTTAGTAAAAAATTGTGTGTTTTTGAGAGTTCAAACTGATTTTTGAGTGTGAAAGGTGATTAGCGTGGATGTGCAATGGTTTTTTCCCATCAATTTGTGTTCTTTACTATAGGTGTCAAGTCACCGTTGACATTGTATTGTCTGCCTTGTTTGTATGCAGTGACGCTTGTGACGTCACATATGAACATTTTTCTAAAGCTTTTCGTTGCTCCACAGCAACTGTGCAATTTATGAAGCTTGGTTGGACGAGGGACGTTTACAATGTTCGATTTGTATAGAGAAAAATTCCTATAATTGTCTACACCTGGTATTGAACCCGGGTCTTTTTAGTGACACTGGACGTTCACCACTGAACCATCCTTCACTTAATATCAATAGGTGACACTGGGAGTGATTGTTATGATAGATTTGAATACCTGTACGGAGAAGCTGCGAATTTTATATTTAAATCACGATTGAGACAATTTTGGAATGGAAAGTCCCAATTATTATAATTTTTCATTTATGAGGAAATTGTTACGAATTGTATACCAAACATAATTCTTAGGTCCACCTTGAAGTCGTCAAACGATCGACTGCACTATTGTCATGTCAATGCGGGCAGCATTCCGCCCAAAATAGATGAATTCAGATCATACTATGAGGGTACTCACCTTGACATTATCGCAGCCTCGGAGACATGGCTGAAAAGCTACCATTCCGATAAATCTATTGAAATTGAAGGTTTTGCGGTCATTCGCAATGCTCGTTTCGCAAAGAGGAGTGGTGGGGTATTATTGTATGTTCGGAAAAACGTGAAAATGTCGGATAAAATTTCCTCAGAGTTTTTATTTGTAGAAATCATATTTCCTGATGCAAAAATACTGATTGGGGTTTATTATAAAGCTCCGGGTGTTGAGGAGATTGATATAGTGGAAAACGCATTGATCGACGTGACTATTGGGTATGAAGACGTATTAGTGCTAGGTGATTTCAATGAGAATATGATTCGAACAGCTGATGGGCACTGTCTATACTGTGCAAAGGGTACTTGCACAAAGTGTGAGTTCGCAGATGTTATAAGTAGGACCGGCTTTAGTTCGATCGGAACGATTCCCTCCCACTATCCCATTGGTAAGAGGCCTTCCCTGATCGATCTCTATCTGACGAATAGACCTGAGAAAATTGTTTTTTTCAATCAGATATCGCACGGGCTCTCTAAACATGACGTGATCTTTGGGTCCTATAGTTGCAATAAGGGAACATCTGGTACGAAGTAGCGACTAACCACGAACATAATAGGGATCGACGAAAAACAACTTGCACGTGGTGCTTCTTCTATTCGTTGGGGTGATATTTTCGATGCGATTGATATTGAAATTTTTAACACTCATGTTCTTACGCTACTTGATATGAATGCTCCACTAAGACCGGTAGAACGTTAGCCTCGACTCAACCGTGGTTTAGCGAAGAAATATGTAGAGCATTATTGGAAAGGAATATAGTGGAGACTGAGTATAGGCGTGGTCGTGTCAGCAAGAACGGCTATGTTCGTTTGCGCAATGCAGCAACTAATCTTATTAAAAAGGCCAAACATGATTACCTGAGGCCTTTTCATGTGAACCTGCGCTCGAAGGCCTTGTGGAGGAATCTACGTGACTCTGGTATAGTGTCTTCAAGTAACGTAAAACCTGAGTTTACTGCCAGCGAATTCAATGCACATTTGTCGGCTGAGAGACGATACTGCAGTGATGCTGCAAGTCAGCACCCTGATTTCGAATGTTTCCAGTCTAGATGTTGTTAGAGCTTTGAATTCGATTAAATCTAGGTCAACTGGTTTGGATGACGTGCCACTGACGTTCGTAAAGATCATTCTGCCATTTGTACTACCGTCGCTCACGCATATTGTTAACCATTCATTTATGTCTTCCGCTGTTCCTCGCATATGGAAACTATCAAAAGTACTACCAGTCCACAAAAAGTCCAAAAAGCGCGGTTCGGATGATTATAGGCCAATATGTATACTGCCTTGCTTGTCCAAGGTTCTCGGAATTTAGCCAAGGAGCAGATCTGCTCCTTCTTAGACTTTAATAAACTGCGTGACAGATATGAGTCTGGATTTAGAAAAAATCACATCACTTGTACTGCGCTATTGCATGTTTCTGACGAGATCAGAAAATCATTTGAGGGTAAGCATCTCACACTTATGGTCCTGCTCGACTTCTCCAAGGCGTTTGATTCACTTAACCATTCTAGATTATTGTTCAAACTTAGGAATATGTATGGCTTTTCTTCGACAGCGGTGAAACTAATGCAGAATTACCTCACTGATCGTTATCAATGCGTCAGCATCGATGGTCATATTTCAAAACCGATCCTCAACAAATCCGGCATACCTCAAGGTTCAGTTTTAGGCCCTTTATTGTTTTCGCTCTATATCAACGATTTACCTGAGTGCCTCAAATCAGCTAGCCATCACATGTTCGCTGATGATGTTCAGCTGTATCTTACATTTGGCAAGGATGGCTTAAACAGTGCCATGTTTAGACTCAATCAAGATTTGTATGAGGTTAATCAATGGGCACGGGACAATTACTTGACCTTAAATCCAAAAAAGTCGCACGCCATAATTTTTTCTGAGACGTACGACCCATTGCTGGTGCCCGAATTGCTGCCATGGATTTTGTTGAATGGTGTTGTAATACCCTATGCAGACAAGGTTTTGAACCTTGGCCTTGAGATGGTTGAGAGAATGAACTTCAGACCTCATGTACAGACTATGTGTTCCAAAGTGTTTTCCAGGCTACGTAGCCTCTGGCCAGGGTGTCAAATGGTGTGTTATGCGCAATATAGTACTCCTTATGTACCTTAGCCTCTGTCCACCTACTCCTACATCCTACCTACCCGTGGTGACACCTGTTATAGTGAGCAACCCCATGAACAATCAGGTAACCAACCCTGGTGTAGTAGTGTGGGTCACTTAGCTGAAGGATGAGGGGGGCTGTCTTCGGGTAGTACCTAGACGCTACGTTTAGGGAGGGTCGAAGACAGCTAGGCGCTATTAAGATGGGATGGCGACTTAGCATGGTGGCGGAGGATCTCAACGGTAAGAGACAACGGCAACATGCACAGTCCTAGTCAGATGGACTACCATCAACCAACAACAAACGCGGATGGAGTGCTACGGGCACATTAAGGCCAACGCCAGTGAGGTCTTAATTATGGCATACTGGCAAAGCATCGAACACGGACAATGAATTTGGTTAAATGGTTGTGATGAGTAGGCAAGGGCTGACAACTATTGTATTCCACTACCTTACTAAGGAAGGTCGACACTTTCACGAAACGGCTAGCGGGCTAATACCATGGTTGCCCCGTCCCGGTAAAACCTTGGCAGGCCTCCAAGTACGTTCGAAAGCTTGTCCTGTGAAAATAGGAGGTGTAGGCTCAGATGAACATTCCTGACTAATACCGATCTGGCTCTGAATACGGTGCCCCATGAAGGATCGTATCAACCCTAGCATGGCCTCACTGCTTGCATAGGTAACCATGGGATCATGAAGGTAACTACACTACGAGATGGAGAGAGCGGTTTGGAGGGGGGACTCAACAAAATGGAAGAAATGAATAAGAATGACAGCAAAAATCAGCAGACAAAATCAGAGGATCAGCGGATAAATCAATCGGAGGTTAAGATATACGACGTGTTCGCAAGAAGTGCGAAGATAACGAGGTCGCCCGTGATAACAAGCGAGGAAAGAACAAATGCGCTTCAGACCAGCGATACCGGCGAATCGAAGATGACAAAATTGGAGCAAGCCAAAAGAATGGTGAAAGAGTTGCATGAATTTATTCAAGATAAGAATAACGTGCATAAGGACATAAAGAGGATGGTGGTCAATATTAGGGCCTGCTTAAATGATGTGAAACGGGAAACAGCTGACAAGAAGAAGAAAACAGACGGAGATGCCGAAGTGCTAGCTACCCCACTCTCCTCAAAGAGAAAACAAACGCCGGAGGTTACGCCCACAGCAACAAACGCGGCGAAAAGGAGCAAAAAAGACAAGAAAAATAACGAAAGGACCACAAGGAGACCAGATACACAAACACCGAAGCCTAGTCCTAATGAGTGGAGAGAGGTGAGAAACAAAAAGAAAGAGAAAAAAAAGAGAAGCCGAAGCTTAAAAGACTGAGACCGAAGGCTGATGCTCTGATAGTGGCGGCGGAAGAAGGAACAACGTACGCTGAAATCCTCAAAAAAATAAAGGACGACCAAACTCTCAAGGACCTGGATGAAAACGTCTCGAGAATAAGACGAACGCAGAAGGGTGAAATGTTGTTTGAACTTAAGAAGGGCCCAGAGATTAAAAGTGCAGATTATAAAGATCTAGTCAAGAGATCACTGGGCGAGTCAGCAAAAGTGAGAGCGTTGTCCCACATGACCACGATCGAATGTAGATATATGGACGAGATCACGATAAGCGAAGACCTTCGAAAAGCTCTGAAAGAGCAAGGTAATATAAATGACAAGATAGAGTCAATGACGATCCGTATGAGGAAAGCGAGAGACGAACTCCAAACGGCGGAAATAAAACTCCCGGTGGACGCAGCGATAAAGATTTTGAAAATCGGAAAGGTAAAGGTGGGCTGGACCGTATGCCCGATAAGGGTAACCCAGCAGTTAGAAAGGTGCTTCAAGTGCATGAATTTTGGACACCAGGCAAGGAATTGTAGGGGAGAGGATAGATCCAACATGTGCAGGAGATGTGGGGGAGAGAACCACCTAGCCAAAGATTGCACGAACCCGCCGAAATGTCTGCTGTGTACGTCAGAAAATGACCACGTGACTGGTGGAGCGAGATGTCCAGTCTTTAAACAGGCGCTTAAATCTAAAACAGGACAAGAATGGAAGTGATACAAATAAATCTACATCATTGTGACATGGCACAACAACTTCTGTGGCAAGCCTCAGCGGAACAAAAATGTGACGTAGCGATTATTTCAGAACCGTACCGTGTATATAGAAACAACGGTAAATGGGCTGCTGACAGAGCCGAGATGGCCGCAATATTGACAACGGGCAAGTACATCATACAAGAAGTTGTATCAGACGCTCACGAAGGATTCGTGATAGCGAAAATTGATGGAGTGTATATTGCCAGCTGCTATGTACCACCAAGATGGACGATTCTGCAGTTTGAACGAATGTTAGATTTACTCACAGAAGAACTGACGGGACTCAACCCAGTTCATATTGGAGGTGATTTTAACGCATGGGCAGTTGAGTGGGGTAGTAGATTCACAAATGATAGAGGCTTCAGTCTGCAAGAAGCGCTAGCTAGATTAAATGTGGTTCTGGTAAACGTGGGAAATGCAACTACATTCCGCAAGAATGGGCGAGAGTCGATTATTGACGTGACATTCTGCAGTCCAGTACTAGTTCCAAGTCTGAACTGGAGAGTCGACGAAAGTTACACACACAGCGATCACCAGGCATTGAGGTACACCGTGAAAAGTGTACAGAGGCAACAAGACAGATGACTCATAGAGGAGAGCGAAGATGGAGAACCGGAAATTTCGATCAAGAAATTTTTAAGGAATATCTCCAATCAAAAGACGATCACGAAGAGAAATCTGCAGAAGAATTGACGAAAGAAATGGTGAATGCATGTGACGCGGCGATGCCAAGAAGGATGGAACCGAGGAATGGGCCAAAACCGGCATTTTGGTGGAACGACGAAATAAGACTTTTGCGAACAACTTGTTTTAAGACAAGAAGGAGGATGCAAAGGGCCAGAAACGAGAATGTTAGAATAGAGAGGTCCGAAGAACATCGTAATGCAAAACTAGCACTGAAGCGAGCAATCCGGGCGAGTAAGAGGGATTGTTGGAAGAAACTGTGTCAAGAGGCAGACACGAACCCGTGTGGCAAAGTGTTCAGAACAGTAATGACGATGATGAAAGGTACATTGGGGCCAAAAGAAAAGTTCCCGGATAGGCTAGGTGTCATAGTGAGAGAGCTCTTCCCACAGCACGAACAGATCACATGGCCGCAAACTCCTTATGACGATGAAGCGGAAGACAGACTTGAACGGTCGATCACTGTAGAAGAGATCCAGATGGCTGCACAAAAGCCAAAAAATAACAAAGCGCCAAGACCAGATGGAATCCCCAATATAGCTCTGAAGACAGCAGCATGCGCAAAGCCTAACATGCTCAGATTGACAATGCAGAAGTGCCTCGACGACGGATATTTTCCTCAAATATGGAAGAAACAGAAGCTGGTCTTAATACCAAAACCAGGGAAACCGCCAGACAAGCCATCATCATATAGACCTATATGCTTGTTGGATGGGTTGGAAAAAATGCTGGAAACCGCGATCCTGAATAGACTAAGAAAACACACGGAGGGCGAGCACGGACTGTCGGACGAACAATTCGGATTTCGAAAAGGGAGATCGGCGATTGAGGCCATTAAAAAAGTCATAGAGACCACCGACATGGCGCGGAAGCAAAAAATACGG
>CM055403.1:125939012-125994738 GCA_029228625.1 Pseudolycoriella hygida
ATACGGTGAACGTGGAATACGGGGGAAGTGGCATACGGGGGAAGTGGAATACGGGGGAAGTGGAATACGGGGGAAGTGGAATACGGGGGAAGTGGAATACGAAGAAATAAAATTCAGGGAAAGTTGAATACGGCGAACTTGGAATGCGGTGAACGTTGAATACGGGGTAAGTGGAATACGGGGAAGTGGAATACGGGGGAAGTCGAATACGGGGAAAGTGGAATACGGGGAACGTTGCATACGTTCCACGGAGGAAGTGGAGTACGGGGGAAGTTGAAACATTACGCATCATTATTTAAAACGAAAAAAAATATGGCTCTCTGAATAGACAACACGCGAAAATGATAAAGCCTGCGTAGCCCCTAGGGGCGGGGGTTTCGACTACGTAACCTACCCTTTAATGTCAAAGCGAAAATGATAAAGCCTGCGTAGCCCCTAGGGGCGGGGGTATTTACTAGTCATCTTATATTTTTACCAGTTTATTTTCTAACCAGCTGTTGACCCAGCTGGGTTGAATGTATACACAACAAGCTGTGTATGTATTCTGTATAGATATGGTAGACATTCGAATTATTCGAAGTAGAGTGAAACTCCCAACCGATCGACTTTTTTGGTTGAAAAATGTTTTCGGAGGGGATAGATCAGTAAATATTATTAATTATTTAATACAATCAGGTGCTAATAAAATTAATTCATTTTTATTATTTCATTCATTGAATTATTAATTTCATTTCGAGTACTAAAGACATCAAACACCGAGGGGTAGTCACGTCGATTTAACATCATATAAAGGAATGCACTTGGCTTGTAGTAATTACTCCTTCAATGTGTGTGTCTGTAAATCAAAAACAGTCAACTACATGACATGAGTTGTTAGGCTTGTACGAAGTAAACAGAGCACACGTATTTGTACCCAGTACGACATTTGTACCCAGTCAAATTTCGACCTTATAAATCTTTTTCCTCCCTGAAAGGGGATCGATAAAGTTTGAAGATGAGCGAAATCGGTCACAAGCCACCGTCAAAAAATTGGTCAACAGCTTACCTTTGCTTGTCCGTTGATACGTGTTACGTTCAATTCACAGAAATTAAACTCAATCAATTTCACTGTGTTCTTGCACGTAAATTAAAGTTAAAAGTGTAAAAAACTATGGAATGGAGACGTAATAAACTTTATTACTGACTGAAGTGTTATCACAATCTAGGTCTTAAATACTATTTTAATTATGTCTTAAAGTAGGGTTTTAGTAGGTTACAGATTGTTAGGAAATAATAGGAAATATTAACTAGATTGTGTTACAATAATATTCTTTCATGACATCATGACTTAACCAAAATATCTTATTATGTAACATAAACTTTTATGCAGTTCATTAACAATATTTGACATATATATTAAATTGGGCTGATTTACTTGCAATTTCTTCAGAGGCGTGTACTATACGTTATTATAGTTTGTTTATTAATGAAAGTAAACGCCTTTTTAGAACTGTTATTTGATTCACTTTGTGAATTGAAATTTATATATTCATAACTCCGTAATTTATACTATGGCAATAGTATAATTACTGAGTTATGTTATCAGAAAAGTATTATTTCCTTTTTTGTATTTAGATTAGTATGAACAATACCTTTGCAAAAAATCATGGAAATTGTTGAAGGTCGTGTGAGTGGTCTGGACTATAGGATCCATAGACAGAGCGTAACTAAGGCTACTTAACCGTCTTTCACAATTTTTTAATGCAGGTAAACATTTCTTTCAAGTATGTAGGGGTCATTAGAATGGCTCATAACTCAATTTTTTCGATTTCTTTTCGAATTTTTTTTACTACACTTGCAGAAATCAAAATGTTCTTTTAATTGGTGGCAGGACATTTCTCCGCCGCGAATAACGCCCGGGTCGTTAATAACGCCCGGGGTGTTATTAACACCCGCACTCCGGGCGCTAATAACGCCTGGGACGTTAATAACACCCGCACTCCGGGCGCTAATAATGCCCAGCTGAGTGATTGGATAAACGCTACAAAATGGCACTTTAATAAATAACTATATTCATAGAGCATGTAACTAGAAGAAATTTACTAAGGGGAAAATTTTCATTATACAGAACGTCAATAGAAGGAGTTGACTAAAGGAAAATCATGCCCTCAGCGGTAGCGGAGGGCGTGACGCAGTCCCCACACCCCAAAAAAACGTCCACAAACCCAAAAAAACTCCATATAAAAACCTTTGGGACAATGAGCCATATATAGGCGAACTTTTGAGTTTTTTCCCCTCGCCCGCCTCCCCATCCAAATTATTTTTTAAAAAAAACTACGTCGCAGCAGCTTTCAAACAAGCCCTCACTCATCAAAATCGGTTGAAAATTGGCTGAGATATCGAGGTTTGAAAATGACACTTTTGTATGGAGAAATAACTTTTCTATTGTTCTCATCATTATGGATACTTTTTTTCTGATCTGTCGGTTTCTATGTATCTATCTATCTATGTTCTATCTATTAATAATTTTCGATCTCAGGAACTAGACAGCCGATCTTCCTGAAATTTTCAGGGAACGTCAGTCTCTGCCCCAAATGAAAAATTTCATATACCGCTTTTCCGGGAAAATTCTGGAAAAGCTGTGGCATGGGAAAGAGTGGTCGATTTTGAGGGTTTTTTAGGTAATGCTCAGAGTTTTCGAATTTTAGCTCCGAAGTGACAATAGCTAGAGAGTTGGCTTCTTTGGGAAAGTTATGGAGTTTGGTCAGGAGAATTTTTTGGTATCATTAGAAAATGGCTGCCAGCAGTCAAACCGGCGCCATCTTGAATTTTCCCAAGCAATAAATTAGTTTTTTTTTGGTTTTTGAATTTTAGCTTCGGAATGACGCTACCTAGAGAGATGGCTTCTTCTAGAAAGTTATAGAGATTCATCAGGAAAATTTTTTGGGGTCATGAGAAAATGGCTGCCAGCTGTCATAGCGGCGCCATCTTGGATTTTCGTTCATGCTTTTTTGGTTTTCGAATTTTAGCTCCGCAATGACACTACTTAGACAGATGGTTTCTCCGGGAAAGTTATAGAGTTTCATCAGGAGAATTTTTTGGGATCATTGGCTGCTCACTCAATGATAAATCACAACGATATCTTCCTTGCCGTTGGTGACTTCAACATGTCCTCGGTTAAATGGTCTGCAAACGAAGACGGTTTCGATTTTCTTCCAATCATTGGAGACTCTGAGTCTGTACAAGCTAATATTGCGAGAGAAATTACTTCATCTCTTCTAAGTTGCGGACTTTTTCAAATATCAGACATACAGAACTCATCCCAGAATGTTCTCGACTTAGTCTACACTAACATGCCGGAACTGTTTGTTGTCAATCCAGCTGATGTACCAATGATACCAGATTCATCCCAAGACCGCGCTCATGTCCAGACTCAATGCCTTATTGAATGTGAACCTGCTACCTATACTGAATCTCCATCTTCTGAGCAGATTTATTGCTTCAGGAAAGCACCATACGATTCAATTCGTGAAGAACTCGCAAAAGTTAACTTCGATGAGTTATTCTTTGAGAAGAACTTAGATGAAATGCTCAGTGCACTCTATGCCAAATGCTATGAGATTTTTGATATGCTTATTCCAAAGGCATCGCTTCGTACGACGAATCATCCGGCATGGTTTGATGGTAAACTAATCAACCTGAAAAATCGAAGGAACCGTGAATACAAGAAATACCTCAACACATCTAAAAACTCAGGCAATGCAGATAAATCATCATTTTTAGCAGCTAAAGTCAAATTCGAGAAATATCGTGACGATCTATACAATGAATTTATGTGTGACCTTGCAATGAACTACAAGAAACAACCCAAAAAGTTCTGGAACTATATCAATTCCAAATATAAGAAAAGTTGTTTACCCGGAAAGATGTCCTTCGGCGACGAAATTGCGACAAATGATGTTGAAAAAGCTAACCTGTTTGCTAAATACTTTGCTTCCGTATACAAGCAATACCCCGACGACGACCAGAAAATGGCCGAACTGCTATCTTTCATTCACTCAAGAGACGATACAGGTTTTTCGAACATCACAGTCAATGAGGATATTGTGAAAAAAACCTTGTTGAGTATGGACCTCAGTAAGGGGATTAGTCCAGATAAAATGTCGCCGTTATTCCTCCGTGAATGTGCAGAATTGCTATCTCGATCTCTATCAATCATTTACACAAAATCACTGCTGGAATGCTATTATCCAAATTTGTGGAAGATGGGTCATTTGATACCAGTATTCAAATCCGGCAAGAAAGCTGATGTTGGTAACTACCGTGGTGTGTCTTTGTCTCCAAACTTTGCTAAGGCGTTCGAGATGATAGTTTTGGAGCAGCTAAAATTCAATATTTTCCCACAATCATCACCTACTCAACATGGCTTTTTCCCGGGTAGGAGAGTCGAATCTAATTTGATGGAATTATCAATTTTGTTCCACGATTCTTTCAAAAACAGCGAACAAACGGACATATTCCTCGCAGATATCCACAAAGCCTTCGATGTTATACGATCTGTTCGACTGGTAAAGAAGATGACAGATGAGAAATACCAACTTTGCAATTCAATTCTACTCTGGTTTTGCTCCTTCTTATCGCGTCGGAAACAGATGGTGAAGATAAACTCAGTCAAATCTGATATAATTGATGTTCTTTCTGGAATCGGTCAAGGCTCAATACTGGCTGCCCTTTTATTCGTAATATACTTCAACGATTCTGATGGTGCTCCTGGTCCCACTAGAGACATTAATCTTGCAGACGACAAAAAGCTAGTTCACAACAGCATTTCTACCATCGATGATACTCACTTCATGCAAGAATCAATCAATAATTTTGTGAAATGGTGCTCCGACAACGATTTTGAACTCAACTCCAGTAAATGTAAGGTGATTAGCATATACCGGAAGCGTTCTCCAATCTTGGCAGAATATCATATGAACGGCAACCTGATTAATCGTGTTCACAGCACAAAAGACATCGGAGTCACATATAATAACAAGTATTCCTTTAATGACCACTTAGAACTCACTATAAAGAAGGCTATGTCAATGCTTTCATTTGTAAAACGGCAGTGCTATGGGAGATTTAACGTCGGAACAGCCAAAATGCTTTACTCCGCCATAGTTCGTTCGCATCTCGAATTCGCTAGTACGGTTTGGGCACCTCATCACGCGGTTCACATTCAATCTATAGAGAGTGTTCAAAGACAGTTCATTCTTTATGCCAACCGTGACCGTCGGATTGAAGGAGATACCGACTCCTATCGGATTCGTCCATATGCTGATAGGTGTGCTGAACTAAACCTTAAATCCTTACTAAGGCGCCGAACCAACGTAGCGATCTTTTTCATCCATGATGTCCTGACTGGAAAGTTGAACTCTCAATTTATCCGAAATAGGATTATTCTGAACGATGGTACACATGTCTTACGAAGATCTTCATTGATTAGAATCACCGGAAGCGATCATGAATATTCTCAATTTTCACCATTCAACTTCGCATGTCGGTTGATTAATCTTGCCGCAAGTCACGTCGATCCTACACTTCCATCTCGCTATTTTAGAAACGAAGTGCACAAACTAGACGATTCGGTATTCCAAACTTTTGGTATGGTTGGATAATGTGTTTGTTTTGGTGCTTTCTTTACACAATGACTACTTAAATCCGAAAGCACTTTCCGGTGATTACCTTTTACGTCTTTTCTAAGCTTTTCAAAAAGTTAAATTATTATTTTTATTTATGCAGAACATCACCTTGATTGCTGAAATTTTTGACGTCTACATCGTCTCCATGACAACGTATTTGATGACGGCTACGCTTTAGATGCTACTTTCTAATTTCGACTTTTCTTTTTTTTTTTCAATTTTTGACGACGTCACTTTGGCAATTTAATTATTTATGAGATGATGGCTGATATTTTTGACATCTACATTGTTACGACAACGTATTTGACGACGCCTCAGATGCTACTTTGAAATTTCGAATTTTCTTTTCTTTTTTTATATTTTTGACGACGCCATTTTGGCAATTATATCATTATGACATTTTTGTTTTTCTTTGACGCTCTATGTCTTTGACATAGATTCATAAATTATTTATTCTTGTGACTTTCGTTATGTTGATTTTGACGTAATATTTTTGATGTTTTCTTACTTTTTGTTTGTAAATTTTTTGTAATTTTCCTTTTGTTCTATGTTAATGTTATTAATGTTATTTATATATTGTAACGTTTTCATGGTTTTTTAACGAGGGCTATGACAGCAGTCATAGTCACTCTTTTTCCATGTCAGCTAGAAAATAGTAGACAATAAAATTATTATCAATCAATAAGAAAATGGCTGCCAGCTGTAATAGCGGCGCCATCTTGGATTTTCGTTTATGCTTTTTCGGTTTTCGAATTTTAGAGAGATGGTTTCTTCTAGAAAGTTATAGAGTTTCATCAGGAAAATTTTTTATGATCATAAGAAAATGGCTGCCAGCTGTCATAGCGGCGCCATCTTGGATTTTCGTTGATGCTTTTTCGGTTTTCGAATTTTACGATTTTCATAAAATACATTTCATATGAAGTGCTTCGAGGCGACACGTACTCAAATTTTCCTTATACAGAATGTAACTAGAAAGACTTGACTAAGGGGAAAATTTTCCTTGCAGAATGTTTCTAGAAGGGATTGACTAAGAGAAGCACTTGCCTTATACAGAATGTTACTAGAAAGAGTTGACTAAGAAGAAAATTTTCCTTATACAGAACGTCACTGGAAGGGATTGATTAAGAGAATCATACAGAATGTCACTAGATGGAAAAATATTTTTCTTGATACATAGAAATGCTCTTCTATTTTTAGTTGTCAATAAGAAATCAAAAAATCACATGAAAATTTTATGAAAGTCAATCGTGAGCGTGTAGCGAATTATATAGCTGACCGTTATTAACGCACGGAGTGCGGGTTTATTAACGCACCGGACGTTATTAGCGCCCGGAATGTGGGTGTTATTAACGCCTCGGGTGTTATTAGCGCCCGGATGCGGGTGTTATTAACGCCCCGGGCGTTATTAGCACCCGGAGTGCGGGCGTTATTAACACTACGGGCGTTATTAGCGCCCGGAGTGCGGGTGTTATGAACTTCCCGGGTGTTATTAGCGCCCGGAGTGTAGGTGTTGATAACACACGGGCGGGCGTTAATAACACTCCAGGTGTTATTTGCAGAGGAGAAATGTGACGTTACCCTTTTAATTATTAAACGGCAATTATATTAAATTATGAAACACATCGAGTTCAAGTGAGAGTTCCGAATTTAGGTTTCTTTCAAAATTCGCAATTTCTTGAAAATTTGAATTTCCTTAAAACATTTTAGTTTTCTTGAAAATCTAAATTTTTTCAAAATGTTATTTTTGTAAAACTTTTTGGAATTGGAATTTTAATGAAAATTTGGATTTTCTTGAAAACTGGGGGATGCGGGAATCGTTAATAATTTTCACTTTTTGTTAATATTATCAATCTGAGACGAAAACACATATGAGCAAGTTATAAATGAAACCCGTGTTTTGTTGTTAAATCATAATTTTCTAAACATCAAACACTATATTAAAAGTCACAAAATTCGAAGGATTTTTTAAAAAGATATTGTCGTTTTCTGTGCCTAACATGATATCACGGTGTCCCTCAAGCATGTAAAAGTTAAATAAAAATGTACACGAAATCTGAGCATTACTGAGGCTTCAGGGCACCGAGAGAAATCGGAAAAACCACAGGTCAAGTTCTGAGCTGCTCCTTCCCCATAGTCGATTATGAAGAAAACGATTTTTTCCATACATTTTGAAGAGTACTCTGAAAGTGATGAAAAAAAGTGTTGCTGAATGGTGTTTTTATATTTTTTATCGATAAAGACCATTATTCTGAGCAAAAAATTGTTCTATGGCATGTCTATAAAAATTGAAGTTTTTTTTATAAAGTTAAATTGTGGTCTTATTTCAGTACAATTTGGTACATCAAAATCGCTTTATAAAAAAAACTTCAATTTTTATAGACATGCCATAGAACAATTTTTTGCTCAGAATAATGGTCTTAATCGATAAAAAATATAAAAACACCATTCAGCAACACTTTTTTTCATCACTTTCAGAGTACTCTTCAAAATGTATGGAAAAAATCGTTTTCTTCATAATCGACTGTGGGGAAGGAGCAGCTCAGACCTTGACCTGCGGTTTTTCCGATTTCTCTCGGTGCCCTGAAGCCTCAGTAATGCTCAGATTTCGTGTACATTTTTATTTAACTTTTACATGCTTGAGGGACACCGTGAGATTCGGCTTACATTCAGCTGCTGGTCTATGGTGTGGTCGTATTTATAGTTGAACTTGTTTTTCGTTGTTAAAATAACAAAACTGAGTATACGAAATGTGAAGATTTCCACGAAAATGTTAAAGAAAGCAACTTTAATGCAAAACATAACCAAAGACCCGTACGTATCAGAATAGATGTGGCAAACAGAATACATGTGGCAAAGAGACTCGAACGTATCTAAATATACAAATAAGCAAACATTCCAACGTTTTCTGTTCTTTTATAACTGTAAGAATTTTAAAGACTCATAGAAATTACCCAAGGTAATGTCAAAGGCCCTACCGAGGTACGTCCCAGACCATTCAAATCTAGAAAAGCTTATCTCAAAGGACTAAGTCATTTTCCCCTAAAACCCTGAAACACGTGTTGTCTAAAATTTTATTATCTACATCTTTGCCTTTGGAAGCAACTTTCTATCTTTCATAGTTCTGTTCGGGTCATCCTTCCCAATTATGGAAGTGGCCATATGCCAGAATTGGGCCATATTTTCCCAAAACCCTGATACACGTGTTCGCTCAAATTTAATTCTCTATAACTTCGCCTTTGGAACCAACTTTCTAACTCTCATAGTTCTGAAGATCTGGGTCATCCTGCCAAATTATGGAAAAGGCCATATACCAGTATTGGACCATATTTCACCAAAACCCTGAAACACGTGTTCGCTTAAATTTAATTCTCTACAACTTTGCCTTTGACAGTAAATCTTCATATTGCATAGTTAAGGAAATAAAGACAAAAAATTGTTTTCGTATATGACCAAGAATCTCAATTTCGTCCATTCCATTGGTCCCAGTGCCCAGACCCCTGATCCGATTCCCACAAAATTTTTTTCCCAGTTTTGTGACATCAAATGAAAGCATTTGACACCAAAATGAGGAATTTCCGTGCTATATTTGCTGAGATATTTGCGAAAAAGCTTCACCAACCTTCGAAAAACCATGTTTTTGGTCACTTCCTCGACCATATCTCCGGAACCACTTGATCGATTTTGCTCATCTTCGAACTTGAATCATGGGAGACATGTACCTTTCAGGCAAAAAAAAAGCTTAGGCTGATCGGTTCAGCCGTTTGGAAAAAAATGGGGAGACGGACAGAAGGACAGACGGACATTTTTTTTATTGCTGATTCGTCATATTTAGACGATAATAGATGCATCCCCCAACTCCCACCTCGACCTACCCCATCTTACAATAAAATTGTTTGTAGTAAACGTATAGAACCTTTGTACTTCGTACGGGTCCAATTACCACTTTTCTTGGGTAAAGTTATTATCTTTTGACCTCTATCGGCCCACTACACCCTAGTAGTGAGCTAGGTTTCAATCAAAGTAGTTGTTGGGTAACCTTTAATACAAAATTAACCGAGAACTGTAGAAATGAAAAAGGTTTTTTCTAACATTTGATGAATATTGATGAAAATTTTGTCAAATGTGAAATCTGGCTACTTTCAAACGGTACATTTTCTGGATCTATGTGACCTACGTCAAAAGCGACTTCTGATTCGTAAAGGTGTGACTTTTTGAGCCACAGCGGGTACATATGGGAACGACTTCGATGTAAATTACCGGGTTTTTGCTTATTTTTAGCATGTTTTGACCTCCCCTGGCTCTCTATAGACGAGATGTGACCACATTAAAGTTGAAATTACTTTTTTATGATCCAAAAGACAAAATTATCCGGAAAATGTGAGGATGTGAAAAGATGTGATTCACATATTTTCACAGATGTGAGTCACATTATGTGAAAAAATGTGAAATGTGTTTTCGTCTCAGATTCATAATATTAACAAAAAATAAAAGTTATTAACGATTTCCGCATCTCCCTGGGATTTTCGTCAAAAAATTAAAAATTTTCACGAAACTGGAAGTTTGGAGCTATTGTTATATTTCACAAATTCAAATATTTTATTTGCAAATATGTATTTTTGGATTTATTTAAAAAGAATTTAAAAAGATACGCGTTGTAGGATGGTGTGCGTAGAATGAAGGAACTTTAGTTGACATTGATAAAGTTCAATTTAATATTTCTTATGCGTTTACCCCGAAGTTTGTAACCACCCCAACTTCGACCCGTAGGGGAGGGAGCTTCGATCATGGTCCTTAGATGACGAATCAACAATAAAAAAAATGTCCGTCCGTCCATCTGTCAACACCATAACTCGAGTAAAACTCAGCCGATTTTCAAAAACTTTTTTTTCCCTGAAAGGTAATCGAAAAATCTTTTATGGAATTGAATCTGGGCACTGTCGGTTGGTTTTGGTCTTTTGTACATAACTTGAGTAAATCTTTTCCGATTTTCATTTTTTTTTTGTTTGAAGGGCCTGGGCATGCCTGACATTTAATAGAAGAAAGTTTTTTTAATTTTGAGCTTTTGGGCTCAGCCAGGGTCCTTAAACTGAATCTCTCCTAGGGCCCAACGTGTTTTTTCTACGTAAATCGGTTAAATCTTATCCGATTTTCACTGAAAGATAATCAGAAAATTATGTACAAAATTGAATTTGGAGAGAATCGATCGAAAACTTTCGAAGTTACGGTCGATAAAGTGGTAAAAAACGTGGTTCTTTGAAGGTTGGTGGAACTTTTTGACTTATATCTCTGCGAAATTAGAACGGAAATCGCTCTTGAAGGTTTTAAGGAAAAGATATGGACATCAGAAAATCACGAAAATTAGTCAAAACCTGTTGAGTGGTTCGGACTGTAGAGTCCTGTAGAGTCCTACGCGATCCTACACGATATTTGGCGGTTTTTGGTGAATATTTCTTGAATGATGAGGCTTTTTTTGCAGTGTTGCAGACAAAAAAGGGGCGAACTTTTTTGTTCATGGAAATGCAATTTCTTTTTTCAAATATTTTCCATTTTTCTTTTACTTTCGGACTTTTTTAAGGATTGGAGATGTTTTTGCGCCGTTTCTTCGGACGAGTATTTCAATATTACCCTTTCGGCAATTTCCAATCCAATTTAATGTCGACGTAATTTCAAGAGTTAAGGCAACATTTACTTTGATACGTTCGAATCTTTTTGCAACATCTAATCTATTGCCACATTTGTTCTGGTTCGTACGGGTCCCCTGCATATGTTTTATGACCCCGTGAGGACGGATTTCTCAATATTGCAATGCGATTTTATGAAAATAAAATTTAATTAAAATCTCGACATTCTTTGCAACGCATTGCCATTCGTACGGGTCCGCATAGCATTTTTTGTTTTGATTATGGCAAAATTATTTTTCAAAATGTTCTTTTATATTTCTAAATATCAAACAACACTGAAGAATTTCATTTCTCAATATTTGATACAATTGGATTGATTGCAATGTTCAAAGCATGCATTAAGTGTAAAAAGAAACGAAAACAAAAGTTTTCATTAAAGTTAATCATCAAAACGTTCACCGTTAGGTTCATATCACATCCTAGACATATTTCTTTTCTCACTTCACTGTTTTACAGAAATTAAGAGGAATTATAAATTCTTCATTGAAGTAAAATTGTTATTATTTAAGGGAAGAACAAATTTAAACATAGAAGGGACCCGTACGTATCAGAATAGATGCGGCAAACAGAGTTGATGTTACGGAAAGACTGGAACGTATTTAAGTAAATATTGCGTTCACATTAGACTGTATTGGAAATTGCCCGTGGGGCAATTTTTGAAAACCCGTCCGAAGTAACGGTGTAAAAAATTCTCCGAACGCACAAAATTGACCTCCAAATAGAGAAAAATGTTCTCCTCAATTTTGTCTACAACATAGCAAAAAACTATTTTTTTATGTTAGGGCCGACCTTAGGACCGATATGAGGCCCACTTGAGCCCTAAACACAGGCGAAAATTCTTCTATGAATTGTCGGCCGTGCCGAGATCTTTCAAACAAAAAAAAGTTTTTGAAAATCGGAAGAGATCTCTAATAGTTTTCAAAATATTTGAATTTTTCCAATATAAATTGCCTAGATCGATCCACCCTAACATGTGCAGCCATATTGGCAGGCATAACGACATGCGCCACACCCACACCAACAACTTTGCCTGTGACACCGATTTTCTATCTCTTATCGATCTCGAGATGTTTGAATTTTTCAAAAATATATTGTCTAGATCGATCCACACTAACATTAGCGGCCATATTGGCAGGCATTGTGACATGCACCACACCGAAACCAACAACTTTGCCTTTGACACCGATCTTCTATCTCTTATAGTTTTCAAAATATTTGAATTTTTCCAAAATAAATTGCCTAGATCGATCCACTCTAACATTAGCGGCCATCTTAGGCTCGGCCCGAGCCCACATTTTTTCTTGGATGCTCTCAAGTCTTTCATTACCTATCGAATAGAAAAAAAATCACGAAAATCGGATGGAATTTACTCGATTTATGGATAAAAAACAAGTAGGGCCCTAGTGGGCCCGCTTCTTTAGGGCTCTAGCTAGGTCCAGCGACCCAAAGTAAAAAAAAAATTTCCATAAATTGTTGGGCATTCCCAGACCTTTCGATTGAATTTTTTTTGTTTTGAAAATCGGAAAAGATTTACTCGAGTTATGTACAAAAACACGTATGGCATGGCACTAGCATAGACTCGGTTTTAGTGCTTCAGCTAAGTCCAAGGACCCAAGATCAAAAAAGTTTCTTTCATAAATTATCGGCCATACGCAGGCCTTTCAAACAATAAAGATGTTGAAAATCGGAAAAGATTTACTCGAGTTATGTACAAAAGACCAAAAACCACTTAAACGGCCCTAGTTCATTGGCCCTTGGGCCGACAGTGCATAGATTCAATCCCATAAAAGATTTTTCAAATACCTTTTAGGGATCGTTTAAGGAAAGACAATCTAACGAAACAAAACAAAACATGCTGATTTCGGCGTATCACGCCCTCACATATCAAACAAAGTATGTGATTTCATCAATACACCTATGTCTTGCAGGACAATGTGCATATCAGCGCAGACACAGAACAAATACAAATTTTGAACTTTCAGCGCTAGCTTTTATACACTGAAAAACTTCCGCAATCTACTAACAAAACTCTTCATTTTTGTTAATATTTTTGGAAGTACAGATGCGGCAGATTGTGAGATGGTTAATTTCTTGACCATTTACATTAAAAAATGAAAATCGTCACTGGACTGCACAAATCTGGAAGTTCCATCTTAGATGGTATTAACTCCAGATGTTTTTGGCTTCCTCGGCGAACCGCACCACTACGTAATAAAGTACGCAAACTTGCTTTCAATGCTCACAGAGTGAAAAGAATGAAAAAGCTGATAGACACAAAAGTGAAAATATTTCAAAAGAATTTTGTGCGTTCCGAAGCTGCAAGCGTCACCCAAATTGATATCAGTTGTTTTGGAAGAAGGGACGAGGACTTGCGTCACGTTTCCCTTTTAAAAAGGGTTTTTGTTGTGATACTTTTTTCTTGAATACTCACGGTGTGGTTGAAAGAGTGCTAATTGAAAGTTGATGGTACATCCGATTTTTTTCTTGATCTTCGTTACTGGCCTCAATTAGATGATTTTAACATAAAAGAACATTTAGGTGAGGCGGTGGCTTCTAGTAGCAATTTCACTTCGAGCATTGAGACCTGCTTCATGGCCGATTTTCGCATAAAAAACTTTTCAATCGTTTTCTTTATTATTGTTTTATTGTTTTCTGAGATGCCAGTCATCATTGCTTTTCTAAGGATACCAAACAAGCCATACTTCAATTGATACGAGAGCATTTATAGGCCGAAATTGCATTGGTCTGACACTCACACACTCGAAATTTTATACTTTCAATATTTCATTCAGAAAAAAAATTAAATTTAGCTAAGTACACACATCTGACCATAACCGAAATTCTCATACATTTTTCCAGTTAACCGGACCGAAATTTGACAAAACTCCAATATATTTTCAGTCAAAATTTCGTTACGGCAGATGTGTATACTTAGCTTTTATGTGAGACTCAAAGCGAGAGGTGTATTCAAAGTATGGGTCAAATATGAGCAAAATTTTTGGACTATGTTAGGATGGAGATAGATGTTTGGTGTCAAAGGAAAAGTTATTGAGTTGAGTGTGTAGAGTGTTAGTGTGACCAACAAAATGGCCGACGGTGGTATGGGACGGACTTAGGGGGAAAATTAATTTTGTTTAGTTGGAGATAGATGTTTGGTGTCAAAGGAAAACTTTTTTCGCGGAATTTTTTTTTCGCCGGAAATTTTTTTTCGCCTGAAAATTTTTTCGCTGAAAATTTTTTTTCCTCTTTTCTTCCAAAACTACTAATATCACAACAAAAACGGAAATTTTCTTTCATCACAAACAATCACAACGTTTTTCTTGTGATCACAACGCTTTCCTTGCAACAACGATGTGCTGTGCTAAGAAGCTATCTCACATGATTTTTTGTTTTTTTATTAATAGGAAAACCTACACAGTTAGTCACTCAAACAAAATCCATTTGGATCTATGTCTGATAAGGAAAGAGTCGCCGAAATGGAATCACCGATAGAAATTCTTTGCGAAGATGCGCTTCTACACATTTTCAGTTACTTGGATGGAAAATCATTGAAAAATTCAGCTCTAGTGTGTAAATGGTGCGTAAGAAAATGTTTGAAATAAATATTTCTATTGTAAAAGATTTATCGTTACAGATGGAACGAGGTCATATCGAAATCGTCAGCTATTATGAAAAATTTCGTACTTACCTCGTACGATGGAAGCAAATGGATACCACGATTTGATGAAATTATGAGTTTGACGCGCAGATTTCAGTCCATTGACATAACTTTGCGTTCAAAAGAACATCTGTGCTATTCAGAAAAAGGAAAGGCTATAAATTTACTTGTGCAGGTTGCAGTTAGACATGGTCCTAATATTCGCAAACTCGTATTATCTAATGCAGAAGCCAAGAATTCGAGTGACTTTTCTCGCATTCTAAGTAGCATGCCGTTGTTGAATGAAGTGGTTTTGAAACGAGTGAAAGTCGATAAAGTAGACGATTTTACTGGCGGAAATGAAGCGTTTCTAAGCAAATTGAACAAACTTACAATAACTAACTGCGATTGGAATATTTTCAAATTATTCATATCAACGCCGATCAGGGAACTTCAGATCTCTAATGATTTGGATTTTGAGAACATACCACACACCACACACCATTTTTGATGTCTTATGCTAAAACGTTTTCAATCACATTGGACGGTGCGATTTGCTTAAAATTGAAAAGGTTGAAATGTACGTCACCTGATCACACGTATGATATTAAAGACATTAGCAATTTCGGTACGTTTTTGGAGACGCAAGCTTCCTCACTAACCGAACTGGATTTGAACTATGTCGAGCCTGCCATCATCAAGATTATTTTCACAAAGCTAAAGGTTCTGGAAAAGCTAACAATACGCGCGATGACGATTACCAGTGAAAGTTCGTTTTACGCTTCGTTTAAGAAAATGCCAAAGTTGAAAGAACTAATTTTACGTGGCGACATATTATGTAAGTTTAAAGAAATTTTGGCTAATTGCGCTTACTTGGAAACATTTAGCCTTCGGGACAATCATTTCTGTTACCTTGATCTTGATAATATCCTAATTTTCATGGCAGCTAAAAATCCTGCAGTGAAAAGTCTCTCGTTGGATTCTCTACCGAAAAGAATTTCACGAGAATTAAAATTCTGCCATCTTAAGTTTCTGCACGTCGAAACATGTGAAACCTTTGAGAATTTACTTCAATTTCTTGAGAACAATACTACCGTAGAAACATTAAGCTTAAATTTGTATAGACGTAGAGATATTATTGACGATTTCACCTTCGAGGCATTGCTAAGCCACCCTAATTTACGGCATTTAGTAGTTGAAGGTGACACCTTTGAATTGAATCGCATTTACGATAAAATCAAAAGTGATTATCGCAACTTAAAATCCATCGACTTGAGATCAGATAGTATGCAAGATAGTCGAGCTTTAATCAGATTTCCTAACGACAAAGCACAGTGGAAACCAGTAGATAAAATTTTCAAATATCCAGGAATAATTTTAAAGTGCATAGCACATAGAACATTTGAGTTACCTGGAACCAGGGTTCAAAAATCAAAATAAAATGGATTTGAGTTTCCGATTTTTGATTTGATTTTCGAACCCTGCCTGGAACAATCGGAAGTAGCAAGTATCGACAGAAAGTTATGTAAAAATACATTGAGCATTTGAAATAAAAAAAGTTAACAAAATTTGTTGTCTGTTGTCTAGTTTTCGCTCGTGCGATAAAATAGCGTATCATATCCTCGTATGAAGTTAGTCTACTGTAAAAATCTCAACAATCATTTCCTAAGCGCTGGAAAATAACTTTAAAGACTTCCAGGAAAATGCTGAAAACTTTTCGAATTTTACAATTTGCTTTACCAAATGAATGACGAATGGCTACGAGGGCCAAGTCTACTCCTATCCGTGACAACTGGTTGCTCCCGGCCCCCCTCATTTGTAGCTGTGTTAAATATTTACACATCAAAATACGCGACGAAACTCGGTCCCGAGGTCTGAGAGAACGTTTTTTGGTAAAACTGCAAAGACTGCACTACAATGGTACCGGGTTGACTACTATAGAGAGAATAATTAATGAGAGTAACACCGGTTGAAAAGGAATGAACTGACATACAGTGGGTACAATGCAAGGGACGCGAGCAGTGTATATTGCCAGCTGCTATGCACCACCAATATGGACGATTTCGCAGTTTGAACGAATGCTAGACTTACTCACAGAAGAACTAACGGAACTAAACCCAGTTATTTTGCTAAAAGTTTGTATATCTTAAAAACGACCAGATTTGTTGCGTATGCAACAGGGTTAAGAAATTCGCAGTGACTAATTGCACTCAGGTACAAATAGCCAAGCAACACAGCTGATGCTATTTGTACCCGGGTACGAATAGCCAAACAACACAGTCTGTTGGCGCTGCAATTTCGAATTCACGTGCAGATGAGAATCCACCCCTGCAGGTCAACGAACCGTTTCAGCGAGCGAAACGATCAAAGATGTCATTGGCGCGAAAGCAGGTGTTGACAAGAAAGAGGAACGAGAAAAATTGATTTCGTCCACATCGAATCTAGATTATTTCGATTAATTATTTTATTGATTACCATTTTATTACCGTAAATTGCAAGAGTGTTTTGAATTTGAGTGATTGTTTGAGTGATCCGTGGACCGGATTACATCTTCAGATATTGGCACTTGAGAGTGCAGAGTATCGAGGTCAAAGTCATAACAGTTTCGTACGTACGTCATTTCTAGATAGAACCGCAGTGGAAATAGCAAAGTGAATTAAAGCAAAGCAAATCAATAAATTCATCCATCGCATTTTGTAACAGACGTTTGTTTTGATTGCTTGCTGAAAAATTCTTGGCTATCGATCCAGACTCGCGAGAGTGTTGCTACCGCAACAATCTTTAATTCACTTTGAATAGTAAGGTCGTCTCGTCAGATCGTCAGATCGTTCGGAAATGAAAAGGAACAAAACTCCCGCATCGAACGCCGGTGAACGAGAAGAAACATCGAAAAATGTTAGCGTTCGTTCCAGGGGGAATTTCACTCAAGACGTTCAATGCATATACTGCAACGTGAGTCAAGATGAGGGACAATGGTACGTCCAGTGTGATGATTGTGACGGCTATATTCATTTTGCGTGTGCCGGGATCACCGAAATATCCGAGGAGGACCCCTGGTCATGTGAGAACTGCATTACGAGGGCAAAGGAAATTCTTCCGCACACCGTCACTAGTAACGAAGAAAGTGTCCAACCGATCCGAAGCACGGTAGCGTCAAACGTTACTAACGAGGAGAAGGCGATCGACAACGAAGTCGTAGTTTCAACCGCTTTATCGCCGATTCATAGGGAAACGATAGAAATTGCTGACGAAGCAATCGATCACGTTCACAACTCAACGTCAAAGTGTGGAATGCCATCCCCCCGGGCGTCGTCGAAGGACGTGCGATCAACACGATCAGAAACACGAACAACAAGTTCAATCTCAAGTAGTCGACGACGGGAGCTGGAAGTGCAACGCTTAGAGGAAGAATTAAAGCTCCAAACCGAAGTCGACGAAAATACGATAGCGTTGAAATTGGAAGCAGTGAAATTGAAGGAATCAAGACACAAACAATTTCTGGAAGAGAAGTACAAAATACTCGGTACTCAAGATACAGAAGGCTCTGTTAGATCAAAAGATACCGCTACTACTTCAAAATCATCTTTCGTGGCCGACTGGGTAGCTACTCAGCGGAAACAAAATATACCGGCAAAAGCAAAATCCGTGGATGAAATGTACATAAGGACAGTTCAACGTTTCGATGAACAAATTGACCAACTGAACTTTGACGTTTCAATTCCAGTCGAAAATGATGAGGTAACAAATATTCGAATGGCGATGATGGAAAAAATATTTGAACGTCCGGAATATAATGAACTTGGTCGAAAGTTCGTCAGCTGGCAAAACAGTCGTACGACTGCAAGCGAACCGAGAAAACTTAATAAACTTACTGCTCCAATTACTGATGCTAGAAAGCAGAACCCACATGGCCAACCTATTCACGGTCTTAACTATGAAACCGTTACGACCAATCATCCGCCTAACCAGCTAACCGTTCCAAGAAGCCGTAGCACGCTACTGACCGTTCAAGAAAACCTAACTGAGAACGATCATGCCGGCAAAATGAATTCCGTAGTTTCAAGTGTAGGAAGAAACATTCAACCACACGAATCAATGCTTTCGAAGGGAATTGTCGAAACGGTGATTCATCGACCTCCTATAATGTCTACAGGGTTTCACAACACCGTAGGACGAACTAGTGAACAAATACAGTCAGCCTGTGAACCAGTTGCGCCAAACAATCTGTCAGAACATCAAGATTTAATATCGACTCAAACCTCCACAAGTATTTATGCACCGAAAGGACCTTATCACTACGGAAATCAACATTTCGAACATAATTTTCTTCACCGTCAGCCGACGAATTTGTCAACGTCGTCAATGCCGAAAGCTCCGCTGATTCCATTTATTCCAAACCAAAGAACAAAAGATAACTTTGCATCACGGTCGCAGTACAACAATGGAAACCAACGTTATGAACAAAATAATTTTCATCATAATTCAGCACACCCATCAATATCGACGTGTCAATGGAATTCTTCTTTCGCGAACACCGCAACAAGTCAACCAACTCGGAGTTCAATTGCATCTGGAAACAATTATCGAAGGGGTGATGAATACTACGAGCAAATGTACTCATTCCACGATCCTGTAATAACGGCAACGAACCGGATTGGTGATACAGGAATTCCAAGAAACAATTTCGACGTGACCGCGACTGGAAACGCAAATAGTTTTTCGTCACCACCCTACAATACAACAAATGCCAGAGCATTGCTAAGCCCCAGTCAAATTGCATCGAGACATGCAATTCCGAAAGATTTGCCGAAATTCGATGGAAACCCGAAAGATTGGAGTCGATTCATCAAGAGATACATGAACAGCACCAATATGTGCGGCTATTCGGATGACGAAAATCTGGAGAGGTTGGACAAATGTTTACAAGGAAAAGCTCGAAATTTAGTCGAATACCTCTTATTGATGCCGAACTCTGTACCGGAAATTTTGGACACTCTTTACGAAAAATACGGCAGACCCGAGTTGATCATAAAAACCGTGCTGAAGGAAGTAAGAGATTTCCCAGCTATCAGACAAGATAAGCTAGAAAAGCTAGCTGATTTCGGCTACGCCGTACGCAATGCATGCAGGCTTGCTGAAAAATTCTTGGCTATCGATCCAGACTCGCGAGAGTGTTGCTACCGCAACACAGTCGATGCTAATGGTATCCGGGTGCAAATAGCCGTACAACACGGCCGATGCTGTTTGTATCCAAATTTTAAATTTTTTATGTTGAAATGAAGATTTGTTAACAGTTCCGTGCAAAATGAAAGTTTAATAAAAGAGCTCAACTTACATTCTTCGATATTTGTCTCAACAGAAATAGTTCTTTATCTTCCACGCAAAGAAGAATGCTATACGTCAGTGATATAATCGAACTCTGCTATAATTTTATTTATTACAGACACAAAATTTAGAATACGAGAAACAAAACTTTGGTTAGCTTGTGATAACATATTCTCGGAGGATATATTTTGTTTTATGTAGTCCAAATTTAAATAAAACAAACAATCTTTCGTCTGTAATGAATAAAAAGGAGAGTTCGATTATATCACTGACAGGTAAAATTTTTCTTTCAGCGATTATAACTTTTATGGGTATCAACTGACAAAATCTTCACCAATGAATGTATTATATAATGAGTGTAAGAGCTTTGAGCTTTTAGGTGACAGGTGATTTAAAGTGTTAAATAGTCGAGATAGCTTCTTGGGGATTATATTTAACTGAAAAAATTGAAGCAAAAGTTCGCTTCGGTTCGCCAATGTTGATATTTTTGGTAAACTTTGGGTCAAAGGGATCGAATCTTCACGTCAGACAAATTTGATTTTTTTATTGTTATACCTCAGTTTAAAACATAATTAACAAAAAATAACCAAGTTTTGAGAGGAATAGCGAAAGCAAGTGAACCATTGAACACCAAAGCTTCTTACAAAAAAGCAAAAACTCAACACCATTGAAATACCGTAAAAACGGAAGAATCTTCAATAATATTGTGGTAAAACCATATTTTTATTTATTTTTCGATAAATAGTCTGCATTAATAATGAAAAAATAGATGTAATAGATTTGAATGCAGGCGAGTATTGTGAGCCTCTGCAAATCTATTACATCTCTTTTTTCACTTTTAATACAACTATAATCCTAAAGAGGCTATCTCAGGGGGTGACAGTCCTTTGTTCTGAAACGTGCAAATGCTGTTCAGAGTGTGGGGCTATCTAGAAGGTCAAACTCAATTAAAAAATGAGTCTAAATTAATCACCCACAAAGCCTATGCCAAAACTACAATTGAAGAATTAATTTTGTCATGTACGCGCTCGATGCGTTGAGTTTGCTTAGTCGTTTTTGGTTTCGAAAGTTTGTCATTTCTGATGCACTTTGCAGTAGCTGTCCGGGAATATACGCATTAAAGCGAAATCTCTTAACATAAAAAATCCGATTGGCACAACCGAGATTCGACCCACCGACCTCCTGGTTACAAGACCGAGACGATACCACTACGCTAAATCGTTCATACATTTAGTCCACATAAACGTTAACAGTATGCTATGCAGTAGGTAGTAGTGTATTCATAAAGTCACCAATTTCACCATTATAAATGAAAGAAATGTTTTCATTCAATTGAAAAAAAATTATATTGGCGTTTTTTTTCGTTTAATCCACAAACTTGTAACGCAATGTAAACTTAGGAACTTCATAAAAAATACACCACTTGAATGTATTCAGTAGGAACAGTAATTTAATTAAATGTTGGCTATTGAAATATTATCATTATTCTAAACGATGTGCTTTAGACAAATAATTCAAATTGATCTTTAAATTCATTGGTTTTTACATCTTACAAAGTAAAAATAATAAAAAAAAATTATAGGAATTATATTGTGATATTGCTCATTGCGCATCATTAAAAAAAAGAGTCTCAATGAAGAAACGAATCACCAACCTCCCGCGCTCAAGTCGTCGACTCAAAAATTATGTTATATTATTTACACATTATTTTCATAGAAACCGCACAGGTTACAATTATTCACCACAAACGTGCATATGTACGTGTGATGCATGAAGTCGCCATAGAAAGAAATTTTTTTGGATGTTTGAACATTTTGAACATTTTAATTTATATTTTCAACAATTTGTTGAAGTGTTTCAACGATCGACCGCTACTATGACAAAACTATATGTTGTGTCGTTTCGAAAGTAGTCGTTTGCCTCGTACGAATGCATTGGCTCGCAAGCTCGCCATGCAACTTTTCGTACTCGGACTACTTTCGAAACGAGACAACAAATAACTATATTCGAAGTGCGTTCTTTTTCGATTAAAAGCCACACACGCCCAAACGTACTAAACAAGACAATTTAAACAGAACAATATGCTTGTTCAAAACTGTATGATCGTAGTTAGCGCTCATAGAAAAAATAAAATAATTTTTTCATTCTGATATTTCATGTCAAGCTCAATGACAATGACAATGACAAATTCTTCTCGATTAATAAAATTAAATACCTTTTTATAAAAAACCCCGAGTTTCAATCAGTAAAACCTATGAGAAGAAAGAACATGGCGACCGTTTGACTAAATTGGACAAGAAAATTGGAAAATTACAATTTGAATCGAAGAAAATCAGAATCATAAAAAAAAAGAAAAGAAGCAAAATGCAAAATTTGAAGAAGTCCAGAACCTCCTTGCGAGGTTTGTTTACAAAGTCCGTGAACAAATTGGAAGACTATTTGAAGCAAGACGGATTTACGAAAAAAGAAATACAAGCTCTGATGGCGAACATCGAAACAAAAGCGGCGCAAATCATTAAGTTGGATCAAGACATTAATACATTGATGATGACTTCCGATGAAACATCGACGGAAGAATTTGATGCAAAATTCGAGATGTGTTTCTCGTATGAGTCGAAGCTGAATGAATGTAGATGCACCGTCGATGACATTCTAGCATTCCAAGGCCATAATAATGCATCAGAAGCCGGAAGTGTTTCGTTGAAAAGTGCCGGAGGGAATACGAAGAAGTATAAACTTCCAAAAATTGAATTTGACAAATTCAGTGGTGATATCAAGGAATGGCTGGCATGGTGGGCTCAATTCGAAAAGATTCACGAAGACAACGAATTAGCTAATGAAGACAAATTCTACTATCTACGCCAATCGACACTGGAAGACTCGAAAGCTCGAGAGGTAGTAAATAGTTTCCCGATGACTGGAGCAAATTACCCGAAAGTGATCAACCATTTGACCAATCGTTTCGGCAACAAAGACACGTTGGTAGAATTTTACGTCCGTGAGCTATTGAAAATCGTGTTATCGAACGCCCTGAATCCGACCAAGAAAGTCAGTATATCGTCATTGTACGATAAACTGGAAACGCAACTGAGATCGTTGGAATCGTTGCAAGTGACACGAGACAAATTCGCAGCGATATTTTTTCCACTGGTGGAATCTTGTCTGCCAGAAGAGTTACTACGAGCGTGGGAACGGCACCGAATCGTTCCAACTGTGGATACCGATAACACACCAAAAGACCAATTGACGCTTATCATGGCGTTTTTACGAAACGAAGTGGAAAGTGAGGAAAGAACTGCATTAGCACGAGCCGGATTTGCCGAACAATCAAAGAAATCGAAAAAGGAAGACAAGCAACAAGATACACCTACAGCGGCTGGTCTATTCGTTCGATCGAAAGGTAAATCGAAATGCATTTTCTGTGAGAATCAAGGACATTTCAGCAACAATTGCGCCGTTGCGAAAAAACTATCGTTGGACGAACGACATAAAGTGGCTGAAAGGCAGAAGGCCTGTAGCGTATGCATTGGAACAAGTCACCAAACGAAAAGTTGCCAAATGAAATCGACATTGAAATGCAACGAATGTGGCGGAACTCATTGGAAGTTGATGTGCAAAGAAAAACCACAAACATTTGTTAAATCAACAGAACGCCAATCAACTGAGTACCACTCCGACGAATTTGGTAACGACAACAATTGCGCCTGTCAGTGAAAACAAGACAAACAATCTAATGGCAACACCAGCGGAACAAGAAGACGTTGTATTATCGACAATGATGGTACGTATCGTCAATGGCAAACGAAACGTAATTATCAGAGCTGCGATCGACTCTGGGTCACACAAGACGTACTTGTTGAAGAGTGTCATCAAGAAGTTGGGTTTAATTCACAATGGAGAAGAGACACTGATCCATGAGCTTTTTGGTGGTCAATTAACCAAAGAAATCGTACACAAGCGATACAAAATGGTGGCAGAAAATTTGGCTGGCACTAGCAGTTATTCGTTCGATGTGTTGGATCAGGACCGCATTTGTTTGAACGTACCGAAGTTGAGAAAAGGACAGTGGAACAAAGAATTGCGTGAACAAGGTATCGAACTAACTGATTTTGGTACAGGTTCCTCAGAGATCGAATTATTGATTGGAAACAATGTGGCCGGTCAATTGTTGTCTGGTATGTACAAATTCGGTGCAACTGGTAGCGGATTTGGAATGGTCGTATTAAACTACAGCATTGGTTGGGTACTGATGGGAGAAGTTTCGACCAAGCGAGCCAAAAGTGATGCAACATTGCTCGTGCAAACTTTATTCGTTCAAGAGATGGATGTATCCAATTTGTGGCGTCTTGATATAATTGGAATAGAAGACACAGCCGAAACGAAAAAGAAAGAGCAAGCAATCGAGATGTCAATCGAAAACTTCAAGAAGACGTTGACTGTTAACGACGAGGGTCGATTCGAAATCGCATTACCATTCATCAGGGGTCATCCTCCGATGAACAGCAACAGAATTTTGGCGGAAGCTCGATTATCGTCAATGAGCAAAAAATTGTCTCCGGATTTGAGAATAGTTTACCAGCAAATATTAGATAAGTGGGAAGCTGATGGCATTATTGAAACCGTTCCGGAAGATGAGATACGATGGTCATTACCTACCACATAAAGCCGTGCTGAAACCGACCAGTTTGACAACACCAGTGAGACCTGTATTCGACGCTTCGGCAAAAGAGAAATTTTCGATGTCGTTGAATGATTGCCTGGAAAAAGGACCGAATTTATTTGAAATTACTACGTCGGTCATTAGCAGATTTCGACTACGTAAAATTGGAGTGCTGAGCGACATCGAAAAAGCTTTTCTTCAAATCAGCATTCAACCGAAGGATCGAGACAATCTACGATTTCTATGGTGGGAGAAGGATTCGCTGAAGACAGTGAAAATATACCGACATCGACGATTGGTTTTTGGATTGACTTGTAGTTCATTTATATTGGCAGCTATAATCCTGCACATATTGGAGCACGTCACATCAAAATTCGAAGAAACAGCGAACCGTTTGAAGAACGCCAATTATGTAGACAATTGCGTTACTAGTCTCGATGATGAAAAAGACGTGGTTCAATTCAAAGAGGAAGCGACAAAAATTCTGGCATCTGGAAAATTCAATTTGCGTGATTGGATATGGAATTCACCATCGAAATCGACAATACACGACAAGGAAGTGTCTGTACTTGGTTTGGCATGGAATTTGAACGACGACACACTATGTTGCGACATCATTAAGAACGACATCGTAGAAAATGATCTCATAACGAAACGAAAAGTCTTATCAATTGCACACCAAATTTACGATCCGATTGGCTTCACGATCCCATTGTTGATTTGTCCGAAAATGTATTTGCAAGAATGTTGGAAATTGGAAATTGGATGGGACGACAAACTTCCGGATGAATTTATCGAGAAGTTTCGCAAATGGTTCGATCAAATCGTTGAAGTCAAGCGAATCATAATTCCGAGATGGATGGGTTTTTCCAATGAAAATTCTAAATCTGCAACTCTCCACATTTTCTCAGATGCAAGCAGATTGGCATATGCGACGTGTGCATTTCTACGTGTCGAGAATCCAAAAGAAGACCCTATTGTCAGTTTGGTACAAGCACGATCGAGAATAGTTCCACTCAACAAATTGTCGATCCCTCGTTTAGAACTACTGGGTTGTTTGATAGGAGCACGTTTGGCAACAACTATTAAGAAAGACTTGAATCTGGTAGACATAAAATCATATCATTGGGCCGATTCCTCAAATACATTGTATTGGATCACTAATGAAGATCAATGGGAAACGTACGTATGGAATCGAGTGTCAGAAATCCGCAAATCAACCGATATCAATTTATGGAGACATGTACCAGGTAAAATGAACCCAGCAGATTTACCATCACGGGGATGCACTGCCAAACAATTGGTCGAGTCAAGCTGGTGGGAGGGTCCGACTTGGCTCAAATTGCCCGAATCACAATGGCCGTCCGAAACAGTTTCTGCTGACGAAGAAGTGTTGAAATCCGAGCGGAAACGAACCGTTATGTGTGCATGGGAATTGGTACGACAGAAGACTGAAACTACGCGTATCACACGATTCACCAACGAGTACGATAAAATGATACGTTTTGTTGCACTGATGACCAGAATATTCGACAATATCAAGAAACCGAAGAAACGTAGAGTAACTAGGCGTTTGGAATTCGAAGAATTGGACAAAGCAGAGAAGAAACTGTTGGTGATGGTACAAAACGAATCATTCACTGGCAGAGAAACCGTACTCGAGAAAATGGATTTATTCGTTGGACAATGACAATATTTTGAGAGTCAAAACCAAAGTGTTCCTGCGAGACGATAAAGAATCATTCAGAGCACCAGCGATTTTGCCAGGTAAACATCCAATTACGATCGCATTAATCAAGCATTACCATAGAAAATCCGCCCATGCTGGAACACAAACATTGATGGCGATACTTCGTGAGAAATATTGGATCGTAGCTTCACGAATGGCAGTGAAACAAGTCAAGAACGAGTGTTTGGTTTGCAAACGTTTTTTGGCGAAGCCATTCGGTACTAAACCAACCTACCTCCCATTGAATCGTGTGAGGGATGCAAGCGTATTCGAGATAACTGGCGTGGATTTGGCTGGACATTTATTTCTACGAAATGGACAGAAAGTTTGGATCGTTTTGTTCACATGCGCCGTTTATCGAGCTATTCACATGGAGTTAGTCACAGCGATATCGACCGAATGTTTCATTCAAGCGTTGCGACGGTTTGTTTCACGGCGAATTCGACCGAAAACGATGTACAGCGATCCTGGTACGAATTTTGTTGGATTCAACAACGAGCTGAGGAAATTGGATTGGAACAAGATCAAAGACGTTGCTTATCCAGAAAAAATTGAATGGATTCTCAATCCACCCTAAGCGCCTTGGTGGGGTGGTTGGTGGCAACGTCTCATTGGCATGGTGAAAGATTTACTCCGAAAAGTATTGGGCCAAACTTGCATCGATTACGAAGAGATGCTGACCGTACTGTGCGACTGTGAGAGTGTGATCAATGCGAGGCCATTGACCTACATTTCCGAAGACACCACTGATTTGACGACGTTAACACCGGAAATGTTTTTGAAAGAAAAGAGTGAATCTGGAGCAATTGAATTAGACCGAATCGATGCGAAATACCTCAACTCTCAACGACAAGAACGTCAGCGAATAATGGAAGAACTGCGTCGACGATTTCGTATTGAATATCTGGCGCAATTACCGACACGTAAAGGCTATAAAGAAACTCGTCACATCGAGGTCGGTGAAATTGTTTTATTGGCGGATGAAAATGCGAAACGAATCAACTGGCCATTGGCGCGAGTCATAGAGATTTATCCTGGAAAGGGAAACAAGATACGAGTAGCAAAGGTTCAAACCAAAAATGGCGAACTGATTCGGCCCGTAAAACGATTGATTCCATTGGAGATCCGTTCCGACGAACAATCAACCACTGGCATCGTAACTACGAAAAGTCCATCACCACCGATTGATGAAGTCAAAACCGTTGCAAGCGAAGTAGCACCGAAACATACTCGAAGTAATCGATTGGTGAAACCGGTGGATCGTTTGGGATTCAATTAGTTGTGGTACACTTCTCAATCGTCTACCACAAGGTGGGAGTGTTCAAAACTGTATGATCGTAGTTAGCGCTCATAGAAAAAATAAAATAATTTTTTCATTCTGATATTTCATGTCAAGCTCAATGACAATCAATTCTTCTCGATTAATAAAATTAAATACCTTTTTATAAAAAACCCCGAGTTTCAATCAGTAAAACCTATGAGAAGAAAGAACAATGCTAGCTTATCTTGTCTGACGATCAACATACGACTACTAAACATACACACGTTGATATCATAATCGATCATAATTACATCAGAAGCTTCAATTGCGGGAAATTTCATTACAATGTATGAGGTCAATTTTAGCTGCTTGCTCTATGGATGCGTTTCTGAGAGTTTTGAATAGAAATTCCAGGAAGGCTTTCCACATTACCGTAGACTTAGCCATACATCATTAAAAAGGGGTATCTCCGTTTTAACACCCCACAAACCTTTGACTTTTCGAGTTAGCTCGGTTCGAGCAAATTTATTTTCTACCTAAACAGTCGGAATGTGTTTTGAAAAATCATAGACGAGGGCCAGAACTGTTTATGTTATTAAAAGATTCAATTTTTTCGTCAAAAAATATACAGGTCATTTAATAAGTACCGACAGCTACTTTCTCTGGCCACCATTCCTGTCCGTTCGTCCATCTGCCTGAAGGGCAAACCACGCTTTCGTTGCTACTTCTAAGTCCTTGTAACTCTCTTAGGGTAGGCAATTTTTGCAAATAATCTCAATAGTAACATTTCCCAAGCTAAGCAGTTCTGAATAATTGCAAAATATACGAGCATAGGCATACAACACGGCCTTGTTGTATGGCTACTTGTGCCCAGGTACAATTAGCAATGGCTGTGTTGCTTGGCTATTTGTACCCGGGTACAAATAGCATCGGCTGTGTTGTTTGGCTATTTGTACCCGTGTACATATAGTAACCACTTTCGGTACAAATAGCATCGGCTGTGTTGCATGGCTATTTGCACCCGGAACAAATAGCATCCGCTGTGTTGTATGGCTATTTGCTCCCGGAAAAAATAGCATCAGCTGTGTTGTATGGCTATTTGTACCCGGGGGCAATTATCATCGGCCTAAGAAATTACGTAAGTAATTATCTATTTCAACGAACAAAGTAAGCTGATTGGGACGTTTACGCCTCTTGAGTCGATCTCAAGAATTATGTATAAAAGCTAGGCGCTGTGCAGATGTTTGTTCATTCCATTCTATGTTCTTGCCAACAACAGATGTTTGTTTACCCCATTCTCTGTTATTGCTGTGTATATAGTTCCAAGCTATACAAACTTTTAGCAAAATTTAATTAATACCGACCAAGCAATACAAAATATTGAGTAAACCCAGTTACATTAGAGGTGAATTTAACGCATAGGCAGTTGAATGGGACAGTAGATTCACAAATGAGATAGGCTGCAGTCTACAAGAAGCGCTAGCTAGATTGAATGTGGTTCTGGCAAACGTGGGAAGAGGAATCGGAGGAGGCTTAAGAGAGCCCAAAGGCTGGCAAACATAAGAGTAGCAAGCGCATACCGAACGATATCACTAGAAACGGTATGCGTCATAGCTGGGACGATGCTCATATGCATAAAGTTGACGGGAGACAGCGAATGTCATAGAAATAAGAGAAGGGAGTGTCAAACTACCAAAACAGTAAGAACGCAATTAAGAGCTGAATCAATGAGACAGTGGCAGCGACAATGGGATTCCTCTGACAAGGGAAGGTGGACCCATAGACTCATATCAAACATAACGACATAGGTAGGAAACATGGAGAGGTTAACTTCCAATTGACACAGTTTCTGTCGGGTCACGGATGCTTCAGGAAATGCCTGCACAGGTTTGGATTCACATTGTCACCTTTCTGCACGACACGCGAGGAAGAGGAAGAGTCTGCGGAGCACTTGTTATTTGTCTGTCCCCGCTTCGAACAAGAGCGAGGTGAGCTGATGACTGTGAGTAGGCCAGAAATAAACGCCGAAAACATAATATCGGAGATGTTCCGCGATGAGGAGGTGTCGAGAGCTGGGCGTAAGCTGAAAAGTGCATGGAGATACGATCAAAGAAGACTATTGCGAGGAGTTTAAAGAATGGGTCGAAAACAAAAGTCTCAAAATGATAAGATGCGTGAGGTGATTGAAGATGAGGCCTTCTGCGTGGATTATTCATTCTGAAACCCTAGGAATAACATTGGAAGAAAAAAGGCAACAATTATGGCAAAGTTAAATGGACAATGAATTGGATTGAGAAGTGGAAGATTGAATTGAAGAAATTAATGAAGGAACAATTGTTAAACATTGCCCCACGATAGTAAGGGTCCGTGACGCAAGTCTTACACGCCAAAAAATTCACAAGAAATGTTTTCGTAGACTAAGGAACATATCTACAGGAACTTTTTGACTTCCCCCCCCCCCCCGAGCGACGTACCCCCCGGAAAATATTTTTCCCGGATTCTACGGAAAATTTTAGGCCGAAGTGCCTTTTCACTCATTAAAGTCGGTTCAGTCGTTCCGGAGATATGAATTAAACAATTTTGCTATTTTGTATGGAAATGGACTCAAATCGAATATTTTTAACGGGATCAATTATTCTGCAAGTACAACAAATCGGAAATACCGAAAAAAAAAATAACTTTTACCGACAGTAAATGTAATTGATCGACCAGAAAAAAAAAGTTACCGAAATTAAATTAAATTTTACCTGAAAAAAGTGATCGAAATAAAAGTCGAAACTACCTGCCGCAAAACTAAATGATTGACCAAAAACTCAATTGATAGACTAACAATGATAAATTACCGACTACTAAATGTTTTTGATCGACAAAAATTGATCGGAAAATTATTTGTTTTGACCGAAATAAAGTGATAGAACAAATATTTAATTTCACCGAACCGAAAAAAAAAATTACCGGAATTAAATTTTATTTTACCGGAGACATTCGATCGAAATAAAGTTCGAAACTACCAGCTTTTATATTGATTGATAGACCAGAAAAAAAAGATTACCGGAATTAAATTAAATTTTACCGAAAAAAAGTGATCGACATAAAGCTCGAAACTACCCGCTGTTAAACTAAATGATTGACCAAAAATTCAATTGATGGACTAAAAACGATAAATTATTGACTACTAAATGTTTTTGGTCGACCAAACATGATCGGGAAATAATCCAGTTTTGACCGAAAGAAATTGATAGATCAAATATTCAATTCTACCGAACGAAAACAAAAAATTACCGGAATTACATTATATTTTATCGGAAACATTTGATCGAAATAAAATTCGAAATAACGTGATGTTAAAATTAATGATTAACTGACAACAAAAATTTACATACAGATTTAAAGGTGCGATCGACCGTAAATCGAACGTTGATTGACCGAATTTAAAAATGATTGATCATCTGACCGAATGCCTAACCGGATTTATAAATTACCGACCGCATACTCCACTCCATTACCGACACAAAAAGAATCACAACGGGTAACGTTTTTATCGTCAAATTGAGGAGCAAAAAAAAACACTTTTTGATATGTTGTAGGCGATGGTCTGAAACGCCGAGAAAACCGAATCCCCGAAAAGTTTGTTCGAAAAAAAAAAGACTTATGGGGGTTTGAGTGATCAGTGAGATTAACCAGCTTAAGGATAAAATGACTGTCCGTGCTTGCCATGTGAGCAGTTCGAAAAGTGGTGTATTTTTATGGTTTAGACCGGAATTTGAACGTGTGTTTGAATGGGAATTCGACGGAGTTTTGGACTGTGGTTTGAACGGCGAGTTGGACGGGGCTTGAACTGTGATTTGAATTGGGAATTGGAAGTGGAAGTGGAACAAATTGCTAGGATATTTTTAGGCTTTCAACAGTAATTGAGATTTGTTCGAGGTTCTATAATTTGTAAACGCTAAAACGGGCGCGAGCGATCCGGCCCATGGGCACAAATTGAGCCCCGGAGCGAAGCGGAGGGCCCCTTGGTATAAAAGAAAATTCGGACAAATAATCCTTGAAATAAGTGGTACTTCGGAAATAGTGGGACCTTGGAAGAAGTGGGACCTCGGAAAAAGTGGGACCTCGAAAAAAGTGGGACCTCGGAGTTAACGTCATATCTATTTAGAATAAAAATCGCCTAGGGTCGACGGGATTTTACTAGGGTGACAATTTTTTTAGTCGGTAATCTTCTTGTAAAAATATAATTTTTTCGGTTAAAAATTAATATTTTTCGATAGAACGTTATCTCTGACCGATCAATCAATATAAAAGCTGATAGTTTCGAACTTTATTTCGATCAAATGTCTCCGGTAAAATAAAATTTAATTCCGGTAATTTTTTTTTTCGGTTCGGTGAAATTAAATATTTGTTCTATCACTTTATTTCGGTCAAAACAAATAATTTTCCGATCAATTTTTGTCGATCAAAAACATTTAGTAGTCGGTAATTTATCATTTTTAGTCTATCAATTGAATTTTTGGTCAATCATTTAGTTTAGCAGCAGGTAGTTTCGACTTTTATTTCGATCACTTTTTTCCGGTGAAATTTAATTTAATTTCGGTAATTATTTTTTTCTGGTCGATCAATCAATTTATAAGCAGGTAGTTTCGAAATTTATTTCGATCACCTTTTTCCGGTAAAATGTAATTTAATTCTGGTAATTTTTTTTTCGGTTCGGTAAAAATGAATAATTGATCTATCAGTTTATTACCACCCATTTTTAACTAGTCAATTTGGTAAACCTTTCTTTCTTTTTTTCTTTCTTTGTTTGTTTGTGGCAATTTTTGGTAGGATAACCCAGATCTCCTGAACTATGAGAGTTAGAAAGTTGGTCCAAAGGCGAAGTTATAGAGAATTAAATTTAAGCGAACATGTGTTTCAGGGTTTTGGGGAAACATAACCCAATCCTGGTATATGTCCACTTCCATAATTAGGCCGAATGAACCAAATCTCTAGAACTATGAGAGTTAGAAAGCTGGTACCAAACGCAAGTTGTAGAGAAATAAATTTAAGCGAACACGTGTTTCAGGGTTTTGGGGAAATATGGCCCAATCCAGGTATATGGCCACTTCCATAATTAGGGAGGATGACTCAGATCACCAGAACTATGAGAGTTAGAAAGTTGGTTCCAAAGGCAAAGTTATAGAGAATTGAATTTGAGCGAACACGTGTTTCAGGGTTTTGGGGAAATATGACCCAGTCCTGGTATGTGGCCATTTCCATAATTAGGCAGGATGAACCAAATCTCTAGAACTATGAGACTTAGAAAAATGGTTCCAAAGGCGAAGTTGTCGAGAACTAAATTTAAGCGAACACGTGTTTCAGGGTTTTGGGGAAATATAACACAGTCCTGGAATATGGTCACTTCCATAATTAGGCAGGATGAACCAAATATCTAGAACTATGAGAGTTAGAAAGTTGGTACCAATGGCAAGTTGTAGAGAATTAAATTTAAGCGAACGCGTGTTTCAGGGTTTTGGGGAACTATGGCCCAATCCTGGTATATGGTCACTTCCATAATTAGGTAGGATGACCCAAATCTCTAGAACTATGAGAGTTAGAAAATTGGTTCCAAAGGCGAAGTTGTAGAGAATTAAATTTTAGCGTACACGTGTTTCATGGTTTTTGGAAAATATGGCCTAATCCCGGGATAACGCCACTTCCAGATTCCAGAGGGATGATTCTTACCTCTAGAACTATGGCAGCTAGAAAGTTGCTTACAAACTTACAAAAGTACTGATATCCGCCAAAAAACCTCTTACAGAGGAGGTGTGACGCAAGTCTTTATGTCTGCTTACAAAAGCTATGAAATCAGAAAAGTGTGACGCATTAATCATTTAAGGTAAAACTTTTTCTTCCAATTACAAAAGTTCTGAAATCAGAAGGGGGTGGCGCATTAAGCTTCGATTCGCAACAAACATTTTTAAACAAAATTATGTTGAGTTCAAAAAATTGCGTCACAAATGCCAGACCCACCAGCGGAATAATTTTTCAACACTCAGTTTTTAGACGCAAAAATTTAAATTTACCCTAAACGATGTGATAAGATTACCTTTTTCTTTTGCCATTTTAATTCGTTGAAAAAAGTTGAAAAAGTAAGGCACTTGAAAGCTTTTGCACCCTCACACCGTATGAATCGTAATACAAAACGACATTTGTGTTCGGAATACGAAATAACATTACCGTTGATCTTTGTCTGTGTTGCAAATTACAATAGCGCTAAGGGGTGTGAATACATTTTTGTAATAAACCGGGATACAAGGTGACTCTTAAAAATTCATGAAAAATGAGGCAATGGATTCTATCGCTTATAATTCCAACGTTGGTTGACTTTTTTAAAAACTTTTTTTGTGTTTCTAAATCTACATTAAAGTAGCTAAAAAGCGAGACATAACAAGCTAAGGTTGGTGGTCTCTCTCATCATTCCATATTTTCAAAGTTTATATTTCTTTTATGACAACCCACAGTTGGGAACTTTGAACGAATACCACAGCCAGACCATAAAATTTTTTTTAGTAATTTCTCTTTAGCATAATAGTTTGAATACAAGTGAGTGAAAAAAACATTAAACAGATGAAAGAAGTCTCGTCGAGACGTTGGTACTGGGCTCAGAATGGGCCGAAACAGGCCAACTCGCAAATTTTCAGAAAATGAATTTGCGCCACCGTAACATGCGATAAAAAAAATCTTTCATAGCAATTTCCGACGCCTACGGCCTACAAGATTTTTTTGTAGACCGGTTTCGTTTGCATCCCAAAAAATCGAACACCCCTATTGTGCGCTTCATTCCGCTTCAAACAAATTTACACGGACAACTCAATGTCACTTTTTCGAACGGACATGTCACCGTTGTAGTTACCTTAATGTAAAATGTGTAATTTTACTACCTTACGAATATTATAAATTTTTTTGTTTCATATATGATTCCGGAAATCTATGGATGTTTTTCGTTTGATTTCAGCACGTCAGGATCCGGAGTTAGACCAAGTTTTACATTGTATGAAAACTCGGATGGTGCAAAAGAGACAGGACTATATGTCTCGCTCACACCATCTGAATTTTTATACAACATAAAACTTGATCTAGCGCCGAATCCTGATCAAAACTTTTTCTGATTTGGAATCAGAAACGAGAAACACCCATAGCTTTCCGGATTCAATCTTACAATAAGGTTTGAGTTGAGTAGTGTTATACACATCGATATATACCATTTCTAAGAGTTTTGTTATTTACTTGCAACATTAAATCTGTCCATCTGCTTGGTTGTGTGAGTGTTCAGCTGATAATCAGCTGGTTGAGAATTTCATGTCTAAATTATAAATTTTCTGACTGTAACTGTATCTTTGCAATGAAACGACCTTTAAAAGTGCAACATATTGTATTTTCACAATATTTGATCCCCCCCCCTGAGGTTTGTTCTTTCCTTCTGACATATATTAATGTTCGGAAAAAATCGGAGAAAATTCGGAGAAGACGGTTTGATCATGGTCGTTCGGTAGCGATGCGCCCGTGACGCAAAACCTCATACGAACAAAAAATTCGGAAAAAATTTTTTCGTAGTCTTCGGAACCATATATACAGCTAAGTTTTGACTTCCCCCCCTTGCAACGTACCCCCCGGAAAATATTTTTCTGGATTCTACGGAAAATTCTAAAGCGAAGTGTCTTTTCACTCATTAAAATCGGTTCGGTGGATCCGAAGATACGACCTTTAGAAAATGATCACTTCATATACAAAAAGTGATGTTTCATAGAAGCCAAAGTTAATGCAAACATCCTACGTTAGTTAGTTAGTTAGTGGGTTAGTTAGTTAGTTAGTTCCAGGGCCATTTGTATGAAAAACCGTGAAAAACCACTTTTTTGGCTCGTGCTCGAAAACGGCTCGATAACTTTTCTTGAAATTTTGCAGGGACCTTCGGGTGGGCATTTTACGTCATATGAGATTTTAAAAAAGGGGAAACCGGCCTCCTTTAGGAAGGCGCCATACAAAGCCCATATGTATGTGTTTGTGTGTGTAGTGTGTATGATAGCACATTTTGTATGAGGCAATGGTTGTGTGTTCGAGATAGAGGTTTGGTGTCAAAGGGAAAGTTGTTGGGTTGGGTGTGTAGTGTATCAGGGTGACCGCCAAAATGGCGGAAAATAGGCGGGGACACAAAAAAAAACTTTTGATATGTTGTAGAGGAAGTTGAGGGGATCATTTTCGCCCATGGAAGTAGTAGCCGCCGCGCTTCGGTTTGGCTTCGGCGGCGGCTCAAAAAAAACTTTTGATATGTTGTAGAGGAGGTTGAGGGGATCATTTTCGCCAATGTAAGTACTAGCCACCGCGCTTCGTATCGGCAAGTCCTCGTCCCTTCTTCCAAAACAACTGATATCAATTTGGGTGGCGCTTGCAGCTTCGGAACGCACAAAATTATTTTGAAATATTTTCACTTTTGATTAAAAAAATGCGTCACAAATGCCGGACCCCCCAGTGTTGTAGTGTTTTCTGTTGGGGTGTATGGCGTATTTTTGTACAGTTAATCAAATTGCGTATGAAAGCTGAAAGCATAGAAAAATTATTACATTGGCGGGTCCGGCATTTGTGACACATTTTTTTAATCAAAAGTGAAAATATTTCAAAAGAATTTTGTGCGTTCCGAAGCTGCAAGCGTCATCCAAATTGATATCAGTTGTTTTGGAAGAAGGGACGAGGACTTGCGTCACGTTTCCTTTTTAAAAAGGGTTTTTGTTGTGATACTTTTTCTTGAATACTCACGGTGTGGTTGAAAGAGTGCTAATTGAAAGTTGATGGTACATCCGATTTTTTTCTTGATCTTCGTTACTGGCCTCAATTAGATGATTTTAACATAAAAGAACATTTAGGTGAGGCGGTGGCTTCTAGTAGCAATTTCACTTCGAGCATTGCGACCTGCTTCATGGCCGATTTTCGCATAAAAAACTTTTCAATCTTTTTCTTTTTTATTGTTTTATTGTTTTCTGAGATGCCAGTCATCATTGCTTTTCTAAGGATACCAAACAAGCCATACTTCAATTGATACGAGAGCATTTATAGGCCGAAATTGCATTGGTCTGACACTCACACACTCGAAATTTTATACTTTCAATATTTCATTCAGAAAAAAAAATTAAATTTAGCTAAGTACACACATCTGACCGTAACCGAAATTCTCATACATTTTTCCGGTTAACCGGACCGAAATTTGACAGAAGTCCAATATATTTTCAGTCAAAATTTCGGTTATGGCAGATGTGTATACTTAGCTTTTATGTGAGACTCAAAGCGAGATTGTGTGTTGAGCAGGCGCGCCGACTTTAGTTTGGGCCGTGGGGGGCAAAACCCGCCCATCTGTTCCAACCTTCCCTCCCAATAATAAAAATTATAAAATTAAGATTACATTATTTCATTAGCAATCCGAAAACCGACCCGACCCGAACCCGAAAGAAAACATCGGGTCGGGACTCGCAGGCCGAAAAAATATATGATTCAACCCCGAACGGCCGAACCCGATAGTGAACAACGGGGCGGGCCCCGCAGCCCGAAAAATAGTGAAACGGAAGCCCGACCCGACCCGAACTGATTTAAAATTTCGATTCTTTTGTTTTATGAAACCTCAAACCGACCCGAACCCGATCGCAAGCGATGTAAAATTTTGTAGTGTTATGCATGTATATTTATTTGAACTTTTACTTTCGAAAATTTATAACTATTAACCAGGGTTGTATTCGCTAACCAATTTTTTTAGCGACGCTAACGCTAACGCTAACTGAGAAAAATACTAGCGTCGCTAACGTATTTCGCTAATCAGGAAAAAATTAGCGAGCTAATAGCGGTCGCTATTAGCGAACGCTAATCGTCGCTAACTTTGAAGGTTGAAATGTAAGTTAAGATATTTAACTGGACGGTAGTATTGATGCTCTTTTGAGGGGGTGAAAGGTTTTTTCGACTTATACTTCTTGTTTTGGCAGTAACGAAATCCATAAAAATGAAGCTACGGTTGTTAAATGTTTGGCACTTGCGCCAAGATTTTAAAGCCAGCAGCCTCGTAGCTAGATTCTTGTTTCGTTCTTGTGCTTCAAAACTAACTGAAAGTTTTTTTCCTATTAGCCGAACTTAAGACCAAAAAGCCCTTAGGATTACAATTTCATTGGAAACATTCCTCAACCAGTTTGTTCCATCTAATATCAAAGTTCTGGAAGTTTTTGATTAAAACCGACGAACCTTTCAATTGCAAATTAACATTAATCATGCGTTATCATTCAACAAAATATTATTATTATCATATTTGTATCTGACTCCCAAAATATCAAAATTCTCCAAAAACATTTGTAGTGATTTTTTTCATCCACTTTCTAACTGAGTGGGAACTTATAAATCTTCATGATTGGCAAATGTAGGTCAGAAACGCCAATAAGTTTGAAAATCTTCCATTGAATTAGTCTTTTAGAATCAGAAAAGTAGCGATTAGCGACTAGCGAAAATAAGACCTCGCTAATTCAGGGTTTAGCGAAACGCTAGTCGCTATTAGCGAGTGTATTTGAAATTAGCTTCGCTATTAGCGACGCTAATAGCGACGCTAACGATTAGCGACGCTAATACAACCCTGCTATTAACATACGCTAAGGCTTTAAATTAGTGAGCTCCGAAACTACTTTCACTAAAATGTAATTCTCTAAACTTTGCCTTTGGAAGAACTTCCTAACTGCTATACTTGTAGAGATATGAGACATTTTTCCCGATTCCAGAAGAGGCTAAATCTTAGGATTGGGACGTCTATCGGGGAACCCCTGAAACAGCTTTTCGCTAAAATTCGATTCTCTACAACTTTGCTTTGAAAGTAGGTCTCTATATCTTATACTTAACTAAATATTGACGAATATTGACAATGAAACCCCTTCTATCGTATGTGGACGAGTTGACTAAATTTCGTCCACTTCAATGGCGCTTGTGCCTGAACCACTGAACCGATTTTCACAAAAAGGGTTTCAAATGTTTCGTGACATCGAATACTTTAATTAGACACCGACAAGAACAATTTCCATGAAATACTTGTCCAGATGTATGCGAAAAAGTTTCACTCACCTTCAAAAAACCACGTTTTTGGTCCGTTATTCTATGATATCTCAGGAACGACTCGACGGATTTTGCCCATCATCGAACTTGAATCATGGGCTACATACCTTTTAGCGAAAAAAAGTTTGGGGTAATCGGTGGACATAGACTGCCGGACGATCATATATGACTTGGTGCTTTGTTTTGTCCTAATTGTTGACACGGTAATTTCGTTCATTGTTTATCTTATGTATATAAAATATGTGCATAAGCAAACGTGAACTTGAAATATGATTCTTATAAAAGCATTGTTCGTTCAACTCAGTAACAGGGTGTAACTGAGTTTTGCGAATGAACGCTCTTATAAGGTATTCTCTATGAAATAGAGGAATATAATGGCCAGGGCCATTACATGTTTGTGGAATGAGATTATAAAGAATTCGTTGAAAGTATTTTGAGTTGAAATTGACATTCATAATTGCCGTTGATTTGCTTGAGTCGTTGCCGTTAATCCTGTCCGATCCGAGACTGTGTTGTTAAGTTATTAACCGATCCACATTTTTTCCGGTTTTTGGAGGTTAACCAAACGCCCAACCTACTTTCGTTTCCCCGGTGACCCGTAGGCAAGTCATCAGGTAGCACTCTTAAGTTTAGCACAAAACTCCGAAGAGAATTGAGGTCCCGGGGACTACGACGTGGACGTAAGAAGAGCACTTGATAGGTAGACAGTTGCACGCCTGGCACATGACACGGACTACCACACACTCATACGCAATCAGGCGCTACCCTATCTAACTACCCAATCCCCTTATTATATTTATGATATAATATTTATTTATTTATTTATTCATTCAATCATTTTTCTTGTCTCAATTTGTTTAATAAATGTGAAAACAGTGAAGTCATATTACATACATAATTTGCTTGGAACATATATATGTATATTATGTATATAATAATAATAATAATGTAATTTCTATATATTGACGAAGTTTTGCAAGTTATGCGCTTATTTGAGAAAGGTAAAACCTGGCGCTCTCTCTTAATCGCTTACGATGATGACAGGATTGAATCTTAGAAGTTATCACAATTCACGAACTCACAATTTTGCACATCGAACACTTGCAAGATCTGTCTTTTTCTTCTGGCATATCTATATCCATATGCCTGCCATAACGATGTTCCATCATATCAGCTCTGGAGTAAAATGGCATTCCACAGTCCATACACCACGCACACGGTTCAAACTCCTCTACTGATTCGTTAGAGGCATTTTCGTCCTCATTAGCACCTACGTCGTGTTGCTCTGCCTCCTGCTGTGCGCTCATTTTTAATCAGCGAATAAAACAACAATATAAAAGATAAATCTCTAACAAAATATAGACTAATTTACACTTAAAGCGCACAGGACGGAAACAAAGGACGTCAATGATGCTCAACTTTTACTCCAGAACTCAATATTAAATAAGAAGTCATATGAAAATATCGCGTGATCAATTGGAATTCAAAAAAAGTCATTCACCTCTCGATACATTTTGTTCAGTTCAAAGAAGTTGAAATAGATATACGTAAATCTATCTGATTAAAAATGAGCGCACAGCAGGAGGCAGAGCAACACGACGTAGGTGCTAATGAGGACGCAAATGCCTCTAACGAATCAGTAGAGGAGTTTGAACCGTGTGCGTGGTATATGGACTGTGGAATGCCATTTTACTCCAGAGCTGATACGATGGAACATCGTTATGCGAGGCATATGGATATAGATATGCCAGAAGAAAAAGACAGACCTTGCAAGTGTTCGATGTGCAAAATTGTGAGTTCGCAAATAGTGATTACTTCTAAGATTCAATCCTGTCATCATCGTAAGCGATTAAGCGATCACAAAAATGGTGGCGATGCTGATGACTCTAGGTTTCTAACAGCTAAGAAAGAATTCGAGTCATATCAAAGCGAAAGTTTCAATGAATTTTTAAAAGGTTTAGCCCTCAACTACAAAAAGCAGCCGAAGAAATTCTGGAATTATATCAACTCCAAGTACAAAAAAACGTCTCTGCCAGCAACAATTTTTTATGATAACGAAAGCGCATCGAGCGATTTGGATAAAGCTAATCTGTTTGCTAAGTTTTTTGCATCAGTGTATAAGAAGCACGATAATGAAGAGGATGATGACCTCGCATTCCTTTCGTTCATAACTTCCAGGAACGACGAGAACTACCTTAATATCGAAATAACACCGGATATAGTGCGTTTAGTCCTGCTGCGTATGGATTTAAGCAAAGGCATTAGTCACGACAAAATGGCACCGTTGTTTCTTCGAGAATGTGCTGATTTGATATGTGTTCCGCTCGCAACCATCTACCAGAAGTCGCTGTCCGAACTATGTTATCCTGATATCTGGAAGCTTGGTCATCTAACTCCGATCCATAAATCTGGCAAGAAAGCTAACGTCACTAACTATCGAGGAGTTAATGTCTCACCTAACTTGGCAAAAGTTCTCGAAATCATCATTTTGACTCAAATGAAATTCAACATTTACCCTCACATATCTCCAACGCAACACGGCTTTTTTCCTGGAAGGAGAGTGTAGTCGAATCTTATTGAATTCTCCCTGCTGGTTCACGATTCTTTCGTTAGCGGTAAACAAACGGACACATTTTATGCCGATATTCGCAAAGCATTCGATGTCATATCCTACGTACTCTTGCTTTTCAAACTAGCAGCTGCTAAATATCGTTTAAGCAACCGATTACTGCTATGGCTTCGATCATTCTTTCGCAATCGAATTCAAGTGGTAAAGATAAACTCGAGCCTATCCTCAGAAATCGAAGTACACTCCGGAGTTGGTCAAGGCTCAATTATCGGGCCAATGTTCTTCCTAGTGTTCTTCAATGACTCAGATGACACACTCGGTCAAACTAAAGGATTGAATTTCGCGGATGATAAAAAGATTGTACAAAATAACATTTCCAATATTGACGACACTCGCCCGCTTCAACAATCAATAAACAACTTCTTTGATTGGTGCTGCAAAAATGGCTTTGAGTTGAATGAAGATAAATGCAAGGTGATGACGATATCCCGCCGCTGTCCAATACTGGCTGAATACCACATGAACGGCAAACCGATAAAGCGAGTTTACGATGTAAAAGATCTCGGACTAAATTATAAAAATGACTTTTCGTTCAATATGCACTTTGAGCTAGCCTCGAAGAAGGGTCATTCCATGCTTTCGTTTATCAAACGTCAATGCTATGGCCGATTTAATGTCGACACAGCTAAAATGCTGTATAATTCGGTCGTTCGCTCCCACCTCGAATTTGCTTCCTCAGTCTGGTTGCCCCACCACGACGTTCATGTTCAAAAACTCGAAAGTGTACAAAGACAGTTCGTACTTTACGCCAACCATGATCGCCATATCGACCCGAATAAAGAAAGCTACCAGCTCCGTCCATACGTGACAGGTGTTCCGAACTGAATCTGCAATCCTTGACAAGACGCCGAGCTAATGCAGCAGTTTTCTTCGTTCAAGATGTGTTGACCGGTAAAATAAACTCTCAAGCTCTTCGTGATAGAATTAACCTATACGACGGATCTCGAGCTCTACGAAATCCATCACTGATACGAATTGATGGATGCAGGCGAGAATACCAGATTTTCTCCCCATTCAATTTCGCCTGTCGTTTGTTCAATTTGGCAGCGGAGCATGTTGATCCAACCCTACCCTCACGTAAATTTCACCACTGTGTACAAGAACTTGACGATTCAGTGTTTGACTCATTTGCAACTTGTTGAAATACCCGCATGGACGCTTAAATTGTTGACAACAGCTACCTTTAGTGCTCGACTTTGCTTAACCTTGGACCAAACTTTCGACGACGCTTTTTGTTTAATTTTCATTTATTTATTTTATTTCTTGTGACGACGCTTTTTGCTTAACTCTCATTTATTTATTTTATTTTTTGCGACGACGCATTTTGCTAAATTTTTATTTATTTATTTTTTTTTTTTGACATATTGTTTTGCTTTTTTCTTTATTTACAATTTTAACTCTAAGTTTTATTTTTTTTTTCTTTTGACTCGAATTCAATTGTTGAATTCATGCAATATTTTGACATGCTCACGCTATATTTTCATTTTTTTACTTTATGTATTTGAATATTTGAATTTTGTGTTTTTCCTTGTATTTTTACTATGCTGTGATTGTGTTAGATATACTACTTTAAGTTGTATGATTTGTAACGTTTTCATGGTTTTTTAAGGAGGGTTATGACAGCAGTCATAACTACTCTTTTTCCATGTCGGCTTGAGAAAAGTAGACAATAAAATTAATATCAATCAAGAGAGAGCGCCAGGTTTTACCTTTCTCAAATAAGCGCATAACTTGCAAAACTTCGTCAATATATAGATATTATATTATTATTATTATTATATACATAATATACATACATATGTCCAAGTAAATTAAGTATGTAATGTGACTTCACCATCTTCACATTTATTAAACAAATTGAGACAAAAAGAAATGAATAAATAAATAAATAAATAAATATAATATAATAAATATAATACATTTATTTACAAAAATTACCATTCATTCTACAATTGTTGAGTGGTAATAAATATAAAATATTTTTTTTTAATTTTTTTTTTAATTTTTTTTTTTGTATTTTTTTTGTATTTTTTTCTTTTTTTTCATTTTTTTTAATATAAATAAATAAATAAGTTTTGGATATCCACGCCATTAGCGCGTCTTGGCTTATGGCTTACAAATATCTTAGGCCACCCATCTCTATACATATATCTATATGATTGGTTAAAAAAAAATTCGTTGAAACTTGATCCGAATGTCTAATGAAGAAACAATTTCTTTTATGTTGGGTATGGGTGCAAGGTTTTTTTTCGGTTTCAAATAATAAAATCATTTTGTATGTACAGCAGCAACTGTATGTTTACCATTAGGGAATGAAATGTTTTTAATATAAAAATTCGTTATGGTTTTTTCTTTTTTATTGTCATGGTGATTCTGTACCTGTGCAATGGATTTGTTTTCTTTTTTTTTTTGTGAAATATGAGATCGTAAAATTACATCTTTTAAAAAGCTAATAAATAGTTCATTTTTTAAAAAAAAAAGTTTTTTTTTTTGTTTCAGTTAAATTGCTTTTCGTATTATGAAAACGCATCCATTTGAGAGATTTTAATTCAAGTAGTTAATAGTTGTCATTGACTGGAGTTATTTGATTTCAAATTGATTAACTTTGAGTGAATCCTTCAAACAAATCACATTCGTATACAGAATGCCTGCCACCTTGCCATTGGTAATGAAACTCAATCGAAAAAACATCTATTTCCGTTTGATCGATGAATCGCACAACACATGAGCTAAATTTTCTAATATGGACGGTCAAGCGGTTCATTGTGTAAAGCAATTCTAAAAGTTGCAATAAAGATTTTCAGATAAAAGAGATACGCGTCTCACCGTTTGCCTTTATATATTTGAATAGCTTGTGCTCCACAGTCCGTTGTATACTTCTCCTAATAGGCATGGTATTTTATAAAACACATAACGCAGTGTTGCATTGAATTAATTTTATAAATTGTAATCATAGCTCTTTGTATTTTAATTTCATACAATTATTCCATTAATTACTCATATATTGCACTTGCTAACATAATTAGCAATTAAAAACTTGCATTCTAATCGTGTCTAAGTTTTGTTTTTTTGCAGCTCAATTCATTGTTGATTGATCCATTGTTGTGTCCATTATTTGATTAGAAATCATCAATGTAACGAAACCAATTTTGTAGCGTACCGACATTTTTCCATTCATTGAACGGAACGATCAAGTGATCCATTTAATTTGTATCGAATCTTAGTACGCCTAGAAGTTATATTTTTTGTATAAATACGAAGTAAGTTCATGAAATAAAGTCATTCTGTCTTGAACGTCGAAAGTGTGCAGATTTCATTACTTGTACCATTGACTAATAGGGATAGAATCCAATGAAAGCGTATGCTTCACCATTGAACGCACCATCCTTGTTACAACATGGAACAGAATTACCATCAATATCCGTTACTATCGCTGGATACCGTACTATTGCATATCTTGACACTTGTGGCCCATTCTATGCAAACTGCGACGCCTGTAATGTAAGGAACGGAAATACCGCCTTAACCGTAGGAGATAACGAGATCATTCGTTCGGCAGAAAATTAGATATGACAATTTTGAACAATATTTTCATAGAACACAAAAATTGAACCCTTGGGTGACTCAGGAGAAATTTGCGTTCCTTACATTACATATATTTGGAATGGCCCTTGTGCTGGAAGTTCAGTCGCTAATCGTGCATTATATCACCATTTACTTCAGACCAATCATTCTTTTGAAGAAATAATGACAACAATCACTTTTGCTAATGGACAAAAAATCAAGAAAATGGTCTTTATTACTTTCACAACAATTCAAATTGGTACCCGCATACTCAAAATCAAATTCACAATATTACCAGATGCCACAGACAACTTCACCCTCATTGGCGCAGATTTTATTAAACAAACCGGATTAATACCTAATTTAAGCCAGGACAGCTTCAGTTTTTCGGACAACTTATCTGAATGGTTCCTTTTTGATTATGTGGAGACATCACCAAACGAAGTACGAACCTCATCAATTTCCAACATGCAAAATGAAATAATGCCACCTCCATCTACATCTCATGAAACACCAACAAAATATTCACGAAGAGCAAGAAGAAATTTAAAATTACAATTCAATAATCCATCCAATTGCAAAAATCTTCAAGAAACAACACGTAACCAAGAAATTTCGCCAATAAATCCAAATCCACCATCTACACCATTAAAAACAATTTCACCTTCCTTGAACGAATTAAACAATGCAATTAATAATGATACAATTGATACAATTCTCCTGAATGAATGGAACAAATTTTATGTTGATAATGATATCGTACAACCATTAATCGACAAATTTACAAGCAAAGAATTTCTACCTGACTTGATTGAACCATTACCACCAACTCCTGAAAAAATCAAAAAAATTTTATACAAAGAAAAAGAATCAGAAAATACAACCACTCTAAATTATTTATCTATCTTTTTCCTCGAAATATCACTAAGAAATGATGAAGGAACTAAATTATCTAATTCCGAAACGGAAGAATTGAATTCAATCTTACTTTCAAATGAACAAACTTTTCGCAATAATGGCCCACCTACAACCCAAATTGAACATAGAATTGAAACGAAGAACCACTTACCAATTGCATCATCACCTTTCCGTACATCTCCTACAAAAAAATATGATTTAAAAAAGAAATAGACCAAATGTTAGTTGACAACATCATCGAAGAAAGCGAATCACCTTGGGCTACAAATGTAGTAATGACGGCCAAAGAAGATGGTTCTTGGCGCATTTGCATAGATTATCGCAAATTAAACAGCATAACAACTACGGATAAATATCCCCTACCACGAATTGATGATCTTTTACATTCTGCCAAAGGCACAAAATACATGTCAAAAATTGATTTACGTTCTGGATACTGGCAAGTAAAGCTACGAGAGGAAGACAAAGAAAAAACGGCATTTGTTACACCATTTCGCCTTTATCAATTTAACAGAATGCCAATGGGTTTAAAAAATGCTTCAGCAACTTTCCAAAGACTTATGGATGCTTTTAAAAATCAACTACCACAAATAACATTATTAATATATCAAGACGATTTAATCAACCTTTCAACATCATTCGATAAACACATTCATGATTTAAAACAAACATTTGATCAACTAAATAAATATAATCTACGAGCAAACCGAAAGAAATGTCAATTTACCTGCTCTGAAATTAGATATTTGGGCCACATAATTTGTGACCAAGGAATCAAAATGGATCCACGGAAGATTGAAACAATCAAATGCAGAGGACCACCACAAAATATAAAACAATTACAATCCTTCAATCAAATGTGTTCCCGGTATAGACGTTTCGTGCAAGACTTCGCAGAACTAATGGAACCGTTAACACGATTACTAAAAAAAATGCAACTTGGCCCTGGTCAAAAGAACAACAAGAGACATTTAACACAATGAAAAACAAATTGTGCCAATCACCAATACTCCAACAAATTAATGTAACACAACCATTTATATTAAAAACCGATGCAAGTCATTATGCAATTGGTGCCGTCCTATTACAAGGTGAAAATGAATCAGAACATCCAGTCGAATATGCTAGTCGCCTTCTTTATAAAGCAGAATTGAATTACTCAACAATTGAAAAGGAAGCACTAGCAATTGTATGGGCTACGGAACGTTTTCGAGGTTATATTGATGGAGAAATAGTGGTAATAGTGGACTATCAACCATTAAAATGGCTAATGTCGATCAAATCACCATCAGGTCGTTTAACACGATGGGCTTTGCGACTACAACAATTCGATTTACAAATTAAATATATCCCAGGAAAAACAAACGTATTAACAGACTACCTTTCACGACCACCATGCCCACAAATTGATCATTCAACTGAACAATGTGATATCTGTTATGTATCCATAGACCTACCACAACGAACTACCAAAAACATACGAACCGAACAATTGAAAGATCCTACAATAAAAAAAATCATTGAAACTTTCGAATCTACTGAGGATAATGAATTTTTTCAACGCTATACATCTCGAGGTTTTTTCTTAATGGATGGAGTACTGTATCGATACAATCAATCATTTGACAATAATACTGATGATGCTGTTCTCGTAATACCACAACATGAAGTAGAGCAAATACTCAAAAATTATCACGATGCCCCCACAGCTGGACATTATGGAATTCAACGAACAATGACACGCATATCTGAGAAGTATTATTGGCGACGAATGCGAAAAGATATAACTTATCACGTCAATAACTGCATTAAATGTCAAAAATACAAAAGTACAAATTTAAAACCTGCAGGATTATTCCTAAGTCACCCAATACAACAACGATTCGAAGTCATCGCTTTTGACCTCTTTTGACCTTTACCAAAATCTAGTGAAGGCTTTCAGCACATATTCATTATAGAAGATGTCACAACTGGATACATAGAACTCTTTGCATTAACAGAGGCAACTGCAATATGCTGCGCAACAATATTAATATCAGAAATATGTTTACGTTACGGTACTCCTCGTCGTATCATAAGTGACAATGGTCCGCAATTTATATCGGCAGTGATACAGAAATTAACCTTTTGTCTAAACATTGAACATATTCTTATACCTGTATACCATCCCGAAGCTAATCCAGTTGAACGAAAAAATCGCGACCTTAAACACCAATTGGCAATTATAGTCGAAAACAACCACAATACTTGGCCTCAACATTTAGCCACCATAAGATTTTCAATGAATACAGCAAAAAACGAATCAACTGGCTATAACGCTGCATACTTAACCTTTGGAAGAAATTTAAGAACAATTGATCAGATCAACCACGATTTACGACAAATTGTAATCTCTGAAAACTTCATTCCACAAATTACTCCAATGCTCTTGCAATTATCAACAATCCTTCAACAAGTACAAGAAAACAAAGAAAGATCTCAAGATAAAAATTACATATATGCCGACAGAACTCGCCGTCCTGATCCAAATTACGAACCTGGCACAATGGTCCTTATTGAAACTCATATTAAAAGCAAAAAAGATAAAAATATTACCTCCAAGTTGACACCACATTTAGATTAGATTGAAGGTGTGAGGGGGGTCAAATTATTAGTTTTGACAGGAACCTAGACGATTAGTCCTCTGTTCCCTTGCCCCCTCCTTTCTTCGTTTATTTAACAAATATCATGAAATTTGAACAAAGAAAGAAATTAAAACAATTTTGTAAAAATGAATGTGAATATGTATATGAATAAGTATGTGAAAGTCATTTCCGTGTGATTTTTGTATTGTCCGATCTTCGGTGTGTTGTGTTCAATCCTTTTAATGTCATGTTTATGCCAGTCAGTTCCAGTTGTTATTCCAGCCTACCAATCTTATTAAGGAAGAAGGCCAGGTCTTGCACTTTAATTTTGTCAATGGTTAAATCATTTAATCCTAGTTCTGGTTTACCCAGGATTCTTTGTCTGTAATACCTATATCTAGGGCAGTCACTAATAATGTGGAAACCCGTCATATCCACAGTCACATTTGGGGTTATCTGCATATCCTATAACAGAGAGGTATTTGTTTAGGCCGCAATGTCCTGTCAGGACCTCAACTACTCTCTTAATGTTAGGTCTGTCAAGGTTCAGTAAACAGTCACTGAACTTCCTTAGAGGAACCTTACAGAAAATTTTTGTGTGCTTGCCCCCTTCATACCTGTTCCAGACTCTCTGGTGCTGCTCTTCGAGTCAGTTTTTAATGATGCGTTTCCTTTCATTTTTCGTTATACCGCAGAAGGGCTCTGGCCCTATTGGGCGCTCGTTTGCCCCCTTGTCTGCTAATTCATCGGCTCTCTCATTCCCTTGAATGCCAGAATGACCCGGCACCCATAGAATTGTAACCTCATTATTATTGTTGCCTAGGTCATTGAGAGCTTCCTTGCATTGAAGCACCGTGGCCGAACTGACCATGGGGGATTCCAGGGCTTCAATTGAGGCTTGGCTATCCGAGCAAATATACAGTCTTCTGTGCTGAAGATTTTTGAAAGTATCGGTACTAACCAGTTCAGATATCGCTAGGAGCTCTGCTTGCATAACCGCGGTGAAGTATCCCAAAGGTATGAACCCTTTGATCCCGACTTCATCACTGATAAAACCTGCCCCAGACAGTCCGTCTTTCTTGGATCCGTCTGTGTAGCTCACTAGGCCATCCACTGGGGGATAGATTTTTTCCACGCCTAACCATTCTTCCCTACTCGGTATGACACACCTAAAATTGTCCTCCAGCATCAAGATTGTCGAGATCTGGTCACTCATCATCAGGAGAGTTTCATCCTTAATTAGGTTTAAGATTATCATGTGTCCTCTAGCCGAGCCCGGTGCCCAGCCTCCATTTCGTTGGATATTAAGAGCTGAGCTGAAAGCTGTAGATTTTACATATAGGTCGAGCGGTGGGATAAAAAGAAGTGCCTCTAGGGCTCTTGTGGCCGTACTGACTTTCACCTCAGTCATGCACAAACATGCTAGCCTCTGGAGTTTGTCTAGCCCTTTTTTTGCTATCCCTATCTCTACTCTAGGCCACCATACAATGCACCCATGGCAGAGCATAGGTCTAACTACCGCTATGTAAATCCACCATATGGCTCTTGGTGATAGACCCCAGGTTCTTCCGAAGGCATTTCTGCACATCCAGAAGGTACTAATAGCCTTATCTAGCTTGTCAATTAGATGCATTATCCAGGTCGAAGGTGACCCCTAGGTATTTTACCGTCACCTTTAGGTTGAGTACAACTCGATAGCGTAGTGGTTAACACGTCTGCTTGCTACTATGAGATCGAGTTGCCAGTGCGTTGGTTCGAAACTCAGCCGCAGACAGATTTGTTCCGATTGTTAGATTTGTAAACAAAACAAAGCTAATTGAATCGGTGCAAGTCATGTGAAGTTGAGTGTAGCGCCATCGTACGGCTTACCGGTGAAAGGCATTGTTGGGAGGGGCCGGTATTCTACTCCTACTAGTTTCGTTCCTAGTACATCGCATGGATGGCACTGGGTTTGTCGCACAGCTTACCACTGGCACAGTAAAAACTTTCCGGTAATGAAAGGATCTCAAATAGTAGAACCACAAAAAGTAGCGAAACTAGTAAATAATGATCTAGCCCCTAACCCTTCATGGGTTGTTAAGGCAGATTATTATTATTATTATTATTTAGGTTGAGTATTTCCCCAAAGAGTCTAAAGCTTCCGAGATCCAGTTCATTAATATTATTTTTTCTTTTAAAAAGGAATCATTTTAGTTTTTCCCGGATTTACTCGGAGCTTTTTCTCCTTACACCATTCTTCTACTACTTTTAGCACATATCTCATCAGATCCCCCAAGGTCGTCGGGCACATTCCTCCGATGATGACTGAGACATCATCTGAGTATCCCTGGGTAAAAATTCCAGATTGATTGAGTTTGACCAGGAGGGAGTCTATTACCATGCACCAAAGTATAGGAGATAGTATTCCCCCTTGTGTAAACATTAGCTACATGACATGACTTTAGTTTCGTTTTGATTATGGCAAGCAAAAGTGGTGTTTTTAAATTTGTTCTTCCCTTAAATAACAACAACAACACTTCAATGAAGAATTTTTATTTCTTCTTAATTTCTGTAAAACAGTGAATTGACAAAAGAAATATTTCTAGGATGTGTGGAATCTATATGAACCTAACAGTGAACGTTTTGAAGATTAACTTTAATAGAAACTTTTGCGTTTCTTTTTACATTTAATGCATGCTTTCAACATTGCAATCAATCCAATTGTATCAAATGTTGAGAAATTCTTCAGTGTTGTTTGATATTTAGAAATATAAAAGAACATTTTGAAAAATAATTTTGCCATAATCAAAACAAAAAATGCTATGCGGACCCGTACGAATGGCGATGCGTTGCAAAGAATGTCGAGATTTTAATTAAACTTTATTTTCATAAAATCGCAATGCAATATGAGAAATCCGTCCTCACGGGGTGATAAAACATACGCAGGGGACCCGTACCAACCAGAACAAATGTGGCAATAGATTAGATGTTGCAAAAGATTCGAACGTATCGAAGTAAATGTTGCCTTAACTCTTGAAATTACATCGACATTAAATTGGATTGGAAATTGCCGAAAGGGTAATATTGAAATACTCGTCCGAAGAAACGGCGCAAAAACATCTCCAATCCTTAAAAAAGCCCGAAAGTAAAAGAAAAATGGAAAATATTTGAAAAGAGAAATTGCATTTCCATGAACAAAAAAGTTCGCCTCTTTTTTGTCTGCAACATTGCAAATAAAGCAATAATTCAAGAAATATTCACCAAAAACCACCAAATATCGTGTAGGATCGCGTAGGACTCTACAGGACTCTACAGTCCGAACCACTCAACAGGTTTTGACTAATTTTCGTGATTTTCTGATGTCCATATCTTTTCTTTAAAACCTTCAAGAGCGATTTCCGTTCTAATTTCGCAGAGATATAAGTCAAAAAGTTTCACCAACCTTCAAAGAACCACGTTTTTTACCACTTTATCGATCGTAACTTCGAAAGTTTTCGATCGATTCTCTCCAAATTCAATTTTGTACATAATTTTCTGATTATCTTTCAGTGAAAATCGGATAAGATTTAACCGATTTACGTAGAAAAAACACGTTGGGCCCTAGGAGAGATTCAGTTTAAGGACCCTGGCTGAGCCCAAAAGCTCAAAATTAAAAAAACTTTCTTCTATTAAATGTCAGGCATGCCCAGGCCCTTCAAACAAAAAAAAAATGAAAATCGGAAAATCGGAAAAGATTTACTCATGTTATGTACAAAAGACCAAAACCAGCCGACAGTGCCCAGATTCAATTCCATAAAAGATTATTTTTCGATGACCTTTCGGGGAAAGAAAAGTTTTCAAAATCGGTTGAGTTTTACTCGAGTTATCGTGTTGACAGACGGACGGACGGACATTTTTTTATTGTTGATTCGTCATCTAAGGACCATGATCGAAGCTCCCTCCCCTACTCACGGGTCGAAGTTGGGGTGGTTACAAACTTCGTGGTAAACGCATAAGAAATATTTAATTGAACTTTTTCAATGTCAACTAAAGTTCCTTCATTCTACGCACACCATCCTACAACGCGCATCTTTTTAAATTCTTTTTGAATAAATCCAAAAATACATATTTGCAAATTAAATATTTGAATTTGTGAAATATAACAATAGCTCCCCCCCCCCCTTAAGTGCCACAGAAATTATGAATTTTTTAAACGTTTAAAGAAAAGCATGAAACTTAAATTTTCTCATCAATCGAGAAAGTTCTTCATACTGTTAAAGAAATTATGAATCGCGAGCGAAGCGTTAATATCGGCCAGCTATATAATTCGCTACACGCTCAAGATTGACTTTTATAAAGTTTTTATGTGATTTTTTGATTTCTTACTGACAAACTTTTTAGACCCGTACGAAGAACGAAATTCTTCGAAAAGGGGTCTTATGCGTTTACCACGACGTTTGTAACCACCCAAATTTCGACCTGGGAGTAGGTGGGGAGCATCGATCCTGGTGCTTAGATGACGAATCAACAATAAAAACGTTGTCCGTCCGTCCGTCCGTCTATAACCGCGATAACTTGAGTAAAACTCAACCGATTTTCAAAAACTTTTTTTTCCCTGAAAGGTAATCGAAAAATCTTTTATGGAATTGAATCTGGGCTCTGTCGACTGAAATATATTCCAAAACAAATTTGGACCCGGTGCCTGTACGTAGGGCTGAAGTTTGAATTGAGGGAAACAAAACGTAATTTCATACACTTAAGATTTAAGGCAATATTTACTCAGGTACGTTAGACGCTTTTTGTAACATCTTTTCTGTTTGCCACATCGATTTTGATACGTACGGGTCCCTTCACATGTTTTTAAAATAAAAGAGCGTTTCTATGTATCAAGGAAAAAATTCTTCCATCTTGTGACATAAGGAAAATTTTCTTCTTAGTCAACTCTTTTTAGTGACATTCTGTATAAGGAAAATTTTCCCCTCAGTCAAGTCTTTCTAGTGACATTCTATGCAAGGAAAATGTTCCTCTTACTCAACTCCTAGTTACATTCTGTATAAGGAAAATTTGAGTGCGTGTCGACGTGAGTCGCCTTGAAGCACTTCATCTGAAATGTATTTGATGAAAATCAAAATCCAATGAAATGTGGCGAAACGAACATTATTGTATAGAAGTGAGCAGTGCTCAAACATTATTTTAGGAAAAACAAGTCTGTTTTCTAAAAGGATAAGGCTGTAACTATCAACAACTCCTTCTATTGACGTTCTGTATAATGAAAATTTTCCCCTTAGTCAACTTCTTCTAGTTACATGCTCTATGAATAAAATTATTTATTAAAGTGCCATTTTGTAGCGTTTATCCAATTACTCAGCTGGGCGTTATTAGCGCCCGGAGTGCGGGTGTTATTAACGCCCCGGGCGTTATTAGCGCCCGGAGTGCGTGCGGTTATAACCCTTAGACCGGCGTTAATAACACCACCAATTAAAAGGACATTTTGATTTCTGCAAGTGTAGTAAAACAAATTCGAAAAGAAATCGAAAAAATTTAGTTATGAGCCAATCTAATGACCCCTACCTCTGAGAGAAATGTTTACCTGCATTAAAAATTTTGAAAGACGGTTAAGTAGCCTTAGTTAGGCTCTGTCTATAGATTCTATAGTCCAGCCCACTCACACGACCTTCAACAATTTCCATGATTTTTTGCAAAGGTATAAACGGACAAGCAAAGGAATGCTGTTGACCAATTTTTCGACCGTGTCTCCGAAAGCTTGTGACCGATTTCGCTCATCTTCAAACTTCACTGATCACCTTTCAGGGAGGAAAAAGATTTATAAGGTCGAAATTTGACTGGGTACAAATGTCGTGACAAATACGTGTGCTCTGTTTACTTCGTACAAGCCTAAAAACTCTTGTCATGTAGTTGAATGTTTTTGATTTACAGACACACACATAGCTAGATGTGAAGGGGTAATTACTACAAGCCAAGTGCATGTGATGACAACAAAATTTTATTGCGCCGAGAATGTCATCTAGAGAAGAGTTGTCGCTCATTTCCCGAGTAATCTCTAATGTCGTCTTGAAAAGAGCTGGATTTATTGGACTCCAATCGTCTTTGTATATTTTTCGGGAAAATACGCAATGAATAACTATGGACACTTAAAAAAACTGCACAGTTCGCTAGAATGACGGCACCGGGAATTTACGAACGAAGATTTTGTAATTCTGGCGAGAAATGAGCCATTTTAAAGCTTGACATCCAACGAAAACGAAAGTTATTAAAAAAAATTTCGCTCGCTTCGCTCGCGATTCATAATTTTTTTAACAACTTTCCGCTTGATGAGAAAATTTAAGTTTCAGGCTTTTCTTTAAACGTTCAAAAAATTCATAATTTCTGTGGCACTTAAGGGGGGTCAGACCCCGTATTAAGTCACTCTGGCTACGGGCCTGACTCCGGGCGTTATTTGCGGCGGAGAAATGTCACGTTACCCTTTTAATTATTAAACGAAATTTGCAATTATATTAAATTATGAAACACATCGAGTTCGCAATTCTTGAAAATTTGAATTTTCTTGAAAATTTGAATTTTCTTAAAACTTTTTTTTATTGTATTATATTAAGCGAAAAAAAAGACTGCTCACATTGGCGCAGCCAGTAAAAAAACGATCTTTTCAACAACATTACAATAAATAAAAGTCATCTATTCTATTTTTCCCTAATGTTGCCAGGATGCATGCCGAATTGCCTCTCTGAATTGCAACCGAAATCCTCTGTAATAAGAAATCTTTCGAGCGTGACTCTCCAGAAGCCGTCCTCATCAATGACCCTTACTTTCCTATAAATTTCTTCGTTTCTGGACCCATACAACCTAGAGTTTCAAAAGCAACAGGAGTTAATAAATAGTTTTCTTTTAAAGATATATAATGATTATGCTTAAATCTTTCCGCTTTATCGGCTATTGAACGCGCTTTCTTCGAA
>CM055403.1:126018483-126040961 GCA_029228625.1 Pseudolycoriella hygida
TTTTTTGATTGTTCGACTTTCTAAGACAATGCGCACGTATTTTGTCACTTAGGTTAAATTTTTTAAAAAAATTAGAAGATTGGTTGCTTTTTCAAACTTTGTTACAACCCAAAGGGGAATATCTGTATCTCCAATGACATTCCTAATTTTATCAAACAACAAAAACGAGAACTGTCAGGCCCACCGCGGCATACACAAAAAAATTTTCGTCATATAAATTTGGTAAAGCCCTCTGGCTGTAAATTTAGCGCAACTTAAACTATTAAATTAAATTGTAACAAATTTTACATTCTTGAAATAAATAATTTTTACACATAAAAAAAAAGTTCTCTCTCAAAATGTTACTGCACACAGATTTATTTTGTTTTGTTCAAGACACAAGTTCAACATTTATAAACAATTATTTAATGTCTTTGCAGTTTATTTATTTATAAAACAAAAATCATAACATTTTCTTTTGCATCGAAAAAGAAAATCTTTAGAAATAATAGTTTTTCAATCGAAAATTTCTAATGTTGAATTTTAAACGAAATTCACATAAAAAAACACCAACAGTTTATACAAAATAAATTGTAGAAAAAAAAGTTATAATTCGTTTCTAAACAATCAACCAGTAAAGCGCTTTAGACGCGTAATATTTGAAACACACTCTAGAAATGCAATACCCGAATTAATCAGAACTTAACCAAAAACACGTCTTACTCGCTTCGTTGTTCGTAATCGACAGACTCAATTCCCGTTCCGTGTACAACAAATAGAACCGAAGCTGACTAATCGACAGAGAAGCAAATATTGCATGAGGAACTGCATTTTGGAATATATACAATTGTTGCATTTTGTTAAGTAAAAATATTATGTGTGTGTGTTGGATTTGTTTGAGTTTTGGTTTGTGCATTTCACTGAGCGGGTTTAGTGAGAAGAGCGAGGCAATAGAAAACGTCTTTTACACATAAAACACAAGATACGTTTTATTGTAGATATGTAGGGGAAATGTTTGTATATAAAGACTCCATAAGTTTTTTTTTTCGCATGGGTGAGTGTGTATATAGATGAAGATAAAATTTAACACACCCATCAATATCAGTGTGATTTGTTTATCGTTGCAACGTTTTTGTATATACGGCCAGTTCATAGTATGTATCATAATCAATATTTACTTGAAGTGACACGTGGTTTATTCTTATGATTTATGTCAATTTAATAAAAATCAATGAACGACGATGCAAATGAATTAATTTAATTATTGAATTTTCTAAGATTCGCTCAGTAAACTGATTAATGGTTCTTATTTCATAGGTCCCAGAAAATTTGGTGAAGTGGATGGTAGGAGGTGTACTAACAAAAAAAGGTCCTTGTTTTTTCGCCCTGCCCAAGAACTATGAAAATTCAGAGGAGATTTTTTTGCGAAGTTTCTGACGTTTTGTTAAGAACACAAGGGGAGGGGGGTCACAGTAATTTTTTTTTTTCAAAAACCATTCTGTTAGAATTTTTATTCAAAATATTTTGGAATGGCTGAGATGACTGAAGGATTGGTATTCTTATAATTCGACTTACCAAGGCTTGCCAAAATTGCCAAAGATTTTCGTTTTTGAATGGTTGGGAATTGTCAAAAAATCTTGTAGTTTCATGGTGATTTGCCAAAGTTGGCAAAATTGTTGTGGATGATGATGGTGATGGTGGGCTGTCCCTAAATTACGTAATGCTCTATGGGGGGGGGGTGTAGAAATGTTACGTAACAAACACTTTTACAATCAAAAACTTATATTTTTATTTAAATTTGTTCACAAAATCGCATACGAAAAACTTCTTTTTTACGATCATCTACAGATACCACGTTGAAAGTCATAACATTTGCTTGTTTTTGTTAAAAAATAAATTCCTCAGTTTTGTTACGTAACAGAAGGGGGTTCGGGTGATTGTTACAGTGTGTGACAACGACGGGGAGGGGGGGGGGGGGTAAGTGGCCAAAAATGTGTTACGTAATTTAGGAACAGCCCCTAAGGTTGTAGGTTATCAATTGTAAGTTTCGGATGGTTAAGAAACTTATTGTGTAACAAAAAAGGAAACTTGTATATTTCACAGTGAATTCATGCAGTGGTTTGATTTTTGTTTTTTGAGAAGAGTTTTTGACAAACTTAGCAAAAATGAAATTTGAGTCCCCTGCACGTTTTGTTTAATTGGTAAAACGGTCTGGTGAAAGTTTCTTATATTTAAGAAAGCTGTTCAGCTCAGAGAACATAAAACTTTTTGCAAGACGTGGGGTCCGCTTCAGCTTCAGAAGAATTACGAACTAATTCAGTTGAAGTTAGTGACTGAAAAAATCGTTTACCTTCGTTTGAAAGAAACGAGTTCTCAAAAGATTTGGTTTTTTGTTGTTTAGTGCCAAAAAGAACATTGTTAAGCAGAATTTTGCTTGTAAAATTTTGTGATTTGTAAGATGGTATTGTTTTGACAAGGTAGATTTAGATAAATACGAAATCGTAAAATGTCTCGTTACTACACAGCGTTACCTGGAACAGATGGAACAAACATCAATTCAGTAGCGTTAACTGAAAGGACGATTGGTATTTCCAAAAAATTTATTTGTCAAAAGTGCAAATATTTGTCCGAAAATTATTTTGGTAGGAAATTTTGAAAATTAACTGTGAAGTTAATTTGATTCCAAAAAGTTTGTTTTTTGGTGACTTGTTGAGTTTTAGTTACTAAAGTAATTTGAGTGATAACATTTTTAGCCGAAAATGGTTGATGGAACTATTTTTAGCTTAAAATTATTTTTGATTACTTTTTTGCTTAAAAATTATGTTTTTTAGCTTAAATAGTAAAATTTTGAAATTGAGTTACTTGATTATAAGTCTCAATTTTAAAAATGTCATCATGTTACAATTGAATTCATTTGAGTGATTGAGTTGTTATCAATTGTAAAATTTGTTGAATTTGGCAATTTTAATTCATTGGTATGTTTTGACCTGGTTGCCGAAATGTAAATTCTACTTACAGAATCTTGTCTGAACGGTAGGAAGTTTAGGGTTGATGTCTGGTCAAGGCGATTGCTATGTGAACATTTAAATCCTTGAAACCAGCGGTTGAAAAAATTGTATGTACAGTTCGTTCATTTTACGCTTAAACAAATTTGAAATATTTTTGGTTTGTCAGAGATTTAAATGTCATTAACATCACATTACATAAGATGTATGTGCCAGAAAGAGATCGCAACGCACGTCTGATGTATGTATCTTTATACAAAAAGCTTTGTAGTCTGACATTAATTACATTTAAATCTTTAAGAGTACAAAATTTGTTTAAGCGTAAAATGAACGAACTGTAGGGCAAACATTGTTTTTTCTAACTAAATTAGTTGTGAATTCAAATGTTTTTTTTTTTTTTTTAAATTGACATTTGTTTTTTGTTAAAATGAAAATATACCTACAAACTGGCTACAAACCAGTGAAAATAGTTTTCATATGTCGACTCTAAAAATTCAACCAAATGGTTAACAGCTTGAAACAAATTCATGTTTGGGAGTTTTTAGAACCATATTTTTGAATAATGTCCGAAAGTCCGGGTTGTAAAAATATTTGGTCCAGCAAAAGCAATAAACTTTTGTGCTCAAAAATATTTTAATGTTTTTGCGTTTAGAACTGTGTTCTGTGAACGTTGATTGAAAATATTTTATTGAGCAATAGCAATAAACTTTTGTGCGTAAAAATATTTTTGTTTTGTGACGTGTTCTGTGAGTCGAACGTCAAGGGGTCACCAATTTGTATGAATGTAATTCTATTCTACAATTGAAAGAGAGATGTTTCAACATTCGAGATTGGAACAAATCTGATTTTATTAACAAAAATGCATTGCTTATTTAATATTTATTTCTGTTTGCTTGGATTTGCTTGGATCTGTGTCATCACAACACGATCGAAGTCTGCGCCAGACTACGTACTTGGGACCCTAAAGCTGGGAATAAAGAAGGCAGTCTGGTGCTGAAAATCTGTCTTCGCCAAATTGGAGGCAATAGTGAGTCGTATACGTCACATAAGTTTCAATTCGGTACCAGGCTGCTGCTGCCCTCTGCATTCAAAAAGTCTTAACTCGAGGACGCAGCCTAGTGCAGAGTTCAAACTTATGCATATGACGTATAGATATCATTAATGTGTACACTTTGGTGAATAAAGATGCTTAGCACCAGGCTGTCTTTTATGTTTCCAGGTAATGGACCAAAGTACTCAGCCAGGTGTCGAATATAAACTTATACACCGTAATGTACTGGCTACTTCATGAATTTTGTCATTTTCAAATTTTCGGCACCAAATGTCCTAGCTGAAAGTGCAGATCTACCTTCTAACGATGAGTTTGTTGAAAAAACAAAGCAATCTTAAAAAAGTAGCTCAACTATGGATGAAAAAACAATGACTATATTTAGCTATTGAGGTACTTTGTTGAAATTAAAATTTTTTTTAACAAAATCTTCGCTGGAAAAACATCGTTTTTATCGGACGTGCTCTTAAACGCAGAAAAAGTTCATGAAACTTATAGATGTGGAGGTCGAGGTTTTCCGAAACCCAACCTGACCCGAACCCGATCTAAAATTTAAACCCGAATCCTACCCGACCCGTGCTTAACAAATGTGAAACCCGACCGACCCGAACTAAATTCAAAATTGAAACCCGAGTCCGGCACAATTACCCTAGTTGCTAGTTGTTTGAAAAAATCCAGAACGTTTTATAAGTTTTCTTGAAATAGTAATAATAGTAATATTTATTGTTGTAATAATTTATTGTTGACTTGCTTTTATTTGAAAAATAAAGAGTTGGGAAACCCGAAACACGAACCGGCGAAGAAGAAACCCAGACCCGACCCGCCCGAGCTTTTCTCAATCCTAACCCGACCCGAACCGAACACTTGAAAAGCAATTCGGGTTCGGGTCGGGTTTTTTTCGGGTTTCGGGCAACCCGCACAACTCTACATGAAACCAAAGATCGTTCGTGTAAAACGTACTATGGGCGGAATAGTGGTATAACGTGCAAGGTTTTATATTTTCGCTTAATGTTAGCCTAAAATTGGATTATTGTAAAAGTATTAGGTGCTTCAGTGCAGTGGCTAGGTCGCTATGGCAAGTTAGACTTTAGAACCGGAGAATAATATTTCTAAAACCTAAATGTTTTTCTATAAATTATTTATGGACCGCTGCGCCGTAAAACCGTTTTTCTCTTAGAATAATATTATGTATGTAAGCAAAAATATTTCTTCTACACTTTTAGACAAATCTTGAAAATGTGTGCAAAAAATCGGGTCAAGTATGAAGAAAGATTTAGTAAAAGACTAGTTAAAGCGGTTTTGAATTTCTTTTATGTGACGACGCCACTAGGTTTCTGGTGCCCTAGGCATCCGAAAATTTACCGCACATCAAGATAATTTCAAACGGTATTGATACTGTCCGAAGTTAGGTATAACTAGTAAATTGCTTATAATGAATATTTCCCGTGGTGGGAGGGCTATTATTGATCGTTGAATGAATTTAAACGTTTAAACAATAAATATATGAAAACAACATTTTCCAATTTGAATTAGTAAATTACTTGTTGAGCCTCTTTTATGAATATGTAAGTGCTTTTGTTCCTACTCGTTAGTTGTTTAGGGAAACTAACCAGCAAATCAAAAACCGGTTTACTGTTAACCGGTTTTTAAATCCGTCTTTTAACTGTAAATTTACTTCTTAGTTATTTTGAAATTCGAACGAAAAAGAAAGGAGACAAAATCAAATTTTCCATTAGATTTGGAAGATTGGGAGTAAAAAAATTGGAGGTATCGGCAATACCATCGTTTTTGTCGTTGGTCTATGGCTCTAATATTCTTGTTTTACAAATTTTGAGCATTGCTCTCCAGGTGAGATCATTGCCAATCATTTTGATGACGCTATCAACGCATGGAATTTGTTGAATCCAAATGCCGAAACTTCCAGGACTTCAGAAAACTCTTACTCAATTAATCTGAAACGTTTGATGTTCATTCATTTATTCTTCGATTTGATAGAAGAAAAATGAAGAATTTCAGCTATTCAAACACCCGAATCTGGTTATTGGCTGATTGCTTTTGCTTCCAGGAACACTCTTAAAAATAACAAGTTATTTATACATTGTTATTGGGCTTCGGCGAGTTAACTGGTTACGCTTTTGGTTGTGAAATTTCCCACACTCACATATGCATATTTGGAGTAACAGTATCTTCACATGAAAGGCATGACTTACCGTGGATTCCAGTCTGGGATCCTACTTGTGTAGATATTTTTGTAAGCAGCTGCTTAAACAAAACATCAGTGAAGGCAGTGGAAATTGCAGTAAAGAAACAACGAGATTCACAAGCAATCCAAAGTAGTAATAGTGCAGTGGTAATTGGAACAATCAATTATCGTTTAAAGATGGAGGAAAAATGTTTGTTACAAATCATAAAGAAAAACAAATAATTGTTTAAAATCAATAAGTCACAATACAACTAAAATATTCAAAAAAAAGGCAGGAAATGAAGTTGTTATAAGTTGGAGTGAATCACGGTCTTTTTTGTCCAAGGCCTATGATTTTTTGTCAAATACAAAACCGAAAAGTTGTGAACGTGTAATTTCATAATCCGGTTACTTCTGTACAAAGGTCCTGTGTCACATGGCAGGTGAAACGGTTGATTTAAGCTTCATAAAAACTTATTCCCAAGTAAACAAACAGTAGAGGTAAAATTTATATTATGTCTTTAATATTGCAGTTTTAGTTAGTTCAGCAAAATAAGCGTCAATTTTAATTCAATTGTTATACAGAAACAATTTCGTCAACCTGAAAATTTTCAGGTGTCGTTAACAGATTAATTTCGGGTTTCAGGTCAGGTAGTCAGTTTTCAGGTAGTCCTTAGTTTCTGATGACTTTTTTTATTGAGTTCGCCACTGCATTGTTTTGAGGGAAACGACACCACCACCAAAACCAAATAGTTATTATAAAGGCTTTATTTGCTGAAAGAAGTGGAGTATCTTTTTTTCTTATGATAGAGTAGACCTCAGCCCTTGGATTTAAGTAGAGTATCGTTTTAACGTGAAGCTGAGTACACACACTGGCCTACCTATACCCAAAATTTGACGGAAAAGTACACAAATTTCGGTTAACTCGTGCAGCTAGTAAAAGAAAATGCATAAGAATTTCTCTAAGAAGAAAGACTCTTCAAAGATTTTCCGACTTTGGTAGGTTAGCGGAACTGCTATTATGTCAGCTTTTTCCCACCAATTCTGATGACCATTCTTTTTGAGTGACGTCAATGTATGTACGTGTTTCGTTACGATCATCGATTCCCGTAACTACCCAATTTAAACGAAGCATCGAAGCTTGGTTCACCCAAAGGTGGACGTTTCTCAACTATATTTTTTTAATGAAAAATTCTTCCATTACTCGGGATCGAACCCGGGCACCACGTTCACACGTTACTCAAGAAAAGAGAAACTTGAAATTTAAACTTGAGGGAAATTTGTGGCTAACGCATAATAATAAGAAGTTGCAACTTGAGTGAATTACGTCTTTCTCTTTGCTCTGGCTAAAAATTGGTGCCTGCAGTCCTGTTTCTGCTATATCCATTTGCATCTTGCTACGAAAATAATTATTGCATTTTCAAAAACGCGTGAGAGTGCAAAGACATTGTTCGCGCCGAACCGAATGTTAAATTTTGTTTCTAATCTCCGCAGGTGTAAAATGCCATTAAATCAGGTAAATATTTTATTTTATAAATTTTATTATATCAAATTGGGATTTTTGTAACTACAAATAAAAGATTCCGGTTAACGATTCCCCACTTGGAATCGTTCCCAAAATACTGGTGGCATTGCCGCGTTGCACCTCGACGCCTATTCTTTGAATGAAAAATGCTTTCGATCGAGGGTCTCCAGAAGCTTCTGTAAGTATTTTTCCCAAATCATTCACAAACGCTTTCGTTCCATCTCCGAATGGTCCAAGGGTTTCCACCGCAAAGGCCATGAACTCATGGTTCTGTATTATTGATTTATACTTTCTGAATTTCCCGGTCTCTGCTATGTTGGCTGCGGATCCAGCTTCCTTTGATGTGCGACTTAAATATAATGGGGCTTAAGTGTCCTTGCATGTCGCATCCCATACTAGCGACTTGCCTTTTTTGTACTGTAAATCGACGACAAAAAGGCAGGGGTTGCCAATTCCTCGCATGAACGAATTCCTATCCCTCCGTGTTTTACCGGCATAGAGCATTGAAGCCATGTATTCTCTGAAAAATTCAAGTTTAAAATCGATTCCAACGCTCTTTTGATTTCGGTGTCCACGTTGACCAGTAAACTTTTGAATTTGAACAAAGGAGCGCATCGGATAAGGTATAGCAGGCGAGGAATCCATAAGCTGCGTTGCAGGAGGTACAGAGCCACGTGAGGATGGATTTCTTTTAATCGTTCGAGAAAAAATCTTAGATTTTCCTGCTTTTGTTCCAACGCACTTTCCATCGCCGATTCCGTGATGGGCGCTCCCAGTAAACAAAAATCGTTCTCTGACATGTAAGAAATTCCAGTGGCGATCTTGTCCAGTTTCGCTACGATTTCTCGTTTTCTATTTTCTGTTACGTTTGGGAAAGTAAAAGCTTCGCACTTCGAGATGTTTAATTCCAATCCCAATAACTTAAATCTCTCTTTCACAACTGTTAAGTCGTCGAGTACCGTTTCCATTGCGCCGCCTATGGTTCCGTCGTCCAAATACCACAAGTTCAGGTCAGATGTTAGGGATTGAATAACGTCATTGATCGCCAAACTGAAGATAACGCTGCCAAGAGGGTCGCCCTGTTGGCAACCTGTTGCTGACAAGATGATGGACTTATTGTAAAACAGATTTGACGGGGTGGCATAACACTGGTGGACATATGGGTAGATCGCTGGGCATTTCTCTTCGATTGCCTTTAGAAAAGAAATTCTGTCTATTGAATTAAAAGCATTACTTACGTCGACCTTCACGGCGATTTCGGCGAATCGATTTTTTTGGACGAACGTCCGAACGGCATGCACTGCTGCCTTTGAACCTCCTTTCACCCCAAAGCCAATTTGTTTTGGCTGAAGTTGTGGGACCAGAACATCTGCCACATCTACGCAGCATAATTTCGAGACGAGTCTCCGTATTGTGGCACCAATTGCTATTGGTCGAATTCCGCCGTCTTTTTTATTGAAAGCTAAGAGGGATGCCCCATACATCCTTCACAGACTTTGCCGCTCAACATGAGATTAACTTACTTCGTAATCGCCGTAAGCAGTTGTGCAGCTGAGGTGTTAGGGCATCAATTCCGCCGGCCGAGCCTGGAGCAAATGAAGAGATGCTTATTTCAACTTGTTTTTCCGTCACTGTCAGTGGCGAAATATCCGCTGGGGGTTTCGGTATAACTGTGACGTTGGAGGGAATCGGATGTTTCTTTCGAAGACTTTCTAGTGTAATGTCGTTTTCTGTGGCGATAGACTCAGCCGAGGATAAGATCCTAATAGCCCCTCGGATGTCGCCGTCAGCTACTTTTGCCTCGACGATGCTTTTCAGTGAGGCCTTAAAGCGAGTTTCCGGTTCATAAACCGTTTTGAGCGTGTGTTCTTTTATTTTTTTGTAAGGCTTTTTTGTTTAGCGTTCGTTCGTCGAATGTTGATAACATTGTACGGGAACATAAAAAACGCCTGCCAAGTCTTCGTGGAATTGATTGTCACGCAATCATTTATGAGCGATGACAGCTTTATAGCTACGCTTATTCGAGCGCCTCGAGGGATTCGACGGATCACCTTCACCCCTAACATTGTATCAGTTCGGAAAAATTATTGTCGTTGCATTCCATTGGTGTTTCTTTGTGGCATTTAGATATGTGAATTTTCAGACCGTTATCACTAGCAAACAACTTAGAACATGTCGCTACGCGACATCTAAATGAATATAGGTCGTCGTTGCCATTTGTCGATGTTTGGTCTGTGGTCTTTACGTTCGGCTTGGATGTGCTGGGAGCACTAGGTTGCTGAGTTATAAAATCGGACATAAATTCTTTGTGGGAACGTGAATAGTGAAGTTATATCCCTTGCACTCTTTCACTTTATCTGTGCATCGTTGACATACGATGGGTTCCGTACTCCTTACTTTATCATTTTTAAGCTGTGGATGCTGTGATTCATCCAAATTGTCTGCTCGTTCCTGGAGGTGACGCTCAGGTTTTGCCTTTATCCGTTGTGACATTCGGGGGTTCGCTGTGCCCACTTCATGAAGATTTGGGTGATGTTTTGCAATGTGCGTGTGGCATTCAGCGAACGTTTTGCTTTTGTGGAAGCAAAATGGGCAAGGCCATCGATTATCATTGGGGTTGGCTGTTAAGAATTCCGCCCTGAATTTACATATTAGCTCACGAAGATCGTTCAAGTTTGATGATTCACCTTCCGCTGGTGAGACGTTCATTTTTGCTTTGAGATTGAAAAAGGTTCGTGTTCTCGATTACTAGGTAGCAGTTACCCACACGTTAAACTTATCGACGAAAAGTTGATTTTTGGTTTAAGTCCTTGCTACGATACAGGTTCGTCAAATACTTTTTCAATTGGTGTGAGGTTTGGGAGTCAAAAATGGTACACAGCTCCATCCACCGCCGACGATTCGCACAAAACTGTCAATTATTTTGGGGTCACCTTGATAAATGTTTCTGTATTTTATATTGTTAATTTTAATCAGAATTTACTTTGCTTTGACGCGAATATTTAATGTTAATTACATAACAGCGATACAGATGTTTCAACTCCAAGTTAAGAACACAATTCGTACTGGTAGTGGGTGCATGCTATTTGTACACTGAAATCACTCAATCACTGTACACCCAATCGTTTCGCATTATGCATCAAAAATGTTTTGCATCATAAACAATCCAATATTTAAAATTACACATGGAACAGCCAAAATTAAATAATGTTTCCTGAGAGATCACGTTTTAGATGTCCAACACTAGTCTTATTCTTGAACACAAAACAAAATTTTATTTATTTTTCGTTAAAGTAGATAGAAGTAGAAAATTAAATTAATTCTGACTGTTTACATCTTGGACATTTTTTTCAATAATAAAGGCAGGCCAAAGATCGTTATTTGGAAAGTTTATGGGTGTCAAAGTTAAACTATTTATAGTTAAAATGAATCACGCATGTGATAAAGCTCAACTTATATTTCAATTTTCTCTGCTGAAAAGATAACTTTTGCGTTACCTTTGAACATGTGTTCGCATTGGAATTTCAGCAATTCGAAAAATTCGATTGGATTACAACAAATCAGGGGTGCAACGAGGTCATTTTTAGATACAAATACTTTTCTATCGTAATGACGGTACGTTTGAATTTCTCTTAGCCCTTACATGCCTATGTAAAAGTGTTTTGTAATGGTAAACATCAACAACGAACATATAAGAGCTAAATGGCGTTATATTTACAAACGTTTACACGAAACTAAAAGTCGCTGGTGTTCTTACGTTTCACACATGCAAACACTGTCATTGTGTGTACCATTCACGAAAAATTATCATGCTCGGAGCGGTATCAGTATCAGTATCAGTATCAGTAAGACACGATGTATAGGCGAAGTTTTGAGTTTTTTCTCCTCGCCCCCTTCCCCTCCAAGTTATTAAAAAAAAAACTACGTCGCAGCAGCTACTGAAAGTATTGAAAAATTATTCCGCTGGTGGGCCCGGCATTTGTGACGCAATTTTTTTAACACAACGTAATTTTGTTTTGAAAACAGCGCTCTAATTTTTCAGGAAATTTAAATTTTGAACACAAGATTCCATTCAAATTAACTTCAAGCGACAGCGTCACCTCAAGCGATATCACTAATTTTGGAAGCGGACTTTCGGACTGCGTCACACTTTACCTTTTAAGATGTTTTTGTTGTGATAAAGAAAGTGATCACATCGCCATCATGGTAAAACATGCATTGCGTGCATTAGAAATATGGCTATCAAAATTATCGACTCGATACAACAACCATAATTTGAAAAGTGCTGTAATTTCATTAATTTTAATTTAATCTTGAAGAAGAAGAACTTTAATGTTTCTTGTTATACACACTTTAAAAGACAGCATTTCACTGCGATTTTAGGTTTTATTTTTTATATGAAATTTAAATGAAAAACTAGAAATATTTATTTACTTTCTCGGTGCGTTGAACTAAAAATAGTAACAATTCTTCGTGACGTATTGTTCGCGCAATCTAAATTTTGAACGACATGGTTTTTAAATTGGTTGAGTTTTGACAATGCGAGAAATTGCGATTGTCGTCTCTGTTCTTGCATTTTTTTGGAGGGGTGACGCACTTCTGCGGTTTATGGAATAAATGGAATAAATGGGAATAAATGGAATAAATATTGGAATAAATGATAATTTTTTTAAATTCGTCAAAACCTCAAATAGACTTGATTTTGATGGCAACGCACACAACAAACCATACTAATGTGTCAAAAAGTGAAAAGACCCTCTTTTGAAAACTTAAAAGAATTTTTGTTGAAAAATGGAATAAATGGAATAAATAAATTTATTCCATTTATTCCCAAAAAAATAAAATTTAATCTCAAGACGGTTTAAATGCTTTATAATTTGTGCAAACCTTTTTTTGAACTTATTTGTCTAACTTGTGATGTGTTTGGTTCAGATATTTCGCAAAAACAACAAAAAAAATTTTGGGAATAAATGGAATAAAAGAATAAATGGAATAAATGAAGTGCGCCACCCCTCGATTTTTTTATAAATAAAGAGAGGATTAATTCGTGTTGCTGTGGATTTGTCCAAAGTGATGGAAAGAATCTACTCAAAATTCAAATATCCCAAACCAAAATATGTTTTTCTTCGTTACTTCTTGAAGGTTGTCCAACCCGTCCAATTTGCAATATTTTTGTCATTTTATTTACATATAAGATTTATTGCCCCTTCTTGAAAATATAGAAAGATTTTATGAGGGGTTATAAGTACGTAAATTGTTCTATAAAAGAAATATTTATGGCCGTAAGGGATGAAAACTGACCCATAAAAGCTCACCTTGAGAATGAACTATAAATCGGTTATTGTAAAATTATTTTTCGTTCGATATGAATACTTACAATGTGAAAGAAACATTTTGTTGTCGAGAATGACAATAAAGTTAACAATGTTTTTAGACAAAACGAAGTTACTTCTGGAAAAAAATATGATGTGGACTAATAATAATAATAATAATAATCTGCCTTAACAACCCGTGAAGGATTAGGGGCTAGAGCATTATTTACTAGTTTCGCTACTTTTTTGTGGTTCTACTATTTGAGATCCTTTCATTACCGGAAAGTTTTTACTGTGCCAGTGGTAAGCTGTGCGACCTCCCAACAATGCCTTTCACCGGTAAGCCGTGCGATGGCGCTACACTCAACTTCACATGACTTGAACCGATTCAATTAGCTTTGTTTTGTTTACAAATCTAACAATCGAAAAAAAAAACGGTCTGCGGCTGAGTTTCGAACCAACGCACTGGCAACTCGATCTCATAGTAGCAAGCAGACGTGTTAACCACTACGCTACCGAGTTATATATATGATGTGGACTATGATAAGAAAACTTTCATATTTGCGCTTTTCATTCAAACGATTATCAAAATTAATAAATTTCCAAAAAAATACGAATTAAATGATAATTTCGCTGAATAAATTGTTTGGGTGGGCACGTAAAGCCAACCATAATAGCGTGCTCATCACCAACGTGAACAGTCTCATATGCAAATAAAGACAAACATGGAACACATAAGCACTCTCTACACAACATTTCATATTCGGCATCAAGGGTTGATGTGTAGAAGAAAAAATAAAAAATTTTCTACAATTAATCAATTGTACGCATTGTTGTTGATGTTCAACGTTATTAAATGTTGATTGCATTCCAGTAAAATAGATTTCACAAACGAATTTAGAAATAAATCCAGTGATAACACTTGAAACGTTAAACTTCTATTATTCTATTATCGGAGAAGGCTTCCGAATACACAAATCAATTATATAAAACAATTCTCACCTCCGACCCGGTACATATTTGTAGTCATAATATTTCTTTGCTAAATAACACTAACACACGATTACCATATTTTTATTATACATTAATTAGTAAAAACCACATATTAGTAGTCACATTAAGCCGCGTTTAATGTTTTTGTGACAAGACGCGTATAGTTCTGTTTCATAAAACTCCATGTTTTAATAAGACTGGCTCTACGAAGTCATGTGGTCCAACCTGCAACAGTACCTAAAATGAGACCTGCCGCTCCAGACAGGCTTCTTGTAGGAACTGGGAGGTTTTCGAGATTTACATGATGAACGGGGTACGAAACAAAGGATCATCAGATCTGTGTTTCAAGGACCAGAGATGGACCGACCCAATCTGACAAATCTAAATCCTGGTAAAAACGCGTTGGTGGTGCCACCATCAACGGCAGCCATCATTTTGATCACCCCACCACCCTCACACAACAAAGAACAACTTTGTCTTTCATAGCAACCTAATATGAATGATAGATTTCGCACAAAGTGTAAATTTTTTACTAAAAAGCGCTGGTGGCTCCACCATGGCCTACTTGGCAATTTTTTTCGGTCGCCCCATCACCCACAAGAGCACAAGAAACAATTTTGTTAATCAAATAATTCACTTAAAACAATTTTTTCGAACAAAAACATTGATTATTTTTCATACAGATTTGGTTCTCGTAGACGTTTTGCAGAGTGTAATGAAATTTTCGACATTAGAGGGAAATTTTTCGTCGATTTCGAAAAGTAAAATTATGTTAATATGAAATGTTTAGAATACTCCAAAGATATGTTTGAGACTTTTGGATTCCAAATTCGGAGCAAGGTTTCTTCGATATACCGGTATAAAGTCGAGAAAAAATTTCGTGGAGGTTATTTTTTCGATGAAATTTTGACTTTGAAAAATCGTAAGCCAAAAAATGACTAAAATTGATGAGATCAAGTGTTTTAGAAACTTTGAACTATCCTAACCTTGGGAAAAATAGTAGTCGCAAAATATTTTGGAAAACTCCGATTTTCCTTTAACAACAACAAAAAGCTTGCACATAACCATAATTTTTTGGGTTTTCCCCGATTTTCTCAAAACCTTACAGTGGGATTTTTTGGAAGTTTCGGGCGATGATAGACATCCTTCTGCCCTATCGAATCCCGTTCTATTTGCTTTTGTCCTAATTTTTGCAAGGTTGACATCGGATTTGACTAGCCTACCACGAAATATTAATATTATAAAAATGTTGTACTTACGCATACAGTTCATATACATGTTTAATGCTTCGTAGAACACTCGAACCAAATGTTCATTTGTCGGACTATCTAGTGGATTTTGTGGTGAAGATGTAGCGCCATGGGGTGGAGATGATGGAACGTTCGCACGTTCAGTATTGGGAACACAAAAAGGCACAGCCGTTCGTAAATCAAAAGTTTCACACACAAAACGAAAAAAATATTCTTATATCGAAAATGCAATAGTTTTTTTAAGCTAATTGTTACAAAAAACACATTTAATTAAGTGGTTAAGGTAGAAAATTTTATCAAGTCTCTATTTTTAATTATGTGGTTATGATCCATACTTTCTATCAACAAAGCCTTTGCAATTTTTGGATAGAGTTCTGGTATTATTTTGTAAAGTTTTCAGTTTATTTTTCACTTATATTTCGAAAATCACTAGATTGGAATATTGTCATAAAAAGTTTCTCTTAAAAATAATATTTTTATCAAATTGTTACTTGCAAAAGATTATTACCACAAATGGAAGTAAATCTGAAGCACTTTACATTAGAAAACATGATCGCATGGGTAATAGACCTGGGGACTTACCGAAGTTAGAAATTAACGGCGAAAAAATTCAATATAAAGAAAGCGTTCGTTACCTCGGTTACTATATTCAACCAAATCTGAAACATAATGAGCAAGTCAAAAGATCAATTCTTAAGGCACATGTTGGCCTTCATAGGCTTTACCCTATTCTCGGAGTAAACAACGGGTTATCTCATGCGGTGAAAGTAAAGGCGCATGTGACCATACTGAGGCCAGTATTGACATACGCAGTGGCCGTGTGGAATGATATTGATTAGAAAAATGAAAATCTTCGAAAATAAATGCCTACGTATGGCAATTGACTTTAAAAGAACCAAAATCAACTACAGGTATATATCAATCGCTGCATGAAATTACAAAAACACCCAGACTGAATGAACACCTACATGATTTGGCAAAAAGGATGCTGAGTCGAACCTGCGAACATGAAAACACGATCATTAGTGGGCTTGGTAGTTCTGCAAACGAACGTGCTTCAAATATTTACAAACCTCCTCATTACTTGCTCTGGAGTCGTGATTCTAAGCTATTATCCATATAGACAGCTGCATAAATTGAATTATCTGACCGACTTAATGAGTATCTAACAATTACTGAATATTTTATTTTTTTTTTTTTTTTTTGATTGTTCGACTTTCTAAGACAATGCGCACGTATTTTGTCACTTAGGTTAAGTTAGGGTTAAATTTTTTAAAAAAATTAGAAGATTGGTTGCTTTTTCAAACTTTGTTACAACCCAAAGGGGAATATCTGTATCTCCAATGACATTCCTAATTTTATCAAACAACAAAAACGAGAACTGTCAGGCCCACCGCGGCATACACAAAAAAATTTTCGTCATATAAATTTGGTAAAGCCCTCTGGCTGTAAATTTAGCGCAACTTAAACTATTAAATTAAATTGTAACAAATTTTACATTCTTGAAATAAATAATTTTTACAGATAAAAAAAAAAGTTCTCTCTCAAAATGTTGACTTTACTGCACACAGATTTATTTTATTTTGTTCAAGACACAAGTTCAACATTTATAAACAATTATTTAATGTCTTTGCAGTTTATTTATTTATAAAACAAAAATCATAACATTTTCTTTTGCATCGAAAAAGAAAATCTTTAGAAATAATAGTTTTTCAATCGAAAATTTCTAATGTTGAATTTTAAACGAAATTCACATAAAAAAAACACCAACAGTTTATACAAAATAAATTGTAGAAAAAAAAGTTATAATTCGTTTCTAAACAATCAACCAGTAAAGCGCTTTAGACGCGTAATATTTGAAACATACTCTAGAAATGCAATACCCGAATTAATCAGAACTTAACCAAAAACACGTCTTACTCGCTTCGTTGTTCGTAATCGACTGACTCAACAAATAGAACCGAAGCTGACTAATCGACAGAGACACAAATATTACACGAGGAGCTGTATTTTGGAATATATAAAATTGTTGCATTTTGTTAAGTAAAAATATTATGTGCATGTGTGTTGGATTTGTTTGAGTTTTGGTTTGTGCATTTCACTGAGCGGGTATAGTGAGAAGAGCGAGGCAATATTGGACGTGTTTTACACATAAAACACACGATACGTTTTATTGTAGATATGTAGGGGAAATGTTTGTATATAAAGACTCGATAAGTTTTTTTTTTCGCATGGGTGTGTGTGTATGTGTATATGCATCGGTGGTGCAATGAAGACTACGGCAACAGCAGCAATAGAGACGCTGTTGAATCTGCCACCTGTCGAACGGATGGTGAAAACAAAAGCTTTCGGTACGTCAGACGCAAAACGGGTTGCGGACTAGAAATTTCCATGTCGGCCATGGAACGATTGGTAATTTAATACAAGACCCAATCTTTGACATGCCGCGGGATCGCATGAAACCAAGACTCGATTTTGTTATGAACTTTCAGTTAGAGAAGCCGGAAAGGGAGGCAGTTGGACGTTTCATCTACCCGAAAGTAAATTGATTAGATACACGGATGGATCCAAGTCAGCTGAAAGCTCGGGAGTTGGGGTGTTCAACCCAGAGACTGAAACCCGCACTTGGCAAAGCCTCGGCATTCATGCTAGTGTCTTTCAGACTAAAACCTTTGCCACACTCCTTGGAGTCAGAGAAATTTTGCCGAAATACTCTCATGGGCGGGCGATTTACGTCTGCTCGGACAGTGAGTCCATGCTTAACGCGCTGGCATCACCGATGGTAACATCCAAGATAGGGAAGGAGTGTAAAGATTACCTAAACGATATGGACCGGAGTAAGCGGATTACTCTTGTTTGGGTACCAGGCCACTCTGGAATTCACGGTAACGAGATGGCTGATGAGTTGGCCAGAGTGGGCTTTTCGGCGCCAGTGTACAGACCTGATCCGCAAATCCCAATACCTCAGGCACTATGTGTAAGAGTACTTAGGAACTGGAGGAAAGATCAGCACGCAGAGCGCTGGAGGGCTTATGAGGGGGGTGTACACACGAAACACTTCTTCCCGAAACCCAATGAAAAATGGTCCAAGGTACTAATCGGCATGCAGAGGAATCGCATCAGCAGGATAGTTGGGGTGATTACTGGACACTGCGGCCTAAATAGTCACCTTAGGAAGATGGGGAAACTGGATTACATATTATTACTGAGGCGCAGGTATTTGGGTGATTATATCATCTCACCGTCCGAGGTTCTCAAACTGGGACCTGTCGTGTTGGACAAATTCCTGACTGAGACTAGACGGTTTATTTGATTTATATGATGATGAAGGGGACAGAGAACAAAGGATTACTAGATCTATGTTCTGAGATCCGAATCCTCGGATCGCCCCAAACTGATAAATATAAAAAGGTATGAAAGGAGCAAAATCAACACAGCTCCTGAGCAGGTGTCTGCTTTGGTCCTTTCAACTTATTTCAAAACAGTTTGATACTTCTACCTATGAACCATACACAATTTTTGAATTCAAAAGCAAGGCTGGCAGCGCTCATGAAAAAAATGAGCGGCGCTCGCGCTCCCGCTCAGACCCTCTAAAAATGAGCGGCGCTCGCGCTCGGAGCGCCGCTCATGAGCGGCGCTCATCAGCGCTCATTTTTAGCGCTCACTGACTAAATTGCAAAAAAGTCAATGATTCAAATGTTCACTAGTGCTGTTTTTAGACACGTACGAAGTACAAACGGGTATTATACGTTTGTAACATAACAGAGTGATGATTTTCGTGCGTGCCTGAAGTAGTCTTAACCGCAGGGCCCCCATGAGCGAGGGAATGAGATTACGCTCAATCAGCGCGACCACTAAAAGTATGTTGTGCTCTCTTCAGTTCCGATCGGTGTGTAAATCATCTTTCGGATCCTGTGTAGGGATCGGCACCTATCTAAATACCTACTGATTCTACTCCACCTAGTTGTCTGGGAGGAGTAAGGGTCAGTGACCCCAGTACGATACCACCACAGTACACATACTCAAAAACCAACAGCCCCCGCGTCAGCGCCATAGGCACCTCAATCAGTGTTGGGGTCAGGTGTCGATGTTGTTCACACCTGAGGGCATTCTCAGAATTTTTGTGGAAATCGGTTGAGTGGTTCGGTGTTAGGAGTCCAAATTGATGAAATAGATGATTATTATTCACGAATATTGTATGAAATTAGAGAGGAACCTTTTTCCCCATTGGAACATGGGACCTGCAGCTCATATTACGGCTGCTAGTCAGGCGTGAGGAAGGTCGAGGACAAAAATTTTTATGATATATTGTAGAATACGTTGACGAGAACGTACTTTGACGTTCGTACTTCGTGAGGGTTTTTGCCACTAATTTAGATCTAGGTCAAGACCCTTGTTTACAACCAATCTTTCGTACTTCTACACTCTAAGAAATGTTCTGGGGGCGTATCCAAAAAAGCGAAAATGTGAAAATTAAAGACAACCTTAGTGAACACAAAATCTGAGAAAGTAGTGCCACAAAAACTTGCAGTTGGATTCGCAAATTACTCAACCACTCAGCCAATGAAATGTTCTTTCGAAATCGAGAAAATCCACTCCTCAACATTGCAGGAAAAATTGGTACAAACAAAAGGTCAGTGCGGACAGGTATAAAATAAAAAAATCTAAGAAAATATTATTAAAATATAATTAATGAGCGCGTGAGCGCTAAAAATGAGCGGCGCTCGCGCTCCCGCTCGTGATTTTGAAAAATGAGCGGCGCTCGCGCTCGCGCTCCGAGCGCCGCTCGGAGCGCCGCTCACGATGAGCGGCGCTCATGCCAGCCTTGTTCAAAAGATATCACATATCGATGATGTTTTTAGCGAAATCCAGAACCTTTGAATTTAGTGAATTATCTTCCGTGTAATTGGACAGTGTTATGCACCATCTTTGGCAGACTATTGTTACCACAATAAAAACACTCATTTACTGTAGAACACCGTTCAATTGTCTTTCACTCTCAACATTTCCATAATTTTCCAACTCATTCACTTACTTTTTGGTTTGATGCGGCGTCGTGTACACAACGCCGCATCAAACCAAAAATTAAATCAAACAGTTGACTTGCTTCGGCGAATAAACAAACAAAACCACTCATTCACTTACTACCAAACACATTGATTCACTTACAACCTTACGATCCCCCGAATAATCCCATTAAAATTTGTATCTAGAACCTTCCATCAGATGTGAGGCTCGTTAAAGTGTACCACTAGGTGTAAATAAATAAAACCACTAGGTGTAAATCCGAGCCCCTGCGTAAAGCTTCGCATTACATTTACTTCAGAAAACTTTGCAATGCAGAAGAAGCGTTAAAATTGAATTGTTATATTGAGCAATCAAGCTCATATCTTTTATCTAAAATCATATTTTCTTGATGTTAGTAGACGTGCAACAAAAAAGTCTTTTGTTGAAAACTAAAAGACTAACTGAAATCGTTTTCTTTTCCCAACTTTGCAATTTTCATGGTAAGGATTAAGTGGTATTTCCATTTATAACTTTAACATCAATTCCATTTTTAGCATAAAGACCGAGCTGAAGTATTTATTACGTGATTAGGCCAATCAGGACATAAACGAATCATGTCTAAAACTGGAGTTAAGGTAGGTCTAAGATTAGAAGTACAGTATCCAAATCACTTCATTTTATATGCGTATCTTTCGATTAGACCAATACTCAAACATTATATTGCAGCAGACTCCGTAAGAACGAGAAGCAAACATCAGAGCACCTCATCCGATGCGGATTCAGTACATTCGTCTTCAGAATCGGATATCTCAGATTCGGACTCGGACTCCTCAGATTCGGGTTCCTCAGATATTTACCACTCAGGTAATATAATTCAATAAATAATTCAATCAATAAAACCTAATTTTTTGTAAATGTCTTATGCGTTTACCATGACGTTTGAATGAAGTAGAATTTGAACACAGGAGCATAAAAGTTGAATTTAAGACAACGTTACAGATATTTATAAACGATACAGAAGAAAGCGCTATGTGCAAAGGCGCCATGACCGATTGACCAGGGTATGACAGCGTTATGCCGTCATGTCTTTCTCAGTAGCTAACTTTCAGATCTACTGGCTCAAGTCTAGACAGAATTTGTGCGGTACACAGCTACAAAAACTACAAAATACACAGATAAATAACTATAATATCATACGCACTGTTGCTAAGTAGAGTAACGATGGCCCTTGACGGTAAAGCCGAGGGTAAAGCATTGAGTCACGCACATGGTTCTAGAGATTGGGATGCTAAAAATTTAACTGAATTAATTTTATCCACACAGCTGAAAGGCGATATTATCATCTTACGACCTTACGGTTAGAGAAGAAGAAGAGAGCAGTTAGAGAAGAAGAAGAAGTGTGTTGATGTTTTTCGTTGCTGCATTTTGACTGTTTAATTGAACGAAAGTCTGTAATTTGGTGTCGTTTCCTCTGAATAAATTGACTCTGCGAGTTGTCGAGTGTTGATTGAAGTCAAAGTTTTAGTGCCTTTCGTGTTTTTCGGGTCAAATTAAGACTTGGGAAAGTGTACTCTAAATGTAAATAGTCTGATAACGTCACGACGTTTGTTCCCGCCAACTGGTATCGGGCTGTCATCGATTTTTTGAGCGAAGTCGTCTTGATACACATAGCCGTGACGGTTCTATAGGCGGTATATTCAAATTTCCTTCTGCGTTGTTACCAGTCTGTTTCAATTGGCGTTAAGCTGAAAAACACGTTCATCGCATCGAACTGCCCCATGAGTTTTCGATACATCAGTTAATTATAAAATGTCGAGTGGTCGTGCCCTCAGGAACCGAGTTGTACCATTGAACGACAGAATAACGGGTGCAACATCAACTGACCGCAATCCGAAACCAACGCCTGTGAGCACTAAATCAGTTTCTGCATGGGAAAAGAAACCTGCGTCGACAGTTCGAACATCACTCAACACACAATCACATTCAATTGCTCCGTCTGGACAACAGAGTTCACTCACCGGAAAAATCGATTGCATCGAGGCAAGAATTAAGAGGATTGAAGAAGAATCCTGTCAACGAGCCAAAATTGCTGCGATTGAAAACGAATTTGCACAACTTAAATCAGAAAATAGCGACCTTAGGCTTAACCTCGATAAACTAAAAGCTGATCTCGAGAG
>CM055403.1:126041461-126057689 GCA_029228625.1 Pseudolycoriella hygida
CCTTGCTTTAGCTATGTCAGTACTGGCATTCGCTAGGAGATCTTGGTATAATATGGAGCTGATGAGTTTGTCCCAGTTCTTTTGAAATTTTGACGCTGGGAAGATTGGAGGATCACGTTGCGAAATGGATTGCCATATCAAGGTTGCTTCTGTGACCACTGAATATTCTGAGTTGTTAACGTATGGGGGTAGGATAGCGTTCAATAAATCCGAAACAGAGTGTACCGATCCCAAGAAACTGGAGTAACAGAGGTTTCTGACGTCTCTGAGACCAATGCCACCAAAGTTTACAGATAATGTAGATTACTTCCACGCGTCAACGTCCAAACTGCAATTCAGAATACGCTCCATTGCTGAATGAAGGATATTGTTATATTCACGCAGATCGTCCATCGAGAGCCAGCACGGTGTTGAGCGGAGCAGAGAAAATTGAACTTCGGAATCGAGAGTGAATTACGTAAAAGGAAAAATGCTTGATGCGAATTCAGTTCTTTCAAGCGATCGGCAATTAAACTTAAACTGTCAATTTTTGTCCGGATTTCACTGCTAATACCATCGCTGGTTAATGGTGCTCCCAATAAACTTATTTCGCTGTCTCCTAGATTTATACCTGGAGCGACTTCATTGAACGTATTTTATATTTCTCGATCATCGTCGCCGCCGAGTATAAGCAGTTCACATTTGCCAAAGTTTAATCAGAGTCCCAGCGCCGCCGCCATTCGAATGACTGTTTTCAGATCTTCAAGAACTATTTCTGTGCTTCCACCTAACGACACATCATCCAGGTACCATATGTTAGGCTCGGCTTGCATAGAGCGAGTAAGCTCGTGGATTGCCATGCAAAACAATGGTGGGCCGCAGGGATCCCCCTGTTGACAAACTCTTTGCGACATTATTTCGAAATCGCCAAACCACAAACCGGAGCCATCTTGTTGGCAGATGCTAACATCGGATTGCGTTCTAGTTCGTTGAATGCGTTGCTGAAATCTAGCTTGATAAAAACCTTAGTTGATGAGTGGTTGTGTTGTATGTGAGCCCCAGCTTCAGCTCCTCCCGGGGTTCCGAAGCCGATTTGAGTTGGACGAAGTTCCAGACCAAGCTTGTCATAAATTCGAGCACATGCGATTTTCGAAACAAGTCTACGTAGCGTGCATCCTATCGCTATTGGCCTCACTGTGATGTCCTTATTAAAAGCACAAAACGATGCACCGTAAAATATTGGAGTTATAAACGATGGGGCTTTTCCGTTGAGTAGATTTTCACAAAAGGCGCACAGAGCCCTGGTCAATGTGTTGGCCTGTTCACCATTCTCCTTAAACAACATATCCTTAAGGTGTTGTGGCCGAATCCCATCCATCCCTCCATTAGAACCGTTTGCAAACCTCGAAATCGCTATTGTGACCTCTGCTTCCACTACCGGTGCTATCATTATTTGCGTTGTCTCTTGCAGCGTTAGAGGGATATGTGGTCCTGGATGCTTTTCGAGCAGCTTCATGTATGTTTCTACTTTAAAGGGAGCGATGGTATCATCCGACGATAGAATCCGAATGGCATCCTTAAAGTCTCTATCGTTTAGCTTTGATTGGACTTTTTTAATTCTAGCCGCGTCTGGTGTATCTTTCTTATTCGTATGTTTACGTACAGTTGTTTTTGGTAAAATTTTCGCCAAATAGTCGTTGATTTTTAAATTCTTTAATTCGTTCCAAGTTTTTAGGTTTCGTTGCGAGTGAGATATTGGACGTTGATTTGTCTTTCTTGTCGGGTGCTTTGAATGCAATATAAGGAAATGTTAATAGGTGGATCCAACACCGGTGGTCGTTCGAGTTGTTGCTACAAGCCTGGATGACTTTAGACAAATCATGTGCAGCACATGACCGAGCAGCCTTAGTGATACGTTTAATGATCCAAATATTCGATTTTAGAACCCGCAGGTGTTGAGGTGAGAGCTGAAATTCAGTACACGGGTTTTCAGTCGTGACCGGTATAGATTCACTCTCGGCGCTCTGTACCGTCGCCGTTGCCGATGCGGTGGGCTCTGTCTGAGGCATGTTAATAGCCCCCTCCACTTCTGGTGCTGTATGGCCCTTCGTCAAGTGCACCTTAAGACCAACTGATTTTTTAAAGCCCCTGCCACAGTTTGGGACCGGACATCGAAAGTCGGTGACTGGAACCATGATTGTTGAGGGTGTGTGCACGACGTAAATTGAATTTCTCGTTATTAAATATATTTGATTCTAACTAAAAGGGCAAATACCTTTTATCTCCACAGGTGTTGTTTCTACCGGTGGAGACGTCCAGTGGACGACGTCTTTAAGTTGAATTAATTTTGAGTCTGCTTTTTTTTAAATGTATTTTCGAATCGTAGCGCCAAATCTATTACCACGTAGTGTGTAGATGACAGCACTGGAATCATATACCGGCTCATCAGCGGCACTGTAGCTGTTACCGTCAATATGTCAATGTAAACAAATATTTCTTAAACGGCCAAAGCAAGTGTTTTGAAAACTGTAAATTCAAATGTTCTCGCGATGTCTCGGCCAACAAACATAATTGAAGGCAGTAGCGAGCTCCTGTGCTGTATTTAAACCATAAATGTGATCTTTCCGCCAATGCAACTCAGTAGTAGTAGACACCCCGGATACCGCCTGTCCAGTTTCGATCAGCCCACACCAACGATGCCCGGTGCAAATTCCCAGAAATCGACTCTCTTATTGCGGACGTCCGAACTCCACTGTCCTCGGTTCAGCCACTTTCGTTCGAAAAAAGAGTAACGCAGATACAACAAAGGTCTTCCTTATGCACAGGTAAGTGTTACTAGGGCGCAGTAAAATTCGCAAATCTGCTCCGTTAGCCAGAGCGCCTATTATATCAAGAAGAGCCTTCTTTCTTTTTCCTTTTTCTTTCCAAATACAGCAAGATGATTAGCACGGGCACCACAAACCCTTTCGAACGCAGATCAGCCTATGTTTACGTTTTTCCGCAATTTTCACAATGTAGTGGTCAATATAACGACCCCTTGAACGACCGCCAACTCTTAGACCCATAAATTAGTTATTCATTGTGGTTTTTCGCGTAAGTAACTCAGAAATAGTGTACTATAGGTTTATATCCTTGCCAGTGCCACTTAGTAGGTAAGAAATTTAAGTATTTAAGTCGTCAACGCACCAATACGATAATTTTAAGCGAGAGCGCAGTTAGAACACGTCTGTTCAGTTCGCAAGTTTGTGTTTATTATTATTTATAGTTCCAAATTCCACAATTAAAAGTTGAAGTAAAATAATTTTGCAATAAAATACCGAATTCTACAATAAAAACACAAATTTTGATATCAAATCACAGATTCTGATTTACTCCGTATAAAATATACATATAAAATGCATAATTTCATGTTAGAAAAATGTCATCGTTTACCTGCACTGCCGCTGGTAGTTAGCTGAGTGTGCGGATCTGAAGCCGAATTGCTCGTTAGGAATGACATTATGTTTAGAGATGCTTGTTGAGTCTCTTTAGAATGACTTACTCAAATACTAGTCTTGGCAGGGTCGTAGCCAGACCGCTTCGTCAGGGGGCGAGCAAACTTTTTCGAATTTTGTTGCTAAGACTGAATGGTTAGAAACTTAAATAGAAATTGTGAACGAGCCAACGGAATTTCGTCAATTGTGCGATTTTGAAGGAATTTCTATTTGAGCTAGAATTCCCACCAATTTGGGCGATTACTAAATTAATAGAGAAAGTGAACGGTTAGGTTTTATTTCTTGCATCAGATTTCCCAGTGAAGAAGTCCAGCGCCGCAGGCAAAATTTTTGGAGTTCCTTCCTTTGAGTAGGTAAATAAGTGCCAGAACCGACTTTTTTAGGGCTGTTTATTTGCTTTCTAAGAAAATTTAAGCATGTCGCAGACGCAAATTTTTAATATATGAAAATTCTGATTTGTTTTTATTGTTATCGGGTAAGGTATGGGCCATTAAAACGGAACTGGCCCTCAAGCACTGACAGGTCATTTTAAAAATTTACTATACTACGTCATCCTTGTCAAAATCGAGACGCTGCAAAAGTGTACTTGATAGTGGAAGCAAATTGAAGATTTTTCGAAACATTAATCCTTAAGAGCACATAAAAATTCAATTTTAATAATTTTTATTTATTTATTTATTTAAGCCAACGGTTGGGAACCTACTGGCTGGTTCATCATTTAATAATTTCTATAATAATTGTCATAACCGATCAGCAAAAACCGGAGGTGATCGTCGGCCCAGTCGACCCGTCGAAGCTTCTAATCACCTTTTGCTTCGTCTCTTCATAAAAATTCGTTTCTCCCGCGAAGCACTTTACTGTGTTGATCTTGCAGTCCAGCGGCGTATGTTCGTAACAGATTTTAGTGTAAGCGGATGCATCAATGTGAGCCAAAGCGACATGAAAGAGTAAAGAAAAAAAAAGTCTTCAATATCAAACAATGAACTACGACGAAATCTACAAAAACGTGAACAAGGCCTTCAAGTGGCCGACAGAAGAAATCCGTGCCTCCTAAACATCGGTCCCGTCAACTTCATCGACTTTATAGCCGAGCGGAACGCGGGTCGAGTGATGGATGGGGTATAAAGGTGTGCGAACATATTAAACACTCTCGACAAATGGTTGACCGGTTCAAACAGTCCATAATTCGTGCGGTGCTTCTCGATCGCTAGGTAGTCGTTGTTGCGTAGAGCTCTGGCCGGGTGATTCACTATTAATATTGACCGTAATTTAAGCGAATCAACACGGCCGCTGAGAATGTCAAAGACGAACATCGCAGCCAAGTATAAACGTCTACATGACAATGATTCAACTTGGATCGATGCGCATCTGCTCTCGTAGGATGGAAGCCTAAAATCATCGTCTCTTTTGACCGTCCTTCTCAGAGCATACATCATAAATTTCCTTTGTATCGATTCAATCTTTTCGCTATAGTTCTGATAGTACGGCGACCAAACGACGCGATCTCACTTGCGCAAAATAAATGCCCTTCAGCGCGGTAACATTGCGGAAATCTCGGCAAATTCGCTTCATAAAGCCGAGCATTGAATAAGCTTTAGCGACAATGGTATCCATATGCTTGTAATTGATGATATCAAATCCTTATATGCAAATAAAGACAAACATGGAACACATGTTACCGCCACCGGTGACAATTAGATGGAGTTACAGAAGTCAAGGCGAGTGATTGCATCTATCGTATCCAACGTCTCCCCGCATACCTTATAATCTGTAAAAAAGAAATCATTTTCCGTAGAAATCTCCCTTTATTATTCTCCCTAAATTATTCAAGCAAACTCAGATGTTCCAAACAGTGAATCATCAATAAGTTAAATCACCTCGTTGTTGTAAGTTTATCTAATGTATCTAGTGAATCTAACTAACTTTCGAACGGGTGATTTCAGATAAACTAGTTGCAATTTCAAACCCAATGTGTCAATCCATATTAGTGTTCAGTTACACATTTTAAATTGTAAGTTTATTATTTCGCTCTCATTTATTTCGCTAATTTAAATCAATTAGAAATTTAGTCACATTCAACCTACAAATCGTACCACGTAAGGACTCAAGAGTGAGTTGGAAAACTAAACTAGTTATAAGTACATAACCTAACTTAAGTTACATATCGTTGTTTCAGAAATTTGTAGCTCAGAAAATAGAATTTACTTGAACTTTGCGTGCTGACTTATTTATTTACCTCACGAGTACCCTTACTGGCGATAACACTACAAATTTGTTTATAACATAATTTGTTTAATTTGTTTACTGAAATTGTACATTGGAAGAAGCCTACGAAATGCCGCGTGTGTTACGAACTCCACCCAGGACTGTAGAAGACTCACTAGTGGTGAATCCAAATGTTTCAAGCTGTAAAGTCTGTGATGCTAAGGATACAGTAGAAATGGTCCAGTGTGATAAGTGCCTAAACTGGTTCCATTTCCAATGCGTGGGAGTTACGTCAGAGATAGAGAAGTTTCCCTGGCAGTGCCCAAAATGCTCCCCAGTCACGAGCCAAAGCGGCCAAAAGGTTTCAGAAAGATCGATACGTAGCTCAACCTCTTCAAAAAGACGATCCAATCTTTTGCTGGAAAAGTTGGCGAAAGAAAGGCAATCGATGAAAATTTTGCCGAAGAGCAAAGAAGGCTTCTTGAAGAGAGAGAGCGAAATTTGCGCCAACAGAAGGAGAATGCAAAGCGGTTACTACAACAAGAGTACGAGATCAGGGATGCAATGAGTGAATCTGATGGTGAAGAAGTTGACCTAGATAGCGAAGTGTATGATCCTAAGGACAAAAGTCATCGCGTCATAAATTGGCTAAACGACCCGTTGCCGGAAACCATTGTGGAAGAAGTTTTGAATAAACCGGTTAACATTTCAACGGTCGATATACCAGTCTCGTATCTTTTAAATTCACTCGGAATTTCGCATTCAAACCATCAGAAGCCACCGAATACAGCAACTGGAGATCAGGTAACAGATCTTACGGTGGAACACTTAGACAAGCAGGGCGGTCAAGAATCGACGGAAGCCCACCCGATTCAAAATTGCTCTAACGGTCTGCACGCAGCGGGGAATGAATCTTTTGATCAAAATGTGGTTCATAATTCATCAACAGTCCAGTCAGCAATTGCTCCACATACAATTCCCCCTCGAACCCGCTTTCTACAGAGAGACCCAATGCCGAATTTTCAACAATCAATGGGAAATCAGTCAACATTCACGATCCAAAGCTTACTTCATCCACGACTTGCATCGTCGACCAGTCAAGTGCCAATAATTCGAACGCCGATCAGCCAAGGGCCAGCTATTCAAACGTCAATTGGTCAAGTGCCAATACATCTAAACTTTGGTCAACAGCTTGTAGCAGCAGACATAACAAGCGCTTTGAATTGCGACCAAAGTCAACTTCAGCCGCAAATCGTCGTATCAACAATGGGACAAGTGCCGACAAACCCCAATTTTACTCAGCTTCCAGGAGCGGTAGCAGACGTTACGAGCGGTCTGGGAATTCAAAACTTCCATCCTCAAACGAATGTCCAGCGTATGAATCAAACTTTCGTAAGCCAACCGCTGCCACAATCGAACCTTCAGTTTCAAACTTACCAACAACCGGTGAGCTCTATGCCAATTCAGCAGGGACAACAATCACAACCTCAGCTTCCGTCAAACCTAATTTATCAGAGCCCGCTTGTTCAATCGAGACAAGCAGTCCCGATACAACAAAATTCCGTCCCAACAGGCCAAAACTTAGTCGACAACCAATGCATGCCGAATTATTATCAAATCGCTGCACGACAAGCAATGCCCAAAGGGTTACCAAAATTCAAAGGCGAGCCCGATAAGTGGTCAATTTTTTACAATGCGTTTGTGAACAGCACGAGGACTTGTGGGCTTACAAACGCCGAAAATATAGATCGGCTGGAGAAATGCCTGGACCGCAAAGCACGAACGGCAGTCCAGAATTTACTCACACAGCCAGAGGCAGTCCCGGAAATAATGGAAACCCTACGAATGCTATTTGGACGACCAGAGGTTATTATCGACACGCTAATTAGGCAGTTACGAAATGGCTCGGCACCAAAATTGGAGCGGATGGATTCATTCATCGATTTTGCTATGTCCGTCCGTAACGTAAACAGCGAGATTCAAAAGCTCGGAATGTGGCAATACTTGCACAATCCCTCGCTAATACAAGAATTGATAGAGAAACTGCCTTACGAGATGCGCATAAGTTGGGGAGAACAAAAACTTTTGAACCCTAATGCAAATCTTAGTCACTTCAGCGATTGGCTATATTTGAGAGCCAGGTCAGCGTGCGCAGTTACACTACCTAACATAGACAGAACCGAAAAGAAATCCGATAAAAGGTCATCGAATAACTCAGGTAGTTTTAACACTCATCTCAACGGGAATAGCTCTGGCTCCGATAAATTGACATCTCGAAGTCAAAAAAATTTTACAAATTCTAACAAAAATTCGCCGGACCTCTGTCAACTTTGTCAAAACCAGAGTCACAACCAACGCGACTGCACGAAGTTTCTGAAAATGTACTACGACGATAGATGGGAGTTGGTAAAAGAGAAGAAGCTGTGCCGACGGTGTTTAGGTAATCACCATAGCCTGAGCGGCAAATATAAGATTCAATGTGGAGAGTCTGGATGTTCAGCTAAACATCACCGTCTACTCCATAACCCGGCAAAAAACGAAAATCACTCCGCTAGCGCCATAAGCAACAAGGCCTTACACACAGCCCACCAAGCAAACCAAATTGTTATCTTGAGGAGATACATCCCAGTGACCTTATATGGACCATCACGCTCACTGGAGGTTCTTGCGTTCCTCGACGATGGTTCTGACTTCACACTGGTTGAAGAAAACATTGCTGAAGCTTTAGGAATCTCCGGCTACCCTGAAGACTTATACTTGGAATGGACTTCTAAAGTAGTCCGCAAAGAATCAGGATCGAAAATTTTAGCCATGGAAATATCAGGGCGGCAAATGAATTCAAAATACCACTTGAGAGAAGTTAGAACCGTAAAAAGTTTAGATCTTCCACCTCAAACATTGGACGTCCAACAACTTCAAAATATGTACAAGTTTTTACGAAGGATCCCATTGGTCGGCTATAAACATGAGACTCCCAAAATTATGATTGGATTGATGGACTGTAAAATCAGCACCCCCTTTAAAGTTCGATCGGGGAGCTGGGAAGAACCGATCGCCACAAAAACAATGTTAGGATGGGAGGTGCATGGATCAAGAGCACAACCGCTAAATGTTGCCAACATGAATCTACACATAAATCACAATCCGAACAACGACGAGACACTACACAGAATGGTTGCGAATTTCTTTTCTCTAGAAAATTTTGGGGTTAAAAAACCAGAGCAAATCGTTGAGACTCCGTCTGACAAAAGAGCGAAACACTTACTGGAATCTACCACTAAAAGAATTGGAAATGGAAATAAATTTGAAACGGGATTGCTGTGGAAGTATGACGACACACGGTTACCAAACAGTCTCCCAATGGCGACTCGAAGACTTGAATCATTATGCAGACGGCTAGAAAAAGACCCAGACCTAGACATGAAATTTCGAAGCAAGATGGCTGAATATATGGAAAAGGGCTACGTTCGTAAACTTACAGCTGAAGAAGAATCCCAAAAATCATTCAGAATCTGGTATCTTCCTCTATTTCCAGTCGTCAACCCGAAAAAACCTGAAAAAATTAGATTGGTTTGGGACGCTGCCGCGAAGGTAGGCGAGACGTCATTGAATTCAGCACTGTTAAGCGGACCAGACCAGTTGGTGTCGTTACCAGGAGTTCTACTTCGCTTTAGAGAAGGAAAGTATGCCATTACGGGAGATATAGGTGAAATGTTTCATAGGCAAGCAATTCGAAAAGAAGATCAAGTGGCTCAACGCTTTCTGTGGAAGGACAAAGGCTCAAACAAAATTGAGAAATATGTGCTCGTAGTTATGAGTTTCGGCGCTGCCTGCTCACCAGCGTCAGCCCAGCACATTAAAAATCGAAACGCACTGGAACACGCTGAAGAATTTCCCCGAGCCGAAGTAGCAATACGAAAAAATCATTACGTCGACGACTGGCTTCAATCTTTTTATACAGAGGAAGAGTTAGTAGAGGTCGCAAAAGAAGTTAAACTCGTCCACTCGAAAGCGAATTTTGACATCCGGAATTGGATTTCCAACTCAGCTAAAGCGATGTCGGAGCTTGGAGAGAAAAATCAGTCACACGAACAAAAAATTACTTTCGAGCTGGAGGACAATCGAACGGAGAGAGTTTTAGGCATGTGGTGGAACGTTTCACGAGATACGTTTACATACTCATTACGGTTTCATCCACTTAATAAACAAGTTCTGACCGGCTTACGCCGACCAACGAAAAGAGAGATGCTTCGCACCTTAATGGCGGTTTACGACCCTCTAGGTTTCTTAGCTGCGTTCCTAGTACAACTAAAAATGATCTTACAAGACGTTTGGCGAAGTGGTATAGGATGGGGCGACATGATAAGCGAAAGAGATGACGACAATATTTATGATCGATGGTTAAATTGGATCAATCAGCTGCCAAACATTGAAAAAAATCAATATTCCAAGACACATCTCTAGCAAGTTGAACGGTCAAAGCCAACCCGAAATTGAACTCCACATTTTCGTAGATGCAAGTTTATATGCTTACGCTACAGTAGCGTACTTGAGAATCGTAAACGACGATGGAGCGGCATGTAGTATAGTAGGCGGAAAATCTAAGGTTGCACCACTCAGGCCGCTTTCCATCTCAAGAATGGAACTGCAAGCAGCCGTGTTAGGAAACAGATACAAAAACTCTATTCGTGAACATCTAACGCTTCTGATCCAACGAAATATTTTCTGGTCCGACTCTACAACAGTTTTAAACTGGCTAAGATCAGATCTAAGAAAATACAGCCAATACGTGGGTGCTCGAATCGGAGAAATTCTCGAATCAACCACGGTCAACGAATGGAGGTGGGTCCCGTCAAAACTAAATCCTGCGGATGATGCCACAAAATGCAACGGCCCACTCAGCCTGGAACCAAGAAGCCGCTGGTTCAAAGGACCTGATTTTCTGCTACAATCTCAAGAATTTTGGCCAAAAATGGTCGGGAAGTATGAAGAGCCTCTGGAAGAGCGGAAGCCGAGACAGTTGCAAGCGCATATATGCAGAGAAAAAGAAACATTAAAAATCAAGTTCGAGGAGTACCACCGCTGGATTCGCACTCAATCATTCGTCCTACGCTTCATAAACAACATCAAAGCACGAATCGGCAACTCGAGTTGCGCCGTCAAAGTAGGAGCTCTACAACGCGAGGAACTTATATCAGCTGAAAACGCACTTTTTCGTAAAGCTCAGCAGGACGAATTTTTCCTTGAACTTCAACAACTTAAGAACGACAACAGCCTTCCTCAAAACAAATACCGCTCTGTGGATAAACGGAGTCAAATCTACCGTTACTCAGCATATCTAGATTCAGAAAATATACTCCGAGTAAGAGGAAGAATTGACGCCGCTCTGAATGTATCCTGCGGCCAGAAACGTCCGATCATTTTGCCGACCCATCATCAAATTACCGATCTCGTGGTGGAAGAATATCATCGGCGATACAAACACCAGAGCAATGAAACGGTAATTAACGAAATTAACCAAAAATTTTTAATTCCTAGACTTCGAGCACTAGTGAAGAGAATTCGTAGAGAGTGTCAATATTGCAAAAACGCAAGAGCCATGCCAATTCCATGCCAATAAATTCCAAAAGCGATGGATTGTCCTGTTTACGTGTCTGACGATCAGGGCTGTTCATTTGGAATACGCACATAGCCTTACAACGGATTCGTGCATAATGGCCATTACAAGATTCGTTAGAAAATATGGGCGGGTTAAGGAGTTCTACAGCGATCAAGTTTCAAACTTCAAAGGGGTCAATAATGAGCTGAGCCGGGAAATACAAAATATTGACCAAGAGAAGTTAAATGTCACCTTCACTACTCTCTACACGAAGTGGAACTTCAATCCTCCGCTCTCACAATACATGGGTGGCTCATGGGAACGTTTAATCGGGTCACTAAAAAAAACGCTGAACGAAATACTACCGACTACACATCTGCCGAATGACGAAACCTTGTACACAGCACTCGTTGAGGTCCAAAACATAATAAACTCGAGACCATTAACCTTCGTATCGATCGAGCCAGATGACCCGGAAGCGCTTACACCAAATCATTTCCTCCTGGGATCATCCAACGGTGACAAACCTCCAGGTGAGTTCCCTCTGAGCCCGAAAAAACTACGTGGAAACTGGCGCTGTGCCCAACAAATCGCTGACAGCTTTTGGCGCAGGTGGATAAAGGAATATTTGCCTGTTATAACACGCCGAACAAAATGATTCGAGGATGTGAAGCCTATCCAGCTGCATGACCAGGTCATCATCGTCGACGAAAGCAGCCCTAGGAATACATTGGAAAGAGGAGTCGTCGTTGAAGCCATCAAGTCTGAACGAAGTGGACGCGTAAGCAGCGCGAAGGTTCGAACAGAAAGAGGCATCTATACCAGACCGGTGTCTAAACTCGTCATTTTGGACCTGGGCGAAACGAAAGCAAAGACTCTCGACCGCGAGAACTTAGCGGAGGGGAGTGTTACCGCCACCGGTGACAATTAGATGGAGTTACAGAAGTCAAGGCGAGTGATTGCATCTATCGTATCCAACGTCTCCCCGCATACCTTATAATCTGTAAAAAAGAAATCATTTTCCGTAGAAATCTCCCTAAATAATTATTCAAGCAAACTCAGATGTTCCAAACAGTGAATCATCAATAAGTTAAATCACCTCGTTGTTGTAAGTTTATCTAATGTATCTAGTGAATCTAACTAACTTTCGAACGGGTGATTTCAGATAAACTAGTTGCAATTTCAAACCCAATGTGTCAATCCATATTAGTGTTCAGTTACACATTTTAAATTGTAAGTTTATTATTTCGCTCTCATTTATTTCGCTAATTTAAATCAATTAGAAATTTAGTCACATTCAACCTACAAATCGTACCACGTAAGAACTCAAGAGTGAGTCGGAACACTAAACTAGTTATAAGTACATAACCTAACTTAAGTTACATATCGTTGTTTCAGAAATTTGTAGCTCAGCAAATAGAATTTACTTGAACTTTGCGTGCTGACTTATTTATTTACCTCACGAGTACCCTTACTGGCCATAACAACACATAAGCACTCTACACAACATTTCATATTCGGCATCAAGGGTTGATGTGTAGAAGAAAAAATAAAAAATTTTCTACAATTAATCAATTGTACGCATTGTTGTTGATGTTCAACGTTATTAAATGTTGATTGCATTCCAGTAAAATAGATTTCACAAACGAATTTAGAAATAAATCCAGTGATAACACTTGAAACGTTAAACTTCTATTATTCTATTATCGGAGAAGGCTTCCGAATACACAAATCAATTATATAAAACAATTCTCACCTCCGACCCGGTACATATTTGTAGTCATAATATTTCTTTGCTAAATAACACTAACACACGATTATCATATTTTTATTATACATTAATTAGTAAAAACCACATATTAGTAGTCACATTAAGCCGCGTTTAATGTTTTTGTGACAAGACGCGTATAGTTCTGTTTCATAAAACTCCATGTTTTAATAAGACTGGCTCTACGAAGTCATGTGGTCCAACCTGCAACAGTACCTAAAATGAGACCTGCCGCTCCAGACAGGCTTCTTGTAGGAACTGGGAGGTTTTCGAGATTTACATGATGAACGGGGTACGAAACAAAGGATCATCAGATCTGTGTTTCAAGGACCAGAGATGGACCGACCCAATCTGACAAATCTAAATCCCCACCACCCTCACACAACAAAGAACAACTTTGTCTTTCATAGCAACCCAATATGATTGATAGATTTCGCACAAAGTGTAAATTTTTTACTAAAAAGCGCTGGTGGCTCCACCATGGCCTACTTGGCAATTTTTTTCGGTCGCCCCATCACCCACAAGAGCACAAGAAACAATTTTGTTAATCAAATAATTCACTTAAAACGATTTTTTCGAACAAAAACATTGATTATTTTTCATACAGATTTGGTTCTCGTAGACGTTTTGCAGAGTGTGATGAAATTTTCGACATTTGAGGGAAATTTTTCGTCGAGTTCGAAAAGGAAAATTATGTTAATATGAAATGTTTAGAATACTCCAAAGATGTGTTTGAGACTTTTGGATTCCAAATTCGGAGCAAGGTTTCTTCGATATACCGGTATAAAGTCGAGAAAAATTTTCGTGGAGGTTATTTTTTCGATGAAATTTTGACTTTGAAAAATCGTAAGCCAAAAAATGACTAAAATTGATGAGATCAAGTGTTTTAGAAACTATGAACTATCCTAAACTTGGGAAAAATAGTAGTCGCAAAATATTTTGGAAAACTCCGATTTTCCTTTAACAACAACAAAAAGCTTGCACATAACCATAATTTTTTGGGTTTTCCCCGATTTTCTCAAAACCTTACAGTGGGATTTTTTGGGAGTTTCGGACGATGATCGACATCCTTCTGCCCTATCGAATCCCGTTCTATTTGCTTTTGTCGTAATTTTTGCAAGGTTGACATCGGATTTGACTAGCCTATTAATGCATCCTAGAGCATCAATAGTTATTTGGATCACAAGGGACGAAAGTGAAAAATTTCAACCGTGTGCGAAATTTGCAGCCCGCGCCGAAGGCAAGGGCGGCAATCGCACAGGTTGAAATTTTTTACGTCGTCACATGTGATTCACACAACTTTTCATTACAACGAATACGAATCTTGCAATTTTCGAATCCCAAATAGACGCGAAAATTAAAAAATGCAACTCGAAACGAAGGCTTACTCATTAATCAATTCAACTAAGGTCAATAATTTATTCATTGGAATTGTTATGATTTAAACATCACTGCAGTAATAGCAGCAACAGCATGTAGAAATTAAAAATTTTGATGTTTTTCATGCCGGGCGCCTAAATTACAAGAAAAATTCTGTAATTTATGCCCAATTCATGAAAAGTTGTATGTGGATTGTGCACCTGCTTAGTTCGCGAAATTGCCTAAAATCAATCGTCCATAGCATGTACACAAATAACCATTGTGATTTTCATGCGAAATGATCCACATCCAAAACTCATGATACACATCCAAAACTAAGTGATTCACATAACAAGAACTACGGGAATATTGCAGTTTCCTTACAAAACTAGAAAGACAAAACTAATTTTAAAAAAAATAACATTTCCTTCTTCAACAATATCATGTTTAATTCCGCATAAAAAATCTTGGTAGCACAGGCGCACAGATTTGTTACACTTTGATCGAAGTAAACTCAATGAAGTGTCGAAGTTTTTTTGTTGTGTCAGTTATTTTCGCACCTCTGTTTAGAGGACCGAAAAAACTTTCGTCCCTCTGTTTATTTTCGCACCTCTGTTTAGAGGGCCGAAAATACTTTCGCTTCCCATATCATTCTAAGGCCTACTGAGAGTTGCATTTTTTAATTTTCGCGTCTCATTTGGGAAGAGAAATATACAAGTTTCGTATTCGATGTAATGAAAACGTTCATTTGTCGGACTTTGTAGTGGAGTGTTGTTAATAATGACATCGTTTAAGATTGCATGATTGAATAGGTTGAAGTTAAATTTTGTTAAGGGTTCATTAATAAAAATTCGCTTTGAGTTCGTCATGTCGTTATTCTCCGCACTAATTATGGTCTTTGACGAGTTGATAAATAATTTTTGCTCCTTCCTCTTCATTAAAAACGTAAATCTTATATTCTCATTTTTAAATTCGAATGAATAATTCACACTCTTCAACTTCTTATTCTCCAACTTCGTCACTATCGTTACTTCTGTAGATTTTAAGTTAAAATTCAATTCTTTTGCAATTTTGATTATGGCATCAACTTGTTCATCTTCATTTAATGCTGGAAGTCCATTGATGTTAACTGTTTTGTTCAAATTATTCTGTTCAATTTCATTAATCTGGTATTTAAGTTCATCAATGTCTTTCATCAAATTTTTAATGATGGAACGATCCATTTCTTGATTTTTTTTTAAATTCTCGTTTTCTTTTGTAAGATTTTCAAGTTAAAGTTCCAAATGTTATCATTTGAATGCTCAACTTCTTTGAAATCCAAATTTAGTTGCTGATTTGATTTCTCCTCTTTTTTGTTAGTTTGTCTTGTAGTTTTTTGTATAGCTTTTTGAAGCATTTTGAATTCTAATTTTTATTTTTTATTCAAAATTGAAGCAGAAAAAATTTTCAAAGCCTGCGAGGCACATCGACAAACTTCGACCGAAACTAAGCACGAGGAATATCTTGCTCCGCAAACTCGCTGGAACTTCGTGGGGTGCATCGGCTGCATGTCTTCGAACAACCTCACTGGGATTGATATATTCTTGTGCCGAATACTGCTGCTCGTCGTGGCTGAACAGTGCTCACGCATACAAAGTGGACGTGGAGCTGAACAAATCAGTGAGAACTATTACCGGCACTGTCTCTTCAACTCCAGTCGGTATCGATCCACCGTACATAAGAAGACAGAGCAATCTGCTAGCGCTGTATCGTAAAGTTTCAAGAAGCGAGGACATCCCACTAAAAAACGACTTCGAAGCGCCCATTGTGGAGCGCTTAAAGTCA
>CM055403.1:126058189-126075357 GCA_029228625.1 Pseudolycoriella hygida
GCCTTTTTTTGAATCATATAAGGCAATGCAAAACGACTTTTTGCTTTAGTTCCTCGGAACTCTTCAAGCAGGTCGGACGTAGGTAGATTCACATGTGAATCTACTTTTGCATTGCCTTTTTTTTATTCATATAAGGCAATGCAAAACGACTTTTTGCTTTAGTTCCTCGAAACTCTTCAAGCAGGTCGGACGTAGATAGATTCACATGCGAATCTACTTTTGCATTGCCTTTTTTTGAATCATATAAGGCAATGCAAAAGAATCTACTATTGCATTGCCTTTTCTTTGGCTTTCGGCTTATAAAAGGCAATGCAGAACGACTTTTTGCTTCAGTTCCTCGGAACTCTTCAAGCAGGTCGGACCTATGTTGGTTCACGCTGGAAATTTGTGACCGACAAACAGACAGACAAACAGACAAACTTTTGAATTTTATAATTATAGATATAAATGAAGTAATAAATAAATAAATCGATTTTATTTCCATGTGGTAAATTTCACAAAAGAAAGTCAATTTTCAAACGACTAATTACCGAAACCTGTCTATCTTTTTAACTTTGCTCAAGTTTTACGAAACAATTTAGGTTATCGAAAACTCATTATTAACAAATTTCTATCAAATTACGTAATTGTTGAATAAATAAACTTTTACTTTACCCAATGATCCAATTAATAATCAATTATATCGCAAAAACTGATGATAATTAATAAATGCAAAAATTTGACTTTTATTTCTTATTACATCGTTTAGCGTAAATTTAAATTTTTGCGTGTACAAACTGAAAGTGTTGAAAAATTATTCCGTGGGTCTGGCATTTGCGACTGGAAGAAAAATTTTTTACCTAAGATGCTTAATGCGTCACCCTTTTCTGATTTCAGAACTTTTGTAAGCAGAAATAAAGACTTGTGTTACACCTTCTCTGTAAGAGGTTTTTTCGCGGATATCAGTACTTTTGTAAGTTTGTAAGCACTTTTCTAGCTGTCATAGTTCTAGAGGTATGAATCATCCCTCTGGATTCTGGAAGTGGCGTTATCTCGGGATTAAGCCACATTTTCCCAAACCACGAAACACGTGTACGTTAAAATTTAATTCTCTACAACTTCGCCTTTGGAACCAACTTTCTAACTCTCATAGTTCTGGAGATTTGGTTCATCCTGCCTAATTATGGAAGCGGCCATATACCAGGATCCGGCCATATTTCCCCAAAACCCTGAAACACTTGTGCGCTTAAATTTAATTCTCTACAACTTCGCCTTTGGAACCAACTTTCTAACTCTCATAGTTCTGGAGATTTGGGTCATCCTGCCTAATTATGGAAGTGGCCATGTACCAGGCTAGGGCCATATTTCCCCAAAACCCTGAAAGAAGTGTTCGCTTAAATTTAATTCTCTGCAACTTCGCCTTTGGAACCAACTTTCTAACTCTCATAGTTCTGGAGATTTGGTTCATCCTGCCTAATTATGGAAGTGGCCATATATCAGGATTGGGCCATATTTCCCTAAAACCCTGCAACACGTTTTCGCTGAAATTTAATTTTCTACAACTTCGCCTTTGGAACCAACTTTCTAACTTTCATAGTTCTGGAGATTTGGGTCATCCTGACTAATTATGGAAGTGGCCATATACCAGGATCGGGTCATATTTCCCCAAAACTCTGAAATACGTTTTCGCTTAAATTTAATTCTCTAAAAATTCGCCTTTGAAACCAACTTTCTTACTCTCATAGTTCTGGAGATTTGGTTCATCCTGCTTAATTATGGAAGTGGCCATATATCAGGATTGTGCCATATTTCCCCAAAACCCTAAAACACGTGTTCGCTTAAATTTAATTCTCTACTACTTCGCCTTTGGAACCAACTTTCTAGCTCTCATAGTTCTGGAGATTTGGTTCATCCTGCCTAATTATGCAAGTGGCCATATACCAGTATTGGGCCATATTTGTTTTTATAAAAAATTCTATAACACAGTGTGTGACGTCGTCATTTGTGAATGAACCCCCAAAAATATTTGATTTTGGTCTAAATCTGACGCTCATAAAGGAAACGTGACAATTTTCACGTTTTTGTCTCAAATTTATTTCAACGTTGCTTAAGTTGGTAGTGTCCATGTTTTCCTCGGAATCAAAATCAAAGTAAGAGTCACATATGTCGTCTAAATTACTTAATATTCCTTCTTCTTCGGAAAAAGCTACCTGCTTTGTAGTAGGCTCAACCATAGATTCCCTTTTCTTTAATTGTTGGATGAGAGACGAAATAAAAGTGCCATCCATCTCATCCTTCATTAATTGTGCCATCTGCTCTGCAAACAGCTTATTTTTTGTTAATTTTATTTCTCTTTTGCCCTAATAAAATTGTCACTTACCTTTACCTTTATGGGCGTCAGATTTAGACCAAAATCAAATATTTGTAGGGGTTCATTCACAAATGACGTCACACATTGTGTTATAGAATTTTTTACCCCCCCCCCCCTACCTTCACATAGAAAAAGTGTTCAAAACGTTCTAAATTTCCATATAAAACTCAACATCTTGACGCTTTCTTTGGTAACCACCACCCCTCCCCCCTTCCGTAGAGTACAAGTCACTTGTGAACAGCTCCTTTTCGCATATCCAGCTGCAGATCATGTTTCAGGGCAGTTATACTGACTTCTTCAGCTGAAAATAGTCAAGAAAAAGTGTCAAAAATTGACCTTTCTTGCAAGAGTTGTTCCAGACCGGTGCAACAGCCTTAAGCCGGGGAAGAAAAGACGTAAAATTTTGCTCTGCGCCGAAAAATAAATTAAATTTCAACAAATAAACAATTTTAAAAGAAATCAAGACCACAATGAGCGCTCAAAATAATGGAGCCATACCAAAAAAAAAACAAGAAAGAAAAGAGAAGAATTATCATCACAAAAAAATGAAAATATATTTGAATTTGACGACGAGAAATCTCTTGATCAAAATGTTTGGAAATTCATGAACAAAATACATGACTCTCAGAAATATATCTCGAAGCAGAATGATGATATATTGCAAAAATTACAGAAAATATCCGAAGAAAATAATATTCTGAAAAAAAATCTGAAGAAGATCGAGCAAAAATCAAAAATATGTCAACCGAAATCGATGAATTAAAATGCAAATTAGGCGAAATGGAACAAAAAGAATTGCGTAATAAATTAAATATCGTTGGACTTCCCACCCTAACTGCAGAGGACCAGCCAATTGTAATATCTGAAATTATGAAAGAATTAGAATTCAACTTGAGTAAAGATGACATAAAAAACATATCAAAATACGAAAATAAATCAACAAAAACTTTTGATTACACAATTGAATTAAAGAACGACAATTTGAAAACACTAATTTTAAACAAACGTAAAGAAAAAAAAAATTTCATAAATCAAAATAAAAATATAATATCAGAAGACTTAAATGAAACAATTAGAATTCAACAAGACAAAAACAAGAAACAAATTTACATCAATGAACATTTATCAAAATTCCACTTCGACTTATTGAAACACGCAAAATCTTTAAAACAACACGGCTACAATTACGTTGAAAAAATATATGTTAGAAAAACAGGTAACAGCAAAATAATTAACATTAGATCAATGAAAATGGTAGACAATTTGATAAATCAAAATATATAAAAAAAAAGTTAAAAAAATATGTCTCTTAAATAAAAAAATAAACAAAAATGAATAATTTAAATAATGAAATTATTGACTTATCATCTAACCATTTTCATATGTCAATTAATGATTACCTAAAAACAACATTAAACATTCAAAATTTAAACAATTTAAAATTATTACAAATAAATATGAGAAGTATCAGGAACTTTGAAAGATTTGATATTATAAAAAGAATAATAGATAATATAGATAATCTAGACATAATCGTCATATCAGAAACATTGCTGAATAAAGATTTATTCGAATTTTACAACATAATAGGATTCACAAGATTCTCTTGTGGTCGTAATATAGGTGATAGAGGAGGTGGTGTCAACATATATGTGAAAAACAATGTTAAAGTCGAATTAATTTCAACATTTGATAAATCTTTTAATTCAATTTGGATAAAAGTGAACGATAAAATTAATCCAATCTTCATTGCTGGTTATTATCGACCAGAATGGACAAATTTATACTCCTACTTTGATCATCTAGAATCATTTTTGTCTAGATTCAATTCAAAAAATTGCGTAATTTGTGGAGACATGAATATTGACACAAATGATAACAAAAACAGAACATACACAAGTCTTTTAAATTATTATGGTTTTAACATATCAAATAACATAAGAACCAGACCTTCTTCAATGACATTATTGGATCATTTAATAACAAATTTCTCAAATACATATAAAATCATAAATCATACTATAGACAATGACTTTAGTGATCACAGTATAATAATTTCAAATATTAACATAACACCAAATAAAATAAATAAAAAAATAAAAACAATTAAAAAAATGATTGATTATGATAAATTTGGAACAAAATTAAATCAAATATTATCAGAAGATTATTATGATAAAAATAATGTCAATGAAAGTTGTAACTTTTTATTAAAAGCCATTAACACTGCAGAAATAGAATCAACAAAGCTAATAGAACAAGAGAAAAGAGTCAAAGACACACTATGCCCATGGTTTAATGATGAATTAAAAAAATTATATAATCAAAAAACAAAATTTATTAAAAAAAATAAAAACAAATGAAACTAATAATATAAATTGCGATAATCTAAAATATAAATTAAAAATCACTAGTAAAATTTTGAAATCTAAAAATAGAAATTTGAAAACAAATTATTATCAAAATTTATTCGAAAATTGCAAATCAGATTCTCAAAAAACTTGGAAACAAATTAATAAAATTTTAGGAAATAACAAAAATAAAAAAGAAATTACAAGTATTTTGGACAACGACATAGAAATTTTCGACACAAAACTTATTTCAGAAAAATTTAATTGTTTTTATGCATCGAACGCAATAAATTTATCAAAAAAATTAATAAACTACATAAATGATAATATAAATTTTTTTAATTCAATAAAACATGAGCCAAAAAGTATATTCCTCGATCCAACAACTGAAGAAGAAATTAAAGCTACAATTCTCAAATTAGATGACAAAAAATCCACAGGCATAGATAACATAAGTGTGACAATACTAAAATCGTGTTTAAATGAAATTTGTCCTTTTCTAAGTGAAATGATAAACCTAATATTTACTAATGCAATTTATCCAGACATATTAAAAATTGCAGTTATATCTGCTATTTTCAAAAATTATTTAAATTTATTAAAAGAATATTTCAGACTCAATAAATTAACTTTAAACATAGAAAAAACTAAATTCATTAACATCCACACAAGAAACAAAATTAAACCAACATTTTACCTAACATACAAAGGAGTCTTTCTTGAAGAAGTTAATGAATTTAAATATTTAGGAATTATTATAGACAAATTTTTAACATGGAAAACCCATATAAAAAACTTATGTACGAAACTTTTATGTAGAGTAGGTGCCTTAAAAAAATTATCTTATTTCCTTCCAAGGAAAATATTGTTTTTATTATATTACTCGATGATACATTGTAATATCGAATATCTATGCAATATATGGGGATCAGCAGCATTAACACATTTAAAACCCCTACAAACTCTTCAAAACAGAGCTATTAAAGCGATTCTACACCTACCATTGCAACATCCAACATACTATACAAAGACACTAATATTTTACCAATTAAAGGATTATATTTCCTACAAACATGCGACTACGTAAAACAGAATTTAAGTAATGAAAAACATAACAGAATTAAATTTGAAAAAACTAAACATACATATAGTATAATATAAGATCAGAAAATTCAATATATATTAACACCACAAAAACAAATATCGGAAAAACAAAGATAACTTTTTCAGGACCATTTTTATATAACCAAATTCCAAACGACTTAAAAAACAATAATACAAATATCAAATCTTTCAAAAATAATTTGAAATCTTGGCTTCTAGAAGAGGACCAAATCACAAAATTATCAAAATCAAAATTATTAACTAATTAAATAGATCTTCTTTAAAAAAAAAAAAAAAACTAAACAAAACATTATTAAAACACAATTATTTTAAATTTTAATATACTTTTAAAGTCAATTCCTTAAATGAATATTAATTCGCTGGAATTGACTTATAATTTTAATTATAATATTTTTTTTTCTTTAAACACAAGCTGTTACCTGTAAAAATATTATAACGATTTTGAAATAAATAATAATAATAATAATAATAATAATAATAATAAAAAGTCTTTGCATGGTCTTATAGTAGGGGTAGTATACTAGAACACCCCATACTCAGTTTATTGGTTCATCGCTGTTTCAAGTAGTAGAGCGTTCCCGAAGTTTTCACCTAAAATGACTAATAACTCAGAGTGGGGTAAGGCTCCAAGGAATCCAATGATGGAAAACCTTTGTATCATTGGGGCTTACTATCCCATAAAAGTTCATTTGATTTCATTTCGTTTTACACGAGTTATAGCCAAAAAACCATTTTGACCACCCCATGACATGCACTTACTTAGCATACCATAACTCCCCCAAAATATCAAATTTTCCAAAAATGAGAAATTACTTTTCTTGAAATAGAACAAGGAATCGAATGGCACATTCATCGGGAGTAGTAGGACATGTTGTCCCAAAATCGTTCGAAGTTTTCGCAAAATCACTCTTAAGTTATCATAATTCATGAAGTCGTCACAGTGAACGTGATTCGTCCTCACTAAATTCACTTCACCCAAAAAAATGAAGTGGTATCTCATATAGATGTAGTAGTTGTAGAGAAATTGATTTGTCTAAAATAGACTCTGAGAAGAAGACAGTATAAGAACGTTGCAATTAGTGCAAATTTAAGATTTTTCTCAGTATTTAGTTATAATGGAAATACTATCAGAAAAAATTTTATGTATAGGCTTTAAGCAATCACTTAAGCATAAGCAAAAGATTCTGTATCAAATGCTCCAACTTGAGCAAAAGTTTCATGAGTGAAACCTTATGCTCAAGCTTCTCCTTATGCTCATGCTTGGGGAGTATAAGCATATGCTCAAGACAATGGTCAGGTTATAATGGGAAGTTCTAGAAGTAATAGGGAAGAAATGAAGGGTGCCAGGAACAAATTGAGTCCAGATTACGATTTTTCGGATCAAAATAAACAAATTGTACTCATTACTTTTTAAGGTACAAAGCCCTTGTAGACTAGTGTTATTTGTTCAAAAGTTAACAATTGTGGAAAGTTCGTCGGCTGAAACTGTTTGAGGAATTTATCGAATTGCCTACCACGAAGCCTTATATCTGGCTAGGAATGAATGTGTGAATTTTTGTGATTTGTGAGTTTCGGCCGTTGAAATTCATTTGACTGGAATTGGATGTATTAGAAATTGTGAATTCTTATATTTTGGAATTTTGGGCATTAAAAAGCTGTTTGAGGAATTTATTGAATTGCCTACCGCCAAGACTTAGATTGGACTAGAAATGGATGTATTAGACATCATCAGTTTTTATATTTTACAATTAAGGTCGTTAAAGAACTGTTTTGAAGAATTTGTTGAATTGCCTGCCGCGAATGCTGAGATTGCAATGGGGATTGATGTCTCAGACAACGTAAATTTGTACGTTTTAAAGTTTGGACCGTTGCAGTTTGTTTTGAAGAAGAAGGAATTCGTTAGATTTATGAAGATAATTACAATAATTGTAAAGGATTGCTTTTGAGAAAGTGTCTCTCAGTACATTTGAATAGTTTTGAGAGACGGTCCGTGAGGTTGATTAGATGTGTTGTTGCTTTGGAAAGGTTTAGTCTCGTTACTTATAGGAAACTTGTAATTTTTTGATTAAGTCACCTGGGTATGCGTGAATCAATTGAATCTTGTTTGAGTCACCTCCAGGAGAACGGGTTTTTAGTGTCAAAATAGTTAGATTCAAAGTGGAAAATGAGTTGTTAGTTTCAAAAGGGAAAAGAAGGAGAAATTTTAGTTTGACTTGTGAGTATCATTTTACTGTTGATTACACAGTCGCACGGTTTCATGGTTTGTATTTTGTTGCACGAATTGAGGTAAGGGAAATCGAAATGTTATTGTTTTAAAAATTTAGAATAATTAGAGAGTTATTGAAAGTGAAAACAAAGTTTTTGAATTGAGCAAAACCTTGACTAGTGAAACTATTTTGGGGAAGATTCGGGAAGAAATGTTAAAAGGAAATTGAAGTTGAAATGTTCAAACTCTACTGAATTTGTGAGAAGAATTAAAATTAACGGGAAATTAAAATGGAAGATTTTGAAGAATTTTGGAAGTTTTTATATTTTGGAAGAAAGATTTTGAAAGGATTTGTAGGAAGGTTTGTTTTCGATTCTTTGTTTTATGTGGTGTTCAGTACATGATTCTCAACTTAGGACGTGTCGGATGAAAATCCACAGAAGAACTCAATGCCGATGCAAGTACCAAACTAATTATTTATTCAACCTGTTTGGTATGTACTGTCTTGTCGCTACCATTCCCAAGGCCGAAACAGCTTCTCTGCTTCGATGAAAGCTCATCAAAATCACTTAACGTGATGATAGTTTGAAGATTGAGGATGGGAACAAATCAAGATCCGTATAGCCTTCAATTTCTGTTTGTTTTGAATTTCAGCTTTTGCTGTTAAATCTGTTTTTAAGCTTGAAATGGAAGTGCTTGATGAATTTCGAAATGAAAGGTTAATTTTGTAGGAAGTGTCTAAATTTTACCGAATTTCCCAATTAACCAAATTCTTCCGATTTGAAAATTGGACATACTTCGGAAAAGCTTTAACAAAGCTTCTTTTGTTATTTTGCTTAAACTTTCCCGAAGGATGTCCGGTTTTTAAAAACGGAAGATAAGATGATTTTTATAAGGGATTTTGGAAAGAAGGAATTTGTTAGATTTATGGAGGGTTTTGAGAAGGAAAAAAGTTTTAGAGAAGGGAAGGGAATAGTAACGGTTTATGATCGGGATTTATGAATTTCGAATTTTTCTGAATTTAGAAATTTTCGAGTTCTTGAGCATGTTGATACTGTTTGTCTGAGGATATGATGAACTTTAGTGCCTAGATTTGCATTATTTTTTGTGTAGTTAATGTGAATATTCCGAAAAATTCTAGTTTCTAAAAATTTCCAAACTTTCTAAAATTTCAAAAAATTTTTTGAAGAATAGGCCCTGACCCGAACCCGATAAAATTGATTCGGGTTCGGGTCGGGTTTTTAAGTGCACTCGGGTAACCCGCTGACCTATAACGTAAATAATTATTGAATTTTTTTAGCATTTATTTGTCGTGATTTGTAAAGACGCCACCGTTGAATTATTCAAAAACAATAATATTTTATGGGATATTATATTCGACCGATAAAACAATTCAACTTTACCGATAAAAAATAATAAATGATCGATAACTTTTTACCGATACCTTATTTTCAGTCACTTCTCTTAGGAATTTTTCCTTTTACAAAATATTATCAGGTCTTTTGGACACTACCCCAAATATTCGCGCTTTAATCATGCTTGAAATATACGTATCAAATTATCGGTAAATAATTATCGGTCATTTATTATTTTTTATCGGTAAAGTTCAATTGTTTTATCGGTCGCTTATTACCATCCATATTTTATTATCAAAAATATGTATAGCTCAATGGTAAGTCCTTTTTAATTCTTACATTTCTATGAAAATTCAATGCATAGATAAAGTTTTTCTTTCTATAATTTTCCTTTGATATTTTTCACATTGAAATTCGCGTTTTTTTAATCCAAAATTTATTTTTACATAAGATCAAATATTTATGATAAAATATAAATAAATCCGATAAATCCTCACATAATTCGACAGTTTCCGAGGTTCCCTCCTGTTAACAAATTTAAGTCGATATATTGGCTCCAACTTTTTATAAATGAATTGAGCCAGATTTGCCTCACTTTTATATTGAACTTCGCAGGCAATCGATGAAAAATTGAATTCAACTGAATTGAACAATTGAACGACTTACATCTTACTTGCACGTAAACTTTGCTCGTCAGATTTGTTTACTAATTTTTTAGGTGAATTTACTGATTTGTGCTGCTCGATTTTGATAAGGATGCTCGGTGGACTTCATAGTTTTGCTAGAAGTTGGAGCTTGATGTGATAGAGTGATTTATCTACGTTAATTATTGTTCGAAAGTTGTTTGTTTACAAAAAAAAACACCGTCGCGTCGTTCTAAAGTCACGGTGTAAAATTTTTCCTGGCGTGAAGGTCTCTGACAATTCTATGAGCGAAGCCGTCTTCACACACATCATAGCAGTGTAATCCTGTTTTGACACGGATCTGAAATGGGAGACAATTCCCAACATCAAAAATTATGTTCGCGCAAAGCACAGGCCAATATCAGTACCGCTTCAAACAACAATATCAATATAAATAAAGCTCCGAAAATGGCTTCTAAGACGAATCGAACATCTCCTGCAGCTTCCAGCTCAACTTCTGCTTTGACAACTAACACTAAAGATAAAACCATCACCTCTAGATCTTCGCTAACATCGACTTGCCGGACGCCCACAGCCCCCCAGAACTTCAAAGAGATTCTCGAAGGAAAAATTACATCTCTCGAATCGCGAGTAACTGTAATTGAAACTTCATTCAACGAACTTGCATCGGAGAACCGCGAACTAAAGAACGTTGTTGCAAGTCTTCGATCTGAAATCTTGCAAGTGAAAGCCCAAAGTGAACACCAGCAATTGTCACGCGAGAGTACGATATCTGCAAATCAGGAAGACATTAACACTAACATCGTCATCAGAGGAACCGACGTTAACGAAAGCAGCCTCGCTGCCGAATTCACTTCAATTGTCGACGGTATTAGAAATCATCTCGGCCTTGCAGACATACCTGAACTCAACCCGGTCAGTGTTATTGTATTATCAACGAAAACGAACACTGCTAGACCAAATCCATCGAGCAGACCGATCAAAGTTGTATTTTCCTCCGTTGCTGCCAAAAACAAGTTCCTGCAAATCAGAAGAATCAAAAAAGAAATTTCTCGATCAGACATTGGAATCCCACCAATCCTAATCGATCAATACTTATCACAGAGCAATTAACGAGATCCAATCAGGAGCTTCTGTACCAAGCTCGCTCGCTACGCGAACAAGTAAATTTTAAATTTGTTTGGTCGAAAAACGGTGATATTTTGGCTCGTCACAAACTTACGTCGAATGCCATAAAAATCACTGATACTGATCACGTCAACAGAATAAGGTCCGAGTTAAATCTACCGCCGATTTCGAACCATGAACGATTTCAATCAGATACCGCTCGACGACCTTCTGCCAATAGTTCGTGAGTTTGATGGATCAATTATCACTCCTAACTCCTGCGACAAACAAACTGCACCTAGTTGAACAGTATTTAGCCGTTTTCCCAGAAAGACTTCCGGTACGATATTGGATTTATGTGCGTCAAATATGCTGCAATACAACCATAAATTATCGCTCATTCACCATGATGCCTCTGACAACGCTATTCTGTTCGCCTCAGTTGACCAGAAAATTAAACACCTGCCAACGGCATCAATCAAGTCACGCTTTCACGTCGAAAAGGCTGCGGAAATGGTTAAACAAATATGCAATGAGGAACGCTTCACCTGCGGAAATGAGTTGAACATTGCTCTGCAGAACATTGTTCAGAAGTGTACCTCTGAGCTACGGATCAAGTCAGATGAACGCATAGTAAAGTCGCACGTGAACAGAACACTTATCTTGGCTATTAGGGAGAGGGATCGTTTGCTAGCCTTAGTCAATTGCACTCGTGGTAATGACATCATCCTGCAAAAGTACAACGAAATGAAGGACTTTGTTAATGGCTATTGAAATCGGAATTTGAACAAAACAGAATCGAAGCTGCTGCTGGAAATACTTGAAAAACGTGGAAACTTTACAAAGAAGTTCTGTTCAACAAAACTTCAAAAACCGACCCTTCCATTACGATCAGAGGAGCTCCGCTAGACGATACCGTAAGCGCTTGCACGACAGTCAACGATTTATTTTGCACCGCTGGTGAAAATCTTGCTACATCGATCATTGCCGTTCATGGGTACCAAACAGAAGACATAGAAGATCTATATAGTGAGCACTTGTCAAACAATTGGTCGTTTGAACATATCAACTCTGAGACAGTCACTGATGTTATCAACAGTCTGCCGAATAAGTCTTCAACCAGCTTCGACAAGGTACCAATTAAGCTGCTTAAGAGCTCAATTGTATCCATTGCGCTAATTACAAATCTGGCAGCTCTGACATCGATAACTTTCGTGGCTTAACGCTGCTTCCATCTCTTTCTAAAGTGTTCGAAGAAATCCTACTGCGCCAGCTGCATTCATACCTCGAAGGCTAGAACCTATTCGTAGGAAATCAGTTTGGATTTCTTAAAAACTTTAGTTGCCAAAGTGCTGCCCTGCAACTGGTCGATGTAATTAAATCAAACTTGAAAAAAAAAAAATTGTGGTTGCCATGTTTATTGACCTCCGAAAAGCATTTGATACGGTGGACCCAATCCGATTGGCAAGAAAGCTAAAACGCTTGGGGCTTTCGCAATCAGCTGTGAATCTGATGTTCAACTACCTAAAAAATCGCCAAAGAGTCACTGCCATTGGAAACAACTCCAGCAATTTCAAGAAAATCAACGTCGGCGTGGCCCAGGGGTCGAAATTGGGACCGATTCATTTCATAATTTACATAAATGACATGCTCCAGCTGGACCTCATTGGTCAGCTAGTGGTTTACGCCGATGATGCAGCACTTGTACGCTCTTGACACGCCAGAAGATATACGAGCCGCAATGCAACACGACGCCGACTTACTTCACAAGTGGTTATGTAGAAACATTCTGTCGATTAATGCGATTAAAACATGTGTCTTTTGGATGCGCAAGGAACATGACAGATCTCAAAATCGTTGTTGATGGAACCGAAATAAATCGAGTAGCAAAGTACAAGTACCTTGGACTTGTTATCGACGAGAATTTAAACTTTGATACGCATGTAAATCATATCAAAAAACAAGTCACTCCATTCATATCGTTGATGTGGCGCAAATTAAAGTACATCCCGGTACATAAAAGAAAGCAGCTGTACTTTGCCTACGTACACTGTCATTTGACATACATGCTACCGATATATGGCGAATGTCGAATTACAAATCTCAAGCAGCTCGAAACTCTGCAGAACAAATGTATGAAAGCTGTTTACCGCCTGAACAGATTCACGTCAACAACGTATTTGTATAGCTCCAGCGTGTTGCCGATCTCTGAGCTAGCGAAAGTTGAGCTAATTATTCTCAACTACAAACTAGTGAACTCGCTGACTAAAAACAATTTCCGTTTCATAATAAATTCAGATGTTCATGGCCGCACAACTAGAAAAAAATCCCACCTCCTTATTTTCAACCAACAGCCTGCGATGAACTCGATAAATGCAGCGATAGCCACCGCAACTGGCGAGTATAATGCATTGGATAGTGACACACGTAAATTAAGAAGCTTAGTTGCATTTAAGAAAAGAGTGAGACTCAAAGTCATGAAAAATAGTGACAAGTTTTCTGTGATATCTCCGTACGTTTTCATTAATTAAACTAAATGTGATACTTTCAATATTTGATGCCTTCTCCTTGAGCTGTGATATTTTATAATTTTTTTTTGACTTTTTATTTGTGTGTTAAAATTAACTAAATTATATTTGTAAAAAAAGTCCATAAAAATATTGAATATTAACTTAAGATTAATCCAAAAATTTAAGACAAATGTAAGACTATTAACGAAGCAATACGACGAAGTCCTAAATAATGATTATAATAATATCTTATAAAACATAATAAACCAAAATTCATTTAAGTAAAAATACTAAACAAAACATAGACAAGCGGATTAAGACAATTCAAACTAAACCACGAATTAAAAATTTCATTTAAACATTGAATTATTACATTGTATTCCACACGCTGTGCATAATGGAATGATAATAAACGACATACAGTCATCAGTTTATAAGCTTGTGCTACTTTTTGCTAAAGCTGATTTACCACCTGGTTCTCTTATACATAGATACTATAATTGAAAAGACGATTTTTCCTTGCCCTCCAATCGGATGTGCCTTGATGACCATTCCGTCGAATGTTACTTCGTGACAAAAGGACGACCAATCAACTATTGTTTGCTCCGACACATTCAGTAATTCGCTCACGCTATTGTGTTGGACCTTCTTGAGCCACAGGTCGACGAAGCCAAGAACTTGCTTTTCTTCTTGTTCATTAAGATTTTGCCGTTGCACTGCCACTTGAGTCCCATTGCAACCGAATTGTCCCGTACCATAACCATTATTACGGCCTCATTTTTAGTAAAAGCCCTGACCACCTTTATGAACTGTTAAAGCCAGCAAATTCAATGCGAACCTTGAACTATGTCGTGCCAGCCAATCATTCTGAAACATTTAGACGGTCGTTCTTCTCTCACGCCATTACCACTTGGAATTCTCTTCCAGTCTCTGTAAAGAGGAAACCAACGCCCGCCACGTTCACTACGGCTTGTCGTGAATATTTCTCCAAATCGTGAGTAACAAAATATAATAATAATCAATTGGAGACTAAATTTAGACTAATTTTTGCACTGTTTATAATTATGTTCTTTTTTTTTTTTTGTTTAATGCTTACTCTGTAGTTTGAGCCTCTTAGAAAACTTAAGTTAACATATACCAAATTTGTTTTGTTTGACTTGTTTAAAGGGGAAGGGAGTTGTAAAATATAGGTTAGGTTAGTTTAACGCTGAAGATAGCGAAAATTATATTATAGAAATTGTTATAAAATCTACACTGTACAGATAGATAAGGCTTTTGCCTTGAGTACTTTAACAAATAAACATACATACATACATTATCGAATTGCAATGTGGACAAACTGGAGGATTACCCAACAATCCTACTCGCTTTGCAAGTTGCAGAATGCCAGTTTCGCCTTCTAATGCGTGAACTCTTACAATTGTTGTAAAGTTTATATTTGTCATTATTGTACCGAGAAGTTGAACGATTGACAATATAATGAGTCTAATTTTCTACACAAGTACACTTTATACAAGTTTAACAATTGAAGTGCCTGATTTGTTTACTTGTGTTATAAATTGTGTAACAAGTTGACTCATTATATTGTCTACCGTTCGACATACCAATACAACTTCGATTGCGCTCTTTAAAGCGCCCAATATCCTTCATTGGGTTCTTTAAAGCGCCCAATATCCTTCATTGGGCTCTTTAAAGCGCCCAAAATGCTTTTACGGGAACCTCCACCCTTTCCCGACATTTTGTCAGCACTTTATTAACAATTTCTTTAAAGCGTCCCCCCCACCCTAGACTCGAAATCATTCTCCCGCCCTCTTTCCGCCCTTCTCACACTTTGTATTACTCAAAAAAACTTTTGACTTCCCCCCCACACTCCCCAGGGACGACCGCCACCAAATGACTACTGATTATTGATGGGGGTGGTCCTCTACCATTACCACCCACCCCCACCTCCCTCCTAGGAGTGACCACGAAACTTGAATTTTTCCGCGTATCTACAGACAATATCGCAAGAAAATGAAAAGTTTACTTGAATTTTTTTTCGAAAAGACCAATTTTCGTTATTATTTTACTTCACGTGCAACTTATTGATGCGAGACCTGATTTCGATTTCACTCGAGTAGATATCAGATCATTCGAATCAAAGCTAAGCAAAAGAGATGTTTTCCTACGAACGGAATTCAGTTTTCCAACCGTCATTGGAGAACCAGATGATGATGAAAATCACTTAAACTTCACGTTCTAAATTAATAAAAAATATAACTAAGTATCATTGTTATTTAACACACTTTAATTTCAAATCTTTACTCAAATCAAATTGTACGAAAAGTATTGCAAGCACTTGTTGACATTCGAAACAAAGGCACATACATGATTGATGTGAATGTCTAAAATGTTTAATTTGGCTTCAAAACGTTCTTTTTTCAGCCAATTTTTTTCAGCAATAATTCGTCATTTAGGTAAATCCATGGTTTTTTTAGTAAATCCTTGATTCAGTCGTAAAGTCACAACGAATATGTCATTTGATACTTATGTTCATTAGCAACTCAAAAAAATTTGATTTGAAAACAGTTTTAGAAAAAGCGAATAGAAGAAATTTGCTTCATAAATAACTATAGGGATGGTCTTGAATGACATTCTCAGTCATACACAGAAAAATGGTTCTACGGTACACTGTTGCCAATTTCTTAGACTTTTCAATTATAGTATCTATGTATAAGAGAACCAGCTGGTAGATCAGCTTTAGCAGAAAGTGGCACAAGCTTATAAACGGATGACTGTATATTTAAAAAAAAAAAAACTAAAAATCCAACATGAGTTTGCGGGTAATCTCTCTGAGATGAGTATTCGTAATCCAACATGGGATTTCGTGTAATCTTTCAGAGAGTATTCGTCATCCAATATGGGATTGCGGGTAATCTTTCTGAGAGTATTCGTCATCCAACATGGGATTGCGGGTAACCTTTCTGAGAATATTCGTCATCCAACATGGGATTGCGGCGATTGCGGGTAATCTTTCTGAGAATATTGGTCATACAGCATGGAATTGCGGGTAATCTTTCTGAGAGTAATCGTCATCCAATATGAGATTGCAATTTGGAAAAGTCATTCCGGAAAAAGTGATAAATGTCAGTCAGTAATAAATTTTTGTGGCGTTTGCAACTAGGAACAACTACAATTTACCATTTCGTGATCCACTACAAAAAAATAGGAATCACTCATCGCCTAGAAAATTAAATCACAACAAAAACCCTTTTTAAAAGGTCCCTTCTTCCAAAACAACTGATATCAATTTAGGTGACGCTTGCAGCTTCCGAACGCACAAAATTCTTTTGAAATATTTTCACTTTTGATTAAAAAAATGCGTCACAAATGCCGGACCCGCCAATGTAATAATTTTTCTACTCTTTCAGCTTTCATACGCAAAAATTTCATTTCCTGTACAAAAATACATCCCACAAAGTCAAATTTTTGCATTGTGAAAGCTGAAAGAACAGAAAAACTATAACACTGGGGGTCCGGC
>CM055403.1:126075857-126097415 GCA_029228625.1 Pseudolycoriella hygida
TTCAGGACAAGAAGAAGAGGACCTTAGATACTTTTTTACCAATTGCGACAACTCCAGCGATAGCATCAACCCAGGATTCTCCTGCAACTTCAGTTCTGAAACAAACTCCAGTGGTAAAGGAAACTATCTCAACGAGTATGGACGTCACACCAACGACTTAGCATGCAACACTACGTGTCAGGGTCGGATTCAGTCGCGAATTTCTGATTTCTTCCATCATAGTGATAAACCAATCGGATGTAACGCTATTTTGACGGATGTAGACGTATTTTGATTCCATTCATCCCATTAAGTCTGATGTTTCAATTTCAAAGAGTAATATCAGTTTATATTATCAAAATGTTCGCGGATTAAGAACTAAAACTGATGATTTTTCTAATAACTCCTTGACGTGTGACTACGATGTTATAGCACTGTCTGAAACATCGCTCAATTCGTTATTCTTTGACAGTGAACTATTCAATCCTAAACAGTTTTCAGTTTACAGAACTGATCGGTCTGAATTAAATAGCGTACATCAGAGATATGGAGGTGTTCTGATCGCTGTCCGATCATCTTTACCTAGCGAATGCGTTCTGGTGCCCGGCACCGACAACGTCGAAATGGTTTTAGTTAAGGTGCAGCTTCAAAATCATTCGCTTTTTGTCTGTTGTCTTTACATCCCTTCAGGCTCTTCTGTAAAAGTATACACCGAGTATCACGATGCATTAGAAAAGACACTGAAATTTATAGACCTGGATGTTAATGATGAAATGTGTGTTTTAGGAGATTTTAATTTAACCCTTGTTGATTGGATTCCTGACCGTTTTAATGACAATATTGACTGCATTGATGACTTGATCAGTGGTCAAGACGAATCATGTGATAGTAATGTGATGCTCCCTACTAAAGTTGGTGAAGGAACGAAAGCCGATATCATCTATCTTATGATGAGTGGTAACCTTCATCAAGTTAACAGCGTTCGCAACTATTATGGAAAGATTTTGGACCTCGTCTTTTACAGCAATCCGAATAACGTCAAAGTCATTAAATCTGATGTTCCTATGAGTCGAATTGATTTGTATCACTATCCTATCGAAATAGTTATTTCAGTAGACTTAGTTGAAAGCATCGAAAATATTGGAAGTGAGGAATCACAAAGTGAATTTAACTTCAAAAAAGGCCTAAATAACCATTTTCAGTCTATTGACTGGAATCAACTGATGTCAAACGTTTCTGACGTTGATGACATAGTCAACGTATTTTACGATGTTTTGTTAGATGGATTAGAGAAATTTATTCCGCTCAAAAAGAAAATGGTTATTAACGATCCACCCTGGTATAATCAGAGTTTACGCAATCTAAAAAATAGAACAAGCAAAGCTCACAAGCGATTTAAAAATGAAACAAACCCAGACGAAAAACTGAAACTAAAAATGAATTTTTTGTCCATTAGTAAAGAATTTCACTCCTTGCGTGACCAAGCCTTTCACAAATATTTGACTAACACCGAAGAAATGTTAACTTCTGATCCTTCAAAATTTTGGTATTACGTGAAGTCGCTAAAAAAGACTACAGGCTACACTTCAATTATGTCTAGAGGTAATAAGAAAGCTGGTAATCCTAACGAAACGTGTAATCTATTTGCTGAATTCTTCGAAAGCGTTTATGTAGCTGACAATGATACTAATTCTAACTTATCGGCAAAAATGAACCCCATAGAAAAGCGCATTGACATTGGATCAATTTCTTTTGAGATCCAAGACGTTTTGAACCATTTGAGTAGTATAGACACGAGTAAGGGTGAAGGTCCTGATAAAATCTCTCCGATTTTATTAAAAGCCTGTGCTGAGAGTCTGTCATCTCCGCTACTTTTCAACTCATCCCTCGAAACTGGAAAATTTCCAACAAGATGGAAGACTTCTTATATTACCCCAATTTTTAAAAGTGGTTCTAGAAGTAATGTCGAAAACTACAGAGGCGTAGCCATTCTACCAACAATAGGAAAACTACTTGAAGCCATCGTCACCTCTATTTTATCCACAAAGTTCAATCGAATAATTTCAAAGTCACAACATGGCTTTATGAAGCGCAGATCTACAGCGACAAATTTAGCTGAGTTTGTTAGCTATGCTACCAAAGTTATGGAATCTAGGCATCAGCTAGATGTTATATACACTGATTTCCGAAAAGCATTTGATAGAGTAAAGCATTCGATTCTTTTGCGCAAATTGAACCAAATGGGTGTTCATTCAAACCTGTTAGCATGGATTGCCTCTTATCTTAATGGACGTTCACAATTCGTCAAATTAGGGAATTGCTCCTCTCGAATGTTCAATGTAACCTCTGGTGTTCCTCAAGGTAGCCATCTGGGCCCCCTCTTGTTCTTATTATTCATGGACGATGCTACTAAAGTCTTCTCTTCTTCAGTTTACTTAATGTATGCTGACGACTTGAAAATTTTCGCTAGAATCAAAAATGTTCTTGACGCAAGTGCTGCTCTCCAACGTGACTTGAACAGGTTTCTACAGTGGTGCAAAATCAACCAACTTTATTTGAACGTCGATAAGTGTAAGGTTATCTCCTTCACCCGAAAGAGATCCAAAATTGAGTTCGGCTACAATATCGATGATGTTGTGTTGACTCGTGTTAAGGTAATTAAAGATTTGGGAGTCCTCTTGGACCAAAAATTGACATTCAGTAAACACATTGAATATATAATTGCAAAAGCTTACTCAATGCTTGGCTTTGTTATGAGAACTTGTAAGCAATTTAAAAATATTAAAACTTTAAAAAATATATACTTTGCCTATGTCCGTTCTTACTTAGAATATGTTTCAGTTGTTTGGCATCCTTATCAGGACACATTTGTTGACAGAATTGAATCTATTCAGAAAAAATTTTTGATGTACGCACTGAGGCGGACGGTGAAAAGGGACGAAAACTACAAGCTCCCGCCATATATTGAGAGATGCGATTCGATCAACATTGAAACACTCGCCCGACGCAGAATTAATGCTTGCGCACTTTTTGTATCCGATCTGATGAATGGCAATATCGACGCACCTAATATTAAAAGCAAGGTCATTCGTAATTCTAGACCCACTCGTGCCGATGACTTTCTCGTTGTCGACGAACACAGGACAAAATATGGTCTTTATGAGCCAATTAATAACATGTGCATGGCATTTAACCGCTTTTCACTACTGTGGTTTCCAAACATACCACGTGTATCGTTCAAGATGACTATCAGGAAGTTGAAAATTGCGTACAAACTTAATGGTAAGACCAGAATTTCATAAACTGACAAACTTGAAAGTGAAAACTCATTGCCAAATGGTTTAACTGTTCCAATGAAAATTGGTTCTCACTCGACCAATGCAAATTGGTTTGTTACCTAATCAAAGCCTGATTAGTCTCTGCTCACGCAGTCGATGTGACCGTAACACGTCACAGATAACTAACCTTCACTTTCAGGTGGAACCATGAAAGACCGCTCCCACCCAAGAGGCGTAGATGGGTTTTAATTGGAACAGCGATGTCGTCATATATGTACAGTACATTCAACAAGTCTTTAAATGTTTAAACACATCTTAAAAAAATGTTTTGCTTAATTGTTAAATTTTATTTATTGTACAACATTTGTTTTTGAAAAGATCGATTTTTTACTGGCTGCGCCATTGTGAGCAGTCTTTTTTTTCGCCTTAAAATTGTATGTAGTCAGGATTATTTGACGAAATAAATAAATAATAAATAGCTTAAATAAACTCATTCTATTTTAAATAGAAAATATTCACTAAATCGTGTTTTATTCACGTTTCATTTGATTTCATTGATTCCATTGTATATTGTTTATTCGGAATTATTGCTCCTATGCGTGCGCGTGACATAGACGACCATAAGTCACATTTATGTGATGTATATGTAGCAGTACAGCTCTGCCCTAATTTGCATACGAAACTTTTGCGAAAGAGACAAAAACTTTGTGTGGAATTTTGTATAGATTTTTTTTTCTCTCTTTCGCACTAAGATTCTTATGCAAATTACGGCAGAGCTTCGATGTGGAATTCGAGTATACTGTGGCTGGCAAATGAAAACCAGCCACTCCAAATGTCAACAGAGATTTCAAGTCCACTTTCGTTTCATCGATATTTCTCTTTCTCTCCTTTGTCACATTTCATGTATGCATACACGTGTGTGTGTGTGTGTGTGTGTGTGTGTACACATTTTGTTGCCGGAGAGAAGGAGAAATATAGATGGAACGAAAGTAGACTTAAAATCTCTGTTGACAACTTTCACCATAACGTTCAGGAATCTGCTTTCTTTTTTCAAATTTTGACACGAAATTACAAAAAATTCTTTTGGTTTTATGTGTTTTTCAACAATTTTTCCTAAAATAAACCGTTTCTTACTAATTAACAACATAAATATTGATCACTGGAATAAACTATAGAACCGTCTTTATGCAATCATCAATAACTTTGATTAAGAATTAAAATGTCAACAATCATGACAGCTCTCACGACTCTACCCATATCACCGACGTGGGTATAAATTTAACACTCTCTGTGAACGTTGACAGCTCTCACTAACGATTAACTAAACGAAGAATTAATTGATGTACGCGCTCTCAGAGTGGCTGGTTATTATACGTACGTCACAGAAAATAAAAAGAAGTAAAAGTTTTCTATTTATTATAGAATGTCTTTACAATTTTTATACAACAAAGGTATCGAAACTGTATGAAACAAAATTGCAGAGAATAGAATAATTTGAATAACGAAATGTATTTGATTAAAGTTCAATCACAACAAAAACCTTTTTAAAGGTAAAGTGTGACGCAGTCCCTAATGTCTACTTCCAAAATTAATGATATCAGTGGAGGTGACGCTTGCGCTGAAAATACGCATACATTTCCTTGACGACAACGTTACCCTGTGTTCAAAAAATCGCGTCACAAATGCCGGTGATGGTGATGGTGATTAGTGATGGAACCATGCGTGACATTCGGATCAGTTAATTCTGTGTACTCAGCCAGAAGTTTTCGAAATTTGTTGCTCGAGTCGTATGCCTATTTGGGAAATTTCTCCCGTCGAGTTCAGATTAGTTGTGCGGTCGATCAATTTCTTGTCTCTTAAATCGATTAACAGACCGTAATGAACTATGAAGTCAGCTCCTAGAATCGGCTGTTTCACATTCGCTATGATGAATCTCCAATTGAATTTTCTGTTTAAACCCAGGTCCAGTGTTAAGCGTTTCTCACCATAGGTTTTTATTGGTGTTCCATTTGCAGCAAACAGAGCAGTTGGATGTGGTGCATTTAATAAATCTTGAGAAGTCGCTGGAATTACACATACGTCAGCACCCGTGTCGATGAGAAATGTTGTCTTCAATTTTCGTTCGGCTACCATGAGTCGATTGATCGATGCGGGATGGTTGAAACCAACAACGTTTGTGTTGTGTGAATGGAGGTTTTGATTTACCGATGTCGGTTGGTGAACAATAGCTGGGAAGGCCAATGATGATTTTCGACTTGCTTTTAGGATCGATGACATCATCAAATATTTGCCTGGAGTTTTGTTGATGTTTGGTGTCGTGTTGTTATCGCCAATGTGGGGAAGTTCGTTATTTGAATCGCTTGTCTTACACTTTTCCGATGAATCTACGTTGGGAGATATTTTTACGCAGCGCTCCGACTCGCTTCGATGATGAGTGGCAAGCATAAGACACGGATTCAACGGCGGTAACGAACTTATTAGTTTTTTGAGTTGAATTTGCATGGTACGTCGGGTTCGGAACACTTATCGGCATCATCACCAAATTTGTAGTGATACCAACAAATATCGTACTTCTTTTTTCCGCCGACTGTGCTTGGACTACGAACTTGTTGCGCTTTCCCTCTTGACTTAGATCTCGATCTGAGCGAGAACGTTGACCGTGTTGATCCGAATTCTGCTTGTTCAACGCCTCTACTGCCTTTGTAAGCTGAGCAATGCACTTTTCCAGACTTGAATTTGCGGAATTCGTTGAAGTGACGGAGTTGATGTTGTTTAGGTTGCCAACCTCAACAATTTTGTCCGCTATTTTCGCCAATTGCGGTAGAGCTGCTGTGTTTGTAGACAAAATCACTCTGACCTCAGTTGGTAAACGCTTAAGCCAGAGTGTTTTCAAAAGCTCCTCCGTTATCTCAGGTGTGCTTAAACGACGCATTTCGTTCAACATTCCAGACGGTTTTCGATCTCCAAGAACTGCATCTTGGAGTAGCTTCGTTATCTTCTTGTGGTGTGAATCCGAAAAATGCTCGAGAATTTTAGTCTTCAAATTACCGTACTTATCGTCCGTTGGTGGTTCAAGAACTGCATCTGCAACTTGTGTCAAAATTCGACTTTCGATTGCACCAACGACGGTATTGAATTTCGTGACATCAGTTGTAACTTGAGCAGTTACGAATTGTGCCTCTATCTGCGCGAACCATATTTCCGGTGAATCGTCCCAGAATGGTGGTATCTTTAATCCAACTCGTTGAATTATTGCCGGTGTTTGTAGATCATTCCCTTGTTTCTGATTATCTGTCATGTCGATGACAATGAGGTGCTCCCACGACTCAATTATTGGAAAATTCACGAACTGTGAAACAAACAAACTTTGGTGAAAGCTCTTCTTTAGATTTTAACCAGTAAGTCTTCACAGCTTGCCGAAATGTTATGTGTATTGGCTAGATGTGACGTAACCCAGGCAATGTATACGTAACGTAACTATGTGTATCGTGCGGCAGCGTATTGACTTTCGGATGACGTCACTGACGATTTAATTTGCACGACAATAAAAATGGCAACGAGCTATGCTTTTGACGACTTTTTATTGCTATTCCTTTGTATTTACACTGAATTTTTTTCACTATGATCTTTGCATTTCTTGCACTATATGTCCTTTTATGATCGAATCACGACACTCATGCCGTGATATTTCCTGCCCGATCACCGGATTCGACTTTTTTACCACACGCGGTCCAATACAATGGAGTCATGCGACACCATAGAACCGATTGTCTCTGCTGAGAATGATTATCGAATTTGCCGGCAGAAATCAAATTGGTTCGAGCACTTGCGGTTTACTGTTAATATTCCCGGTAATTTTCAAAAATCACACACTGTGACGTGACCGGCAAAATGGAGTGCAAAGACTGATTTTGTTAACTTTCGCTGGATAATGTAATGTCCGGTCGGTCGATCTAAGAAAATTGAATTCGTTTTCTACGTATGGAACTTTTTCACTTACACACGTCGATCGGGTCACCAATTGGGGCGGACGTTGTTCGAATCAATTTAAAATGCACGTAATTTTCTTAAAAACTATCTTTATTAGATTGCCCACATACAATTGGGATATAAACCTATAATCACCAATCGCGAAAATTTCTCAAAGCTAAAACATCGCACTGAACTTCGTGATATGTACGATGTAATATATCATATTCCTTGCTATGGCTCGGGTCCTGATCAATTTTGTGCTAATTGCTATGTGGGCATTACGGGTCACAAACTACATGTAAGGACAGAACAGCATGAATATGATTTACAAAAATTCAACAGAACGCAAGACCTTAACAACACGACGGCCTTAGTACACCATTTTTATGATACAGGACATGCTCCAGATTTTGAGAAAGTTTCTGTTTTAGCGGTGGAACATAATTACATCAAAAGAAGAACGCTTGAAGCGTTACATATTTTATCCCACTCTACATCGATAAATTTTAGACGTGACACAGACAATATTTGTGCTTCTTACAGAAGTTTACTTCCGCTAGCAAATCGTTCCATTGCACATTAAACCATTCGTTGATATTCAACAAGGCACGGTCAATATTAGTTTAAATTTTAGGGAGTTCATTGATGTATATATCTGTTTAGGACTAACATTGTAAGTTCTCTAATTTAGTGCAATATCTTTGAAATTTAGTTTATAAGTAAATATTATCTTTGTAACTTATAGGGCTGAAGATGTTACAATAAAGTAACGAAACGTCCGTCCGGTTATTAAAAAACCGTTCTTTTATTTTGATCGAGAAGCGAACTAATATGTCACTTTCAATTTATTTTTTACCTGCACCATATGTGCGCATTTGCAAACCTTCGAAAAGCCTTCGTAAGCATTGCCGTTTTTGCAAATAGTTGAACATTTTATTACTTCGTATATTGTAAAGCGAAACAAAGTTTTCGAACATTCTACGACTATGTAACCTTGAGACATAGACCTTAAGACTATGACATTGAGGTCATAAAAGGCGCAGGAACGTCTCTATAATGTATTACAATGAATGAGGTCATAAAATCATAAAATAAGGGTTCTCATACAAATGTGCATGCATTGTTGACGCCATTCAAAGCAACGAAAAATGCAACAAAGAAAAATTTCTGTCCGTCTGTCAACACGATAACTCGAGTAAAACTCAACCGATTTTCAAAAACTTCTAGGTAATCGAAAAATCTTTTTTGGGATTGAATCTGGGCACTGTCGGCCCAAGAGCCGCCGAGCTAGTGCGGTTTAGTGGTTCTTGGTCTTTTGTACATAGCTCGAGTAAATCTTCTCATATTTTCAAAATAGAATTGGTGGCCGGTCTCTTTGGTGTTTAATGCTAAGGCCGAGGTCAAGTTTGGCAACCGATGTCGAATTTTCATATTGTTTGAAATTTTCAATTCTCTTCCCTTTCTTCTGGACTGTTTCTCAGACATCATAAGACAATAAGATTGTTATAAAAAAATTCTTCTCTTTGATTAAAATATCTCCCGATGATGACATAGAATAGGTCGAAACGTCGAGAAACAAAATTTCTAATCTTTTGTTATTAAAATCAATTCACCAGCGCTTCGCTCCCATATAATATTCAATTCGAGATCAACACGGCACAACGGAATGATCTTTATCAAAGCATGCAGGACAAGCCGCTCATACAATTCACCCTTTAACAACGCCTGTCGTATGTTCAATGCCATATGCAATATTATCAATCCAACGTTGCCCCACGTTCAGTTCCGTAACGCACTTCTTCAATTACCTGATTCCGATTTGAGCCAATTTTTAAATCTTTGATACTATAAATTATGTGTTACTTGATTATGGTGACGATAAGACGATGACCTGTCTGTGATATTTACTAACCTATCTGACCTATTTGTAATACCTATGACGATCTATTGTGATTGACGAACTTTTTGTGATATTTTCGACTACCTTTTGGTAAATTTTAACGAACTATTGTGATACTAACCTAAGACAATATAATTGTAATATATACTAACAGTCCGTTTGTATAAAGCTGACTTAAAATGAAAAATAAATGAATGAATGAATGAATAAATGGCACATCAACCCCAGCAATACAAAAATCTTCAAGGAATAAAAATGGAGGGAAATATTTTTGTTTATGTAAGTATTTATCCGAGGCCTCTACTGAGGACCCTAGGTCGGTGCTAAGGTCGGCCCTAGACAAAAAAATGGTTTTTCGCTATGTTGTAGCAAAAATTGAGATGAATATTTTTGTCTGTTTGGGGGTCAATTTTGTGCTTTCGGGAAGGTTTTTTTACACCGTTTTTTCGGACGGGTTCTTCAATATTGCCCTATCGGCAATTTCCAATACAACTTAATGTGGACGTAATTTCAAACGTTTAAGAGTTAAGGCAATATTTGCTTAAATACGTTCGAGTCTTTTCGTAACATCAACTCTGTTTGCTGCATCTATTCTGATACGTACGGGTGATTTGAAGCGAAAAATTACAAAAATTTACAAATTTATTACCTTTTGTGATTTTTTCACAAAATGTGAACAAAATGATAATTTCAAAACCTAAGTTCAAATCCAGATTCTTTTCCTTCGGCTCGGACATGCAAACTCTACAACTCGTCAAAACAACATTTTCCAAAGCTTAATGCTTAAAAACACACTTGTGAGTTTGGCTTGTATTACAAAATTGATCCCTCATGTAATGAATGATTTCCGACGTATCTATAATATATCTATAACTAGTAAATACCCCCGCCCCTAGGGGCTACGCAGGCTTTATCATTTTCGCTTTAACATTAAAGAATAGGTTACGTAGTCGAAACCCCCGCCCCTAGGGGCTACGTAGGCTTTATCATTTTCGCGTGTTGTCTATTCAGAGAGCCATATTTTTTTTCGTTTTAAATAATGATGCGTAATGTTCCAACTTCCCCCGTACTCCACTTCCTCCGTGGAACGTATGCAACGTTCCCCGTATTCCACTTCCCCCGTATTCCACTTCCCCCGTATTCCAAGTTCCCCGTATTCCACTTTCCCTGTATTCCACTTTCCCTGTATTTCACGTTCACCGTATGCAACGTTCACCGTATGTAACGTTTACCGTATGCAACGTTCACCGTATGCAACGTTTACCGCATTCCAAGTTCCCCGTATTCCACTTCCCCCGTATTCCACTTACCCCGTATTCAACGTTCCCCGTATTTCAAGTTCCCCGTGTTCAGCGTTGCACTTGCTATGTATTCTACTCTGACACTTCCCCGACCAAATCTCTAAGACGACATCTTGACTGACTTTTAGCCGATTTTCAATTATGACCCGTTTTTTACCCATAACTCCCTTATTTCAAAACAATATCCCAACCGGAACATGTTTTCTCGACGTTTTGCACCATACCCGACAACATATAAAAAAAAAAATTTCAATAATTTTCGTGCAGCGGAGCAAATTTTTGCCCATTTTTGCCTCCTTTGACCGACCCTGGACACCGAACCGCTCAACCGATTTTCTTAAAATCGGTTCTGCTACCTTCACACTGTCGAAACCTTTCAAGTGACACCTCACTGGCCTCATTCCAGCAACTACCGGCCGAGATATTGGTTAATAAGTGCTCCAGCTCTGGATAAAATCGCCAAATAATGACCTATAGCTCGGTAGTATAAAACTTTTTCACCCAACATTGTTCAGCAAATTTGTTGCCCCACGCCTCCACTATCGATTGGCACTCAAAAATTATCTCTACTTTGTCCAACAGCAAAAGTTCCCTAACAACAAAGTGAGGAAACCCCAAAATTTTAACAGTTTTCCTTACGTTGCTTCTCCGCATAAAGCCGGATCAAAAAACTTTCTTCTACAAACTTGTAGGCCATCAAAAACTCTAAGATTTTGCTTCGCCGACCAAATCTCTAAGACGTCATCTTAACTGACTTTTGGACGATTTTCAATTTCAAAAATTATTTCTACTTTGCCCAGCTTTGTTCTACTTTGTTCTACCCATCAACATCAACAACTTTCCCGAAGAAACCGAAGGCGTAACTATTCTCATTCAGAAAATACCAAAAATCCAAGATGGCGTCACTTTCATAGGTGGCAGCCATTTTCTTAGGATTCATAAAGATGCTACTCACAAAACTCTAAGACTTTGCCAAAGAAACCTATCGCCCAACTCGCATATATTCCAAGATATTTTTAAAAACATAAAAATTGGCCCAATGTCCAACTGCCCGACATTTTCACCAATGCTGGTGACTTCTACCCACTAAACTCTAAGACTTTGCCAATGAAACCTATCGCCCAACTCCCATACATTCCAAGATATTTTTAAAAACATAAAAATTGACCCAATGTCCCACTGCCCGACATTTACATCAACCAAAAATATGTATAAACAAAATCAATGCATCATTTCGTTCCATACAAATAATTCCTTACAAAGAAAATATTTGAATACGCCACATGATTTCATTTCATTTAATACAAATAAAAAAAAATATTTAAATACGCCTCACAATGCGTAAACACATAAATACATTGAAAGTATTAGTGAATGAAGCCACGTGCATAAAATAGTTTTTTCGTTTCTTGCTTTTTACATTTGTTCTCACACACACAACAATAAATTCTCCCTGAACAAATTTCTCATATGAAAATAATAACGAAGTATAAATTTTTCAAAATTTGTAAAAGCATTGTAGAAATGTTATACTTCACAGGAAGTACACGGTTTTAAATGTATAAATACTACTTTTCAATTCGCTTGAAAGTATCGCCGGTTGGTGATGTCCAGCGCTAAGCGTCGTTGCAAAACGATGCTAGGTGCGGATGGCGATACTGTTCTTATATGGGAGACCGCTCCCATAATAAGAGCGCATTATTTTTGTTAGACTGCTTCATTGCGGTCAAAAGGGACTAATTTCGTTCTCTGTCTCTAGGTTTCCCTTGTGGTTTTCTCTTTCCCCTCGAAATTAGGTTTGCATTGCTTTTTTGGGTTAAGAAAAGCAATGCAAAAGGGAGGGTTTAGTTCCTCGGAACTCTTCAAGCAGGTCGCACGTAGGTAGATTCACATGTGAATCTACTTTTGCATTGCCTTTTTTTTTATTCATATAAGGCAATGCAAAACGACTTTTTGCTTTAGTTCCTCGGAACTCTTCAAGCAGGTCGGACGTAGATAGATTCGCATGGGAATCTACTTTTGCATTGCCTTTTTTTTGAATTCATATAAGGCAATGCAAAAGAATCTACTATTGCATTGCCTTTTCTTTGGCTTTCGGCTTATAAAAGGCAATGCAAAACGACTTTTTGCTTCAGTTCCTCGGAACTCTTCAAGCAGGTCGGACCTATGTTGGTTCACGCTGGAAATTTGTGACCGACAAACCGACAGACAGACAGACAAACAGACAAACTTTTGAATTTTATAATTATAAATAGACTTTATTAAACATCAATTGATAGTAGATTATTGAACAGGCCAGTAAGTGACGCGTTAAATAATTGTATTTTTGAATATACAGGAATAACATACAAACAAATAATTACGCATCGAGGAATGTTTTTAAACCTTCGGCTCGGAATCTAAACTCTACCCTCGTCCAAAAACAGTTCTCAAAGCTATTTCCTGAAAAACATTCCGAGATTACGTAATTGCTTGTTTGTATGTTATTCCTGTATATTCAAAAAAATTATTGGACCCGTACGAAGTACAAAGGTCCTATACGTTTACTACAAACAATTTTATTGTAACATGGGGTAGATCGAGGTGGGAGGGGGGGATACATCTATTATCGTCTAGAGATGACGAATCAGCAATAAAAAAAATGTCCGTCCGTCCGTCTGTCCGTCTCCACTTTTTTTTCCAAACGGCTCAACCGATCAGCCTATACTTTTTTTCCCTGAAAGGTACATGCCTCCCATGATTCAAGTTCGAAGATGAGCAAAATCGATGAAGTGGTTCCGGAGATATGGTCGAGGAAGTGACCAAAAACATGGTTTTTCGAGGGTCGGTGAAACATTTTTGCAAATATCTCAGCAAGTAAAGCACGGAAATTGCTCAATTTGGTGTCAAATGAAAGCATTTGATACCAAAAAACTGAGGATTTTTTTTGTTGGAATCAGGTCAGGGGTCTGGGCACTGGGAGCCATGGAATGGGCGAAAATAAATTTCTCTGCCCAAATTGATAAGAGATAGTTTTTTTTCAGTATTTGCTTAAATACGCAATACAGAGATTTACTTTCAAAGGCAAAGTTATAGAGAATCAAATTTTAGCGAACACGCGTTTCAGGGTTTTGGGTAAATATGGCCCAATCCTGGTATATGGCCACTTCCATAATTGGGCATGATGACCCGGATCTCCAGAACTGTGAGAGTTAGAAAGTTGGTTCCAAAGGCGAAGTTGTAGAAAAATAAATTTAAGCGAACACGTGTTTCAGGGTTTTGGGAAAATGTGACACAATCCTGGTGTATGGCCACTTCCATAAATGGGCAGGATGACCCAGATCTCCAGAGCTATGAGAGGTAGAAAGTTGCTTCCAAGGACAAAGTTGTAGACAATAAAATTTGAGATAACACGTGTTTCTGGGTTTTAGGGAAAAACGACTTAGTCCTTGGATATAAGCTTTTCTAGATTTTCTAGAGACGTACTTCGGTAGGGCCTTTGACATTACCTTGGGTAATTTCTATGGATCTTTGAAATTCTTACAGATATAAAAGAACAGAAAACGTTGGATTGTTTGCTTATTTGTATGTTTAGGTACGTTCGAGTCACTTTGCCACATCTATTCTATTTGTCACATCTATTCTGATACGTACGGGTCCTTGGTTATGTTTTAACTAGGCTCTTACAATGGCCTGTTCAATATGCTGGTTTATCTGAAAAAGCGGTCGGTATAGGTGGAAGAAATTAGAGAATTTATCACAAAAATTTTTGAACTATTTTTCTTGTCTAATTATTGATATCTTTTTTTATTTTATTTTTCTATTTTTTCAATCCTCAACATAAAGTGCTTTAAGCATATTTTTTCAAAACTATTATTCTATTTTTTTTTTTTTTACATTTTAATTAAATCAAAATCAATCTATAAAACTCTTTTCTATTTTGTTTAAAAACTAAAGACCAAAAACCTAAAACCAAAAAAAAAAAAAAACTATAATTTCTTAACTGAAAACCCAAATTTTTCAAATATTATCAAGCAACTTAAAACCAAACTTAAAACCGAGCAGTAACTAAATAGGCTTCTGCCTCTTTAGCTCTGCTATTCGAATTAGTTTTGTCCGGTGAGTTGAAATAGTATATTATGGAGCGAAGGTCAAGTTTAAAAATATACTATCAAAACACTAATGGTTTGAGAATGAAAACGAAAGACTTTCGTACTGAACTTATCACTTACTCATATGATGCAATCTTGTTATGTGAGACCGGACTTAATGATTGTTTCTATGATAGCGAATTTTTTGACAACCGCTATGTTACAGGATTGATAGGAATAGACAGTTGACGGGGTTATCTAAAGGTGGCGGCTGTTTATTTGCTGTCAAAAGCTCGTTATCTTCAATGAGAATGCCAGACTGGGAGCTAAGTAAGGAAGATGTATGGGTGTCAATTCACCATGACGATGGTTCTAGAACTAATATTAACGTTAGATACATAGAGATTGGAAGTAAATTGGAGGCATATTTAACGCATTTCAAAAGAATCAGCGACATTGTTACCAAGGCGGATGTGAAGGACTCTTTCATACTGATAGGCGATTACAATATGGGGGATAGTGTGCTATGGTCAAATGATTCGAGCGTTTATAAAGCTGTGTTAAATGACCACACATTGTTCGATAAGCGCATACCTTGTGAGCTCTTTAACTTGCAAGCGTTATGTAGCTTAAATCAATATAACTTGATCCCCAATGGAAAAGGTAGAATGCTCGACCTGGTGCTCTCAGACATAGACCAGAATAAAATTCGTGTGGTAGGCTGTCAGAGCCCACTCGTCTATGAAGACACTCATCATCCGGCATTAGTCATTGAGGTTGATGTGAGCCCTTTAAGTTATGTTCTTGAAGATAGGCCAGCTAAGACCAATTTCTTTAAGGCGAACTATGAGGGGTTAAATCTCCAATTTTTGCAAATTGAGTGGGAAGTTGAATTGGGAGGCTTAGACATAAACGGAGCAGTAGCCAGGTTTTATGAGATCATTGAAACTTTCATAGATGAAATTCCCAAAGTTACGACCTCGACTAAAAATTACCCAGTCTATTTTACGGCTAAACTTATAAGAATGATTAAAAAGAAGGCTCGAGCAAGAGCTGCAATGAATAAGTGTAATAATGGTTCTAATCGAAAAAAATTTGCTGATCTGAGAAAAAATGTTAAAAGGGAAATAAAGAACTGTTTTTCTAACTATGTCGATGATTGTGAGGTGAAGATAAAAACTAATACGAAGTGCTTCTTTTTTGCCTTCACTAAATCATTAAGGAAAACAAACTTCTTATTGAACAACATGAAATTTGGCAATGTTACTGCAAATGGTAGGTCATCAATATGTGAGTTGTTTGCTAACTTTTTTACATCTGTTTATGATGAGCAAACAGAAGATGTGAGGAATGTCCTGGAGCCGATTACTGACTTGAATGATGGTATGGATATTTTGATTACCGTTGAAGAAGTTCAAACAGTTCTGAAAAGTTTTGATAAAAACAAGGTATCTAGTCCGGATGCCATTCCTATGATCTTCTACATGAACTTAGCTACATCATTAGCCAAGCCGTTGAGTATATTGTTCAACAAATCTTTGAGTGAAAAATGTTTTCCTGATGTATGGAAAAAAGCTTTCTCACGCCGATTTTTAAGGATGGTGACAAACACGATGTATCAAATTATAGAGCTATTTCAATTATCTGTGCAATATCCAAAATTTTCGAAAGGTTACTGTTTGATAAGTTGTTTATCCGATTCAAGGATAAAATTGAAACTTCACAGCACGGTTTTTTTGCAAAACGGTCAACCTTGTCTAATCTGATGGGGTTTGTTACTTCTGTGTCTAAGGCTATGGCGAACGCTGGGCAAGTTGATGTTTTATATACTGACTTCTCGAAAGCATTTGACAGGATACGGCACGATCTTTTGCTTATGAAGCTAAGGAAGTTCGGATTCAGTGAATCACTAGTCCACTGGTTCGCCTCATATCTGTCAAATCGTTCACAATTTGTCGCCATTGGAGGGGGTCTCTCCAAAGAAATTAAGCCAAGATCAGGTGTCCCTCAAGGTTCTGTCCTCGGTCCGTTCCTATTTATTATTTTTATTAATGATCTACTTACATTGCTTCCTTCGTCCTTTGGATTTGCGGATGATTTGAAATTGCTCCAGAAGGTAACTAATGGAGCAGATTGTTATCGTTTTCAGCTTAAAATTAACGAATTGTATAATTGGTGTAAGACTAATAAACTTGATCTGAACATAAAGAAATGTGCCATTATGTCCTTCACACATAAAACGGATTCTAAGAAATTGGACTATTTATATACAATTGGCAATACCATCCTAGATAGAGTAGCATCCAAGAAGGATTTGGGAGTCATAATGGATGACAAGCTTTCCTTCAATGAGCATGTACGCGCAACCACTCGAAAGGCCTATCAGATGCTAGGATTTATCTTTCGTTGTGGAAAATATTTTAAAAATCCCGATAGTTTAGTTGTACTATATAATTCGCTCGTTCGTAATAGATTGGAATACTGTTCCACAATTTGGAATCCATTTTATGATAAATACAATGACATGATAGAAAGAGTTCAACGTAAATTCACACCGATGTACTACTACAAATTTGGATTAATCAAACCGGAATACCCGCACCGTCTGGAGTACCTAAAAATGCACTCTTTAAAATCGAGAAGATTTATGAATGATGAGATAGCGCTCTACAAGATCGTGCATAATTTAATGGACACACCTTTATACAGCTCATTGTCATACTACAACCCAACTAAACCGACTCGTTTACACCATCATCGAACATTTTACACGCCGAACATAACAACGAACGTTGAGTTTAATGCACCAATCAACCGTCTTCAAGAACATCACGATAAATTCTTCTCGGATATTAATTTATGGGTTGGTTCACTTCAAAACTTCAAAACTCGGATAAAAGAGAAAATAAGTTGTCAATTGTTTCCATTTAGGATGTCAAACTAAAGAAATTGAATCAAAGGACTGATAACGCTTTTGCTGAATATGATTAGGATGTTTAATTATAATTATATACTTTTTTTATTTTTTATTAGTAATTGTAACTATTTACTTTTAGATTGGATATGTTATTGGGAGATAATCCTGTTTATTCGATCGTTACATAAATAAATAAACAACAATTTCGGATGTAGAGTACTTTTCATGTTGCGCGAATTGGTATGATTGGCATTTCCGATTTATTTCAGTGTCTGCATTCTTGAATTCTTTTTATATAAGTCTCGAAAATTCGTTAAAATGAGGTTGTACTCAATGTAAGGATTTCTGGATTTTGAAAGCACCCTTAGGTTGTGACTCCTCCTTTTCCACAATGGTACACCGATTTCGTGCAGAATTATGTCCTTTAATGACATTTTGGTACTATTAAAAAGGCCACGTTGGAATCAACATAAAAACGCCCTTTTACCAAGTGAAAATTCATGAAAATGTTTTCACGAATATAGTCAAAGACTTTTTGAAAAATACAGCTTTGCAAAATTCATTCCTTTTTCATACCATTCAGTCATACATCGCTGCATAGAGTCGTTTTGCTATATTTTTCCTTAATCAAAATAAAGTTCTATTGAAGAATCTAACCTGAGTCATCTGATATCTGGTTCGAACTCATTGTGGATCGCTCTTGTCATTTCTAAAGCCTAATTTAAGTTCTTGAGAGTCCGTCTCTTCATTTCTTTAATCAGTTCGTCGCACCGGTCGGAGTATTTTGATAAAACTTTATTTTGATTCAGGAATACGTCATTCGTACAAAGCACGTATTTGTCGGTATATAGTGAGCATAATATCGGCCTATTTTGCGGCCGATAAATACACCATACCGGCCGCTTTCAGATAAAAATATTTCGCAAATATGGCTATGATTATCTTTGAAATCATATTCGATAATCCTCGTCTATGTGTTAATAGTAACTTATGCTATCTAGACAAATTAGATCATGTGATGCAATGGTAGATTATGCACCGCTGTCCAGGATGCTCTATTTTGGCAATTTGGAGGTTATTTCCCGAGCCGAAGGCGTGGGAAATAATCCAAATCGTCAAAATAAACCACCCTGGACAGCGGTGCATATGCTATTTTATCTGCCGAGAAAAGATATATCGAGAAAAACAATTTTGCCCTAGGGAGGAAAATGCGAGATTATCGTTCTAGGCAGATAAAAATTATTTTCCTTTACGTAATAATACGTAATAAAATTATAATTACGTGCAGTTCAGTGATTATGAGATATGGCATTGCTGTCATTACAAACAATTAAAAAGGATGGACAATGTAATTTTAAAATTCATTCATGTTAATAAAAAAAAATAAAGTACAAAATGAAGGAACTATTGGGCGATCTTCCAGTGGCAGTGGCTAATTAAATATGGACCATCAAAGAACAACCTTCATTATGGTAAACAGAACTACTTTCACAACCCAATTGGTTAAACTCCTCAATATTAAGGACACAAATTACCTTCCACACATGGCAAACAAATACGCAACCAATCATTCAGGTATATTTTAGTTCAGTACTATTTTCTTCATAATTCCTTTCGAATCAATTTAAAACGTTATAAATTCATTGCAATGAACATTTCGATATATCTTACTGCATTTCATGTCTGCATCTTATCTTTGAAATACGATACTTATGATGCTTACTACATCTTTTAATCTCCTTTGAATACTATTCTTTTGATTCAGTTAATTTTTAACGCTTTGGCGGACCAGTTCAATATTAATTTCAAAGTTTAATTCCAGTTAATACTTTGTGTTAAACCTTAAATTTTTTAAACAAGTTACAAATTCCAAAATTTTCTTTTTTATTTGTAAATGAGTGTAAAAATAACAAAGTTTACGTAATATTTCAATAACTTATTATAATTTTGCACAAATCAATTTAATAACTTTCCCAACGATACCTTAAAGTAAGTACAGATACCTTAAAATATTCTAGTGTAGTTTGATTATCAAAATATTGACACCTTTACCATTCTCCTAAATAATTATTTAAATATCCTATTTTAAAATCAATTTTTGTAAATGTTGAATTGCAGTGTTATTACTAAGATCGTGAAACCATTACCATTATTGAATATGATATACAGTCAGTCGATCCAACTTGTTCATAATATTTTCCTAATTATTCTAGAATCTCAATTCAGTTACTATTAAAAATATTTTTTTTTTCCACTAAATTAAAACCGTATACCAATACAATATTTTACAATACTTATTAGACCCGTACGAAGTACGTAGGTCTGATGCGTTTACTACTACGTTTGTTACATTGCGAATTCGAACCCGAGAGTAAGGGGGAAACTTTTTTTGTTGCCTCCAGATGACAAATCAGCAAAAAAAAATGCCCGTCGGTCTGTCGGTCTGTCTGTCCGTCAACACGATAACTTGAGTAAATCTTAGACGATTTTCAAAAACTTTTTTTTCCTGAAAGGTAGTCGAAAAATATTTGGGATTGAATATATGGGATTGAATCTGAGCACTGTCGGCCTAAGGGCCGCCGAGCTAGGGCCGTTTAAGTGGTTTTTGGTCTTTTGCACATAACTCGAGTAAATCTTTTCTGATTTTCAAATTTTTTTTTGTTCGAAAGATCTGGGCATGACCGACAATTTGTGGAAGAAACATTTTTCGATTTAAGTCTTTGGACTTAGCCAGGGAACTAGAAAAGAGTCTTTGTTAGGGCCGTACGTGTTTTTTGTACATAACTAGAGTAAATCTCTTCCGATTTTCAAAAATTTTTTTTTCTTTGAAAGATCTCGGCACGGCCGACAATTTATAGAAGAATTTTTGCCTGTGCTTAGGGCTCAAGTGGGCCTCATGTCGGCCCTAACATAAAAAAATGTTTTTTGTTATGTTGCAGAGCAAATTGAGGGAAACATTTTTGTCTATGGAAGTATGTATCCGAGGCCTCTACTAAAGGCCCTATGTCGGCCCTAGCCCAAAGGTGACGTGACATTTCTCCGCCGCAAATAACGCCCGGGGCGTTTTTAACGCCCAGTTCGCTAATAACGCCCGCCCGGGCGTTAATAACGCCCGCACTCCGGGCGCTAATAACCCCCGGGGTGTTAATAACGCCCGCACTCCGGGCGCTAATAACGTCCGGGGTGTTATTAACGCCCGCACTCCGGTTAATAATGTCCAGCTATATAATTCGGTACACGGTCACTATTGAGCTTCAAGAATTAGTTTATTATTTAGAATTAGGGAGTTATTTAAATTAAGAAGCTTAGGACATTTCGATGTACACGTCTCGTTTTGTATTGTTTTTATTCATCCCTTTTACTCAAATTTTTAAATTTCAAAATCGTAGTGCTCAATGACTTTCATAAAGTTTTCATGTAATTTTTTGATTTCTTATTGACAACTTTTTTAAAAATAAAAGAGCAGAGAAAGAAATTCTTCCATCTAGTGGCATTCTGTATGATTCTCCTAATCAATCCCTTCCAGTGACGTTCTGTGCTTTCCCCTTAGTCAACTCTTTCGTGTTGACATTATGTATAAGGAAGATTTTCCTCTAGTCAACTCCTTCTAGTGACATTCTGTATAAGGAAAATGTTCCTCTTACTCAATTCCTTCTAGTGACATTCTGTATAAGGAAGATTTTCCTGTAGTCAACTCCTTCTAGTTACATTCTGTATAAGGAAAATTTTCTCCTTAGTCAACTCTTTCTAGTGACATTCTGTATAAGTAAAGTGCGGCCAAAGTTTATTTTCCACTTTTTGGAAAGACACCAACAGTCACCATTTTCTAGTTGAAATTTTCGGCCTTTGAATAAGGATAAGGATAAGGCTGTATTATATATTATATCATTACATAAAAAGTGGGAAAATAAACCTTCACTGCATTTTAAAATTTCCTCTATTAAACTCCTTCTATTGACGTTCTGTATAAAGAAAATTTTCCCCTTAGTCAACTTTTTCTAGTTACATGCTCTATAAGTAAAGTTATTTATTAAAGTGCCATTTTGTAGCGTTTATCCAATTATTCAGCTGGGCGTTATTAACGCCCGGCGTGCGGGTGTTAATAACACCCCGGGCGTTATTAGCGCCCGGCGTGCGGGCG
>CM055403.1:126104495-126119155 GCA_029228625.1 Pseudolycoriella hygida
CCGACCTCGGGTTAAAGGTTAATGACACAAAGACCGAATACATGATTGTCTCCCCATCGAATCGACAACACGACCAAAGCGTAACAATTGACACACACACATTTAAGGTGGTAGACAAGTTCGTATATCTTGGATCTCTGCTTAATTCTGACAACGTAATCATGGACGAAATCAAAAGACGGATAACCCTTGCCAACCGGAGTTATTACAGCCTGATAAAAATTTTAAAGTCCAAATCAGTAAGCAGGAACCCTAAATGCGCACTGTACAAATCTGTGATAAGACCAATAGTTACGTATGGGTCGGAGTCGTGGTGCATGACTCAGAAAGACGAACTATCGCTGTTCACGTTCGAAAGAAAGGTACTGCGGACAATTTTCGGACCAGTATATGACGAAAATATGAACAGATGGCGCAGACGATTTAATCATGAACTTATACAGCTTTATGGAGAGCCGGACATAGATAGAACAATAAAAATTAACAGACTACGATGGCTTGGTCATGTGCAGCGTATGGACGACAATCGTATCCCGAAGAAACTTTTTAGCACCAAACCGGAAGGCAAAAGAAGTGCAGACTTACTCATTCTTATGTCAAATCTGGAAAATTGGCAATTGAAAACTTTAAGGAAATTTACCCAAAAACTTCAACTTATAATGTTAAAATCAAGAAGAACAAAGCAAAAATTTTACCGAAAAAAATCGGTAATGAAAATCGGTGTTACCTGTTTTTACCGGTTTCCAAAAAAACCGATTAGACCCAGCCCTTCTCGTACAGTTTGTATGGGTCCAAAGTTTTATAGGCCCTGATCGATTCGTTTGTGTACGAGCTACGTCTCCTGACAGGGCCTTTTATAACATACAAGCTAGGAGGAAAAATCCACCCCAGTCCCACCCCAATCCACCCACTTTTTAAAAATCCACCCCAGTGCACCCCACTCATTTTCAACTTGCAAAAAATGTTCCACTCATTTTCTACTAAAAAAATTTCGCCTGCGGCGCTTTACAATGATTCCTAATATTCAGTAATTTTGCAATTTTTAAATTTATTTTATGCAACGCATACTTGAGCATGATAAAAAGTATATATATGAAAATCCATTATACAACAAGTTGTATAATGGATTTTCATTTTACGCTTAAACAAATTTGAGATATTTTTGGTTTGTCAGAGATTTAAATGTCATTAACGTCACATTACATAAGATGTATGCGCTAGAAAGAGATCGCAACGTGCGTCTGATGTATGCATCTTTGTATAGAAAGCTATGTAGTCTGACATTAATGACATTTAAATCTTTAAAAGTACAAATTTTGTTTAAGCGTAAAATGAACGAACTGTATCACTCTCAATTAAAATGTTGTATGAAACATATTGCGAAATTGAAAATTTTTGTCACACGATGTGTTTATCATACTCGCTACGCTCGTATGATAAATTCACATCTTGTTGGGGACTGAACTTAACTTTTTAATCCTTTTGAATATTGACGGCTGGTGACCAGATTTTGATAGCATAATTATCCACGAAATAAGAACTCAATTCTTCTCATAATAGTTCATTTATTCTTGAGTAGCGAAGAATAGTATTGCGCTTGCGAATAGTATTTCGTAGTAGTATTGCGTATAGTATTGCGTATAGTACTGCGCTTCAAATTTCTATACAAGAGAAGATCGACATAATTATTTACATGAAATGAAATTTTCAGACTAATAAAAATAGACTTACATCCAGTGTTCACCGTCCAACAATTTTACATTAATCTTTCAGAGTACACTTCATACAAAGGAAAGGAAAGGAAAGGATTTGATCCTAATAGGAATTCGAATGGTTCTTCCGTTCGATGTAATTTTATCTTCTCATTTACTTAAAAAAGTTCACAAAATATTGAATAATTTCAAATTATTTCAATGCTGATAGATAACCGAACGTTAACTTCACAAAATTAACAAATTTAAGTTCAAATAATAATACGATGACACAGAAATTGATCAATTTTAATTTCCCATCACAAATTTGATCTCGCTTTGTCATCTGCCTTGTTGCAATTAAAATATATTCCGGACGTTCACTTTGCATTAGCAACGAAACTAACTTCATAACAAATTTAAACGAATCTTTATTAAAATACAATCTTCTATTGTCATAAACTCAATTTCGTGTTTTTTAAATTTATTTCAAAGCGAGAAAAAGAAAAAAAAAAACGATTTTTTCAACAAAGCCCAATTTCTGTAGTCAAAATTGGTTCACGTATTGGGTCTCACTCAGCAAAAATTTTTCGCTCGCGATTCCCTCATCTTATACTCAAAGTATTTCAATTTGAAAAAAACTTCACCTGCGGGCGCTTGACACTATTTTTAAATTAATTGCTTCCAGCATAGTTCGTTTTATTCAATAAAGTTTTTCTCGCTCGCTACGCTCGCATAACTTATTTTCTAGCTTGAAAGAAAATCATAAAGAAATTCAGATTTTAACAACGCGAACATAACAGGAATAAGCACAAAAAACTGGGCACTCTTATTAAGACTTTGGGGCCCCTTCAATGGAAAAATTGGGCCCCATGCCGAATATCCCCCCCCAGTTCGAAATCCTTATAAAAGGCTCTGTCTCCTGATACAATTATTCCGTTTATCATAGAATTGAGTGTTTTTCTGGTAATGGATCTTTAATGTCATCATCATCATCATGTACGGATCTGCGGAGTCGAGTTATACCACAATCAAAATCCTCACACGTTCTCCGTACGCTTCTGTTTACGTTTTCTTTTCTCGTATGTACATTCCATTCCAATGACGTTTTACATGATCACGAACAAAAGATTATTTATTTCCCGCCTTGATATTTAATGATTAGTGACAAAAAACAATTTAATGGGTGACAATAGGATAATCAAACTTCAAAGTTATTTTTGCATGAAAAGCCAACACACCAAAAATTCAAATTTTTACCGCTCTATTTTGACAACATACCTCAAGTTAAGTTTAATAAAACTGTTGGACCCGGACGGAATATGTGAACGCTTTTTCTTTCGTCATAGAAATTTTACATGGCATAATGGCATAAATGTGTTCACTTATCCCTGACGGGGGGAACAAGTCGGTCTATTCCAACTGTCTAAATGACATTTTAAACGTCATAATATTGCAAATGTGTTCTTACTTTGTTTGCTAGGGTGGTTGTCAAAAGAAATCGTGTTAAGTTTACACCTCATTGAGAACTAAAAATTTAAGTGAATTTGTAAAAGTGGAAAAAACTAATGAGAGAGAATTCCTTGATGCTGGTAAGACTTGTTAATTTTTTGCATATTGTCGAATTCAATAGTCTATAGGGAACACGAAAAACGCTGTGGAAAATATTGGCATGCGACTTTTTTATTTCCACGTGTTGACATTTTGTGCAAATATTTTCATATGTACGATTTTTTCTTTTTTGGCAATTCTTTTACTAATTTAGATTTATTTGAAAAATTGCAACAAAAACTCGTCTAGAGACATGTGTTGGACAATTCAGTTTTTCTTTAGCGTATCGGAATGTGCGAATTTGCAAACGATTGAAATCGCATCGCACCACCAACATGATCAACGCTTTAGCGCGTTGAGTGTTTTAAGAAAGCAATGACACACAAAATTGATTTGACTTTATGCACTTTCGCTCAACTATGAATCATTTATCTGTAAAAACCTTCACAAATATGCAAAATAATACGAATTTTTCAAAGTCCACTATGAAGAAGGATCTGCTGAAACCATTTTTGGACTTTGGACCAAGAGACTTTCAATTTTTTGGGAGAATTTTAGATAAAATTTTTTCTTCATTCAGTCAACCCGTGATGGGTCGAGGCTGGCGTTATTAAAAAAAAAACTTCATTTTGATAGTTGAAAAACACGTTGTGTTCGAAGAAACTTTGTCACTTTGTTGCATAATATACTATTTCAAAATTCTCGAATATTTGTGGGGATAATTTGTAACGTTGGGTTTGTGTTTGAATTTTTTTAACATATTATAAAGACGAGATGTTTGTATGTTTGTTTGTGAATAACGCTCAGCGTTACATCCCGTTATTTTGGCGTAACGCTATACCCACTGCCATAGAAAAAAAAAATTTTTTCTGTATAAAACACCCGACATGCAGGAATGAACGTAGAATGGAAGAATCGAAAGAATATAGTACAGTATATAGTATATAGTATATATATAGTATATATATAGTATAGAGTATATAGTATATATAGTATAAAGAGTATATAGTAAGTCTCGGGAAAGTGGTTGGTTTTGTGAGTGAAATATAGAGAGTATCGGGAAAGTTGTTGATGTTGGTTTTATGTTATTCTTTTTTGAATTAGAATAGCTAGACAGTTGGTTTCTTCGGGAAAGTTGTTTATGTTGGTGAGAGGACTTTTTGGATGACCTAAGAAAATGGCTGCCAGCTGTCAAAGTGACGCCATCTTGGATTTTATGCTATCTTTTGAATTAGAATAGCTAGACAGTTGGTTTCTTCGGGAAAGTTGCTGATGTTGGTGAGTGGACTTTTATTATGGCCTAAGAAAATTGCTGCCAGCTGTCAAAGTGACGCCATCTTGGATTTTCTGCTATCTTTTGAATTAGAATAGCTAGACAGTTCGTTTCTTTGGGAAAGTTGTTTATGTTGGTGAGTGAAATTTTTTGGTGACCTAAAAAAATGGCTGCCAGCTGTTAAAGTGACGCCATCTTGGGTTTTCTGCTATCTTTTGAATTAGAGTAGCTAGACAGTTTGTTTCTTCGGGAAAGTTGTTGATGTTGGTAAGTGGAATTTTTTGGTACAGGGTATCTGGAACGGGATTTGGAACGGGATCTGGAACGGGATCTGGAAGGAAATTCGGAACTGGATTTGAACGGGATTCGCAACGGGATCTGGAACGGGATTCGCAACGGGATTTGGAACGGGAGCGCCGCAGGCAGGGAAAGGGCCGCAGGCAGGGAAAGCGCCGCAGGCTAATAATTAGCGGGGTCCAGGGGGCAGCAGCCCTCTGGTATAAAAAAATAATTCTGATAATCATATCACCACTTTATGCACCCACCCCTCCAAAGCCTTTAGAGTGTCCTCTCGGGGTACCCCCTAGGGGGCTAACGGGATCGACTAGTTACTAATTATAAACCTCTAATGTCCGTCTGTTTATTTATGTGTCTATTCGTCTGTCTTTAACGATCCCGCTATTTTTGCGTTTAATTGCGTTTACACTGGCGAAGAAAAAAAAAACTTTTTGATATGATGTCGGGTATGGTGTAAAACGTCGAGAAAACATGTTCCGGGGTGGGATATTGTTCTGAATTAAGGGAGTTGTGGGTCAAGAAATGGTGAAAATTGAAAATCGGCCAAAAGTCAGTCAAGATGTCGTCTTAGAGATTTGGTCGGTGAAGCAAAGTCTTAGAGTTTTTGATGGCCTACAACTTTGTAAAAGACAATTTTTTAATCCGACTTCATGCGGAGGAGCTAGGCAGCGAAAACTGTTAAAATTTTGGGGTTTCCTCACTTTGTTGTTAGGAAACTTTTGTTGTTGTGCAAAGTAGAGATAACTTTTGAGTGCCAATCGCTAGTGGAGACTTGGGCCAACAAAATTGTTGAACAATGTTGGGTGAAAAAGTTTCATACTCTCGAGCTATAGGTCGTTCTTTGGCGATTTTGTCCAGAGCTGGAGCACTTAATAACCAATATCTCGGTCGGTAGTTGCCGGAATGAGGCCAGTGACGTGTCAAATGAAAGGTTTTGGCATTGTGAAGGTAGCGGAATTGGGTTGAAGGAAATCGGTTGAGCGATTCGGTGTCCAGGGTCGATCAAAGGAGGCAAAAATGGACAAAAATTTGTTCCGCTGCTCGAAAATTACTGAAAAATTAATTTTTGATATGTTGTCGGGTATGGTTGTGAAATAAGGGAGTTATGGGTAAAAAACGGGTCAAAATTGAAAATCGGCCAAAAGTGAGATACGGCGTTGGTTTCTTGGACAAAGTTTCAGAGTTCTGTTAGTAAAATCGGTGATAAATGGCCCAAATTGGAAAAATTTGTGTCAAATCAGTTTTTAAACGTATTTCCGTATGTATGGGAGATACGGCGTTGGTTTCTTCGAAAATGTCGGACAGTTGGACATGTGGTCAATTTTGATGGCTTAAGAAGTTCGCGGCGTGCAAGGTATAAGAGATAAGCCATCGGTTTCTTTAGCAAAGTGTCAGAGTAGAATACGTAGCAAGTGCATTCAGCGTTGAACCTACGGTGAACGTTGCATACGGTGAACGTTGCATACGGTGAACGTTGCATACGGTGAACGTTGCATACGGTGAACGTTGCATACGGTGAACGTTGCATACGGTGAACGTTGCATACGGTGAACGTTGCATACGGTGAACGTGCATACGGTGAACGTTGCATACGGTGAACGTTGCATACGGTGAACGTTGCATACGGTGAACGCTGCATACGGTGAACGTGGAATACAGGGAAAGTGGAATACGGGGAACGTTGAATACGGTGAACGTTGAATACGTTGAACGTTGAATACGGGGAAGGTGGAATACGGGAAACGTTGAATACGGGAGACCGTAGAATACGGGGAAAATTAAATTGAATACGGGGAACGTGGAATACGGTGAACGTTAAAAACGGGAGAGGTGGAATTAGGAGGAAGTGGAATACGGGGAACGTGGAATACGGGGGAAGTGGAATACGGGGAACTTGGAATACCGTGCACGTTGATTACGATGAACGTTGAATACGGTGAACGTTGATTACGTTCAACGTTGCATACGGGGAAAGTTGAATACGGGGAACGTTGCATACGGTGAACGTGGAATACGGTGAACGTTGAATACGGTGAACGTTGATTACGTTGAACGTTGAATACGGTGAACGTTGATTACGTTGAACGTTGAATACGGTGAACGTTGCTTACGGGGAAAGTTGAATACGGTGAACGTTGCATACGGTGAACGTTGAATACGGTGAACGTTGAATACGGGGGAAGTGTAATACGGGGGAAGTGCAATACGGGGAACGTGGAATACGGGGAAAATTAAATTGAATACGGGGAACGTGGAATACGGTGAACGTGGAATACGGGGGAAGTGGAGTTATTTTGCGACAAAGAAAGTGTTTTGATTTATAGTACCTTTCTCGCCCATTTGGATTTTAGTATTATTAGCGGTAGTATCAACGAAGTGATATAACGACCTTCAACTTTACGCATCATTATTTAAAACGAAAAATTATTTGCTTTGCCTCTCTGAATGGCTAACAAGCGAAAATGATAAAGCCTGCGTAGCCCCTAGTGGCGGGGGTTCGACTAGTTTACTTTATAACAAAATACAAAGGCAAAATTGCAGATTTTTTCAAATCAGTCCGGCTGACGTGGGTCGAATTTTGCAACTTTCGACAACACACTGGTTTTTAGTTGTAGTTCGAGTAACACTGTGATCGATGCAGAACGTTGCAAAAATCATTCAAATTATTTACAAGGCCACTAAAACTGGAATTGATGGCGTTTCGCGGGCTGTTTTCGACTCATTATGCATTAGTAAGATGTTCTGCATCGATTACACACTCAACCGAATTGATTTTATAAAATAATCTGAACTACATTTTAGCCAACTCAAATATTTGCATTCTTAGTTTCATTAACGCGAAAATAATTTGTCTTCTCACAGAAAATCGCAATACTTTTTTAAAGTTGGTGTTTAGACCCGTACGAGGAACGAAGTCCTTCGAAAAGGGGTCTTATGCGTTCACCACGACGTTTGTAACCACCCCAATTTCGACCTGGGAGTAGGTGGGGAGCATCGATGGCGAATCAACAAATACAACGTTGCCCGTCTGTCCGTCCGTTCGTCCGAATGTCACCGCGATAACTTGAGTAAAAGTCAATTGATTTTCAAAAACTTTTTTTCCCTGAAAGGTAATCGAAATATCTTTTATAGGACTGAATCTAGGCACTGTCGGCCCAAGGGCCGCCGAGCTAGGGTCGTTTAAATGGTTTTTAGTCTTTCGTACATAACTCGAGTAAATCTTCTCCGATTTTCATAATTGTTTTTTTAATCGACAGGTCTATGAAAGCCCTACTATTTATAGCAGAAAGAAGCATATAGCTAGGGCACAAAAAACGAGTTTCTGCTAGCGCTCTACATGTTTTTTGTACATATCTCGAGCAATTCTCTTCCGATTTTCAAATTTTTTTTATCGAAAGGTCTACGACTGTCTTCCGTTTTATGGAAGAAAATTTTTTGATTAGAAGCTCATGGACTCAGTCAGGACCCTAAAAATGAGTTTCTACTAGGGTACATAAATTGATAAACCCTAACTGATTTTGTTGATTCTTTTCTATTTGAGAGGTAATCGAGTACCGACTTATGTTCAAAAACAAATTTTAACCCGCTGCCTGTGCTTAGGGCTGAAGTGGACCTCAGGTCGGTCCTAATGTCGCCCGTAACCAAAAAAAAATTTTTTTTTTGCTATGTTGCAGAGCAAATTGAGGGAAACATTTTTGTCTATGGAATTATGTGTCCGAGGCATTTTCTTATGGCCCTATGTCGGTCATAAGGTCTGCACTAGACAAAAGAAACAGTTCTACAGCTGCATCATAATGCAAAGAAAAGTAAAGTAAGAAAGTACACAGGAAAGAACAATAGAAAGTGATAGAGGTGCGCATGAATTAGTAAAATTAGAACTGTGAAAGGTGTTCAGGTGAAGAGTGTTGGTCTTCACGCCGAATAGAAAAGTGTTAAGCGAAAAGATTGAAAAGCGAAAAGGTGAAGCCAACAAACGAAAAGATAACAAAATAAGACGAAAAGTGAACTAAAATTAATGATCCTGAACAATAGTGAAGTGTTTGAAACGTGTCCACATTCAGTGCAATAGTCTCAATTTGTTAATATTGCAAATATCACCCACTAAGCTATTCTAAATACACCGATAAATAATCAATCCTCTAGTAGTAATTCAAAAGAACATTTTCATGGAAATCTTCAAATTTCATAATACTCAGTTTTGTTATTTCAAAAACGAAAAACAAATTCAACTATAAATATGACCACACCATAGATACCAGCCGCCGAATGTAAGCGAATCTCATGTTAGGCACAGAAAACGACAATATCTTTTTAAAAAATCCTTCGAATTTTATGACTTTTGATAAAGTGCCTGATGTTTAGAAAATTATACTTTAACAACATAACACGGGTTACATTTACAACTTTCTCAGATGTGTTTTCGTCGCAGATTGTTAATATTAACAAAAAATTATTAACGATTCCCGCATCCCCCTGTCACATGTGACCACTTCCGGATCACTTTCTAGTGATGTTGGTGCACGTCTCGGCACATTTATATATGTAGTTTTGCGATGTGCACTGACCCATTGATAAAGTTTCATATGAACGACGAATGCGAATTAGAAAATTATGTGTTTCACATATTTTCACATTTGTTTTTCACATTTGAAACACATTCGAAAATATGTGATTTGCAAATGTGACTATATCAAGACTATTTCTTTGTGTTATTAGTGCACATCTCGGCACATTTGTAGTCCAAATTTACTAATTTTCAATCACCCATCGAAAAAATAAGATACACACGTCAAATGTGCCATTTGAAAATTATGTGAAAATATGTGAAAATGTGACATTTAAACATTTTTTGATGTGTAAGTTAAAAGTAAATGAATATTTATGTCGTAGCGAAATATAAATATGAGTTTTTCACTTTTCAACAAATTTTTAGGCTCAGAGCATGTTGAAAATAATGGAAGAGTTGAAGTAAAAAGCGAATAAACTTAATTATTCGATGTAAATTTCTAGTAATCTGTGACATGTAAATACTTTAACGAAATAATTTGTTCAAATAAAATGAAACGAAAATTTGTAAGTCATGTTTTTTTGAATTACTACTAGAGGATCGATTATTTATCGGTGAATTTAGAATAGCTTAGTGGGTGATATTTGCAATATTAACAAATTGAGACTATTGTACTGAATGTGGACACGTTTCAAAAAATTCACTATTGTTCAGGATCATTGTAAAATTTTCCAAGAGCTTTTGGTTACAAATTTCGAATTTTTCCACAGAATTGCTGTTCATTGTGTGAATGTTACCATTTGAAAATATGTTGAAGAAGTGAACGTTTCGCGCAACTCCCAGAACGATAAGCAGATCTGGCTCAATCGTTGATGTGTGGTTTGGTTATCGAATGACCGAGTGGAATTTAGTTGGACAATTTAGTTAGCAATAGGATGTGGTGGTACGATTCAAAATGGAACCAGCAGAATACATTGTGCGAGGTCGCACAATTGTGCAGAACGGCCGTGTGGGAACGAGTATAATCGGCTCAGTTGTTTGCATCGAACGATGGTTATGATCGTTCGATATGTGTGATTGTTTAGATTATTCGCAGACGAACCATAAAGGAGTAAAGTTGTTGAAATACATTTTATTTATTTTACGTTGAAAAGACGGTAGTTTTATTGATTGAAAAGTTGGATTTTGTCTACAAGTACCAGTCCACTAATTGACGACATATCAAACGACAACGATCTGTGATTTTAATCTTAAATTCTGCTATTTTAACTAATTTGTTGAATTATTGTTGAGTCCCGTAACCTAATTTATTTCAGTGTATATACGGTCCTATCAATGTTTGTGAAAAATTTTTATTTTTGATATAAATTTTGACGATCGAATAACGTAAGTTAATCAGAATCTAAGATTCAAATTAATGACAATTTTCAAAGTCAAAAATGACCATCTTCATAGATTGTAAATAATACGCACAAGTGGCACACATCATAACGTAACACTATTGACGACACAATGTAATTGTTTAAACTCATAGGGTATAAAAAAATGTACATGTAACTTTTAGTCAACAATTGTAACACCAAAATTTTATGTTTTTCTAGTCATACCATTGACAATGTTTTCGAATAGAAAACGAAATATTTGGCGAAAATCAAAAATCTTTGAGCGATTCCGACAAAAAATATTGATATATTTGGATACGTTCGAGTCTTTTTGTAACATCTATTCTCTTTGCCACGTTTATTCTGATACGTACGGGTCTAAGGTTATTTTAATGTGACAACTTTATATTTCATGTTGTTTTTATACTCACCACTTTCAAATGTTATACTTACCACACTCACATTTTAAATTCACCACTTAGTAGTGGTTCTATTGATAACACAACTCATCACAAACCATCACAACGCTTTTCTTGTGATCACAACTGTCACAACGCTTTTCTTGCGATATCACAACTCATTACAACACGACGTGTTGTGCTAAGAAGTTAACTCACATGATTTTTCGTTTTTTTATTAATAGGAAAACCTGCACAGCTAGTCACTCAAACAAAATTCATCTGGATCTTTGTCTGATAAGGAAAGAGTCTGCTAAATGGAATCACCGATAAGAATTCTTTCCGAAGATGCGCTGCTACTCATTTTCAGTTACTTAGATGGAAAATCATTGAAAAATTCAGCTCTAGTGTGTAAATTGTGCGTAAGAAAATGTTTGAAACAAATATTTCTATTGTAAAAGGTTTATCGTTACAGTTGGAACGACGTCATATCGGAATCGTCAGCTATTATGAAAAATTTCACACTTATCCTGAACGATGGAAGCAAATGGATACCACGATTTGATAAAATTATGAGTTTGACGCGCAAATTTCAGTCCATTGACATAAAATTACGTTCAAGAGATCCTCTGAGGACAGATAGATCTATTGATTTACTGGTGCAGATTGCGGCTAGACATGGTCCTAATATTCGCAAACTCGTATTATCTACTGCAGAAATCAAGAATTCGAGTGACTTTTCTAGTATTCTAAGTAGCATGCCGTTGTTGAATGAAGTGGTTTTGGATCGAGTGAAAGTCGATAAAGTAGATGATTTCACAGGCGGAAATGAAGCGTTTCTAAGCAAATTGAACAAACTTACAATATATGAATGCAATTGGAATATTTTCAAATTCTTCAAATCAACGCCGATCAGGGAGTTTGAGATCTCTAATGATTTGGTTTTTGAGAACATACAACAAAGTGAATATTATAAACGGTTTTTACAAGCATCTCAGCGGCTGGAATCCATCGAAGTAAATTCGATGTATTTTGATCGGACGTTTAAAACCACATTGGACGGTGCAATTTGCTTAAACTTGAAAAGGTTGAAATATTCGTCAATTTCTCTGACGTATGAGATTGAAAATATCGATAGCATTTTCGGTACGTTTTTGGAGGCGCAGGCTTCCTCACTAACCGAACTGGAGTTGGAATATGTCAACGCTACCATGATCAAGATTATTTTCACAAAGCTAAAGGTTCTGGAAAAGCTAACAATACACTGGATGGTGCCTCCCAGTGAAAGTTCGTTTTACGCTTCGTTTAAGAAAATGCCAAAGTTGAAGGAACTTATTTTATATGTCGAAATACCATGTGGGTTAGCTTTAAAAGAAATTTTGGCTAATTGCCCTAACTTGGAAACATTTAGACTTCGGGGCGATCCTTTCCGTTGCATTGATAATGTCCTAATTTTCATGGCAGCTAATAATCCTGCGGTGAAAAGTCTGTCGACGACTTCTCTACCGGAAATAATTCCATCAGAACTAAAATTCTACCATCTTAACTTTCTGCACGTGGAAACATGTAATACCTTTGAGAATTTACTTCAATTTCTTGATAACAATCCTACAGTAGAAACATTAAGCTTAAATTTGCATAGCACTAGAGATATTGTTGACGATTCCACCTTAGAGGAATTGCTAAGCTACCCTAATTTACGGCATTTAGTAGTTGCAGCTGATTACATTGCATTGAATGCCATTTACGATAAAATCAAAAGTGATTCTCGCAACTTAAAATCCATCTACTTGAGATCACACCGTGTGGAAGATAGTGGAACTTTAATCACATTTCCTAACGACAAAGCACAGTGGAAACCAATAGATAAAATTTTGAATTATCCAAAACTACTTCATAGGTACAGAAATTGAACATTTTTATTACCTGGAACCAGGGTTCAAAAATCAAAATAAAATTGATTTGAGTTGCCGAAATTTGATTTGATTTTCGAACACTGCCTGGAACAATCGACAGAAAGTTTTGTAAAAATATGTTGAGCATTTGTAATAAAAAGTTAACAAAATTTGCATTTAGATTATCAATTTCTGGTTCACGATCTTTCTTCCAATAATCCATGATTGCAACAGCTTCCATTTTCTATCGTATTCGCGTGGTGATTTTCCCCTGATAATTATTGCTTGCAACATTATTCTCATATGTCAAAAGAATTTTTCATTTCCCTTTGCCTGTTGTCTAATTTTTGCTCATGCGATAATCTGCTGTAAAAATATCAACGACCATTTTCCTGAAGCACATTTGAGATTTTTGAACCACTTACATGCATACTGACTGCATTCCAAGTGTGTATTCACTGTAGGGGAAATTTGTACTCACCGCTGTCGATATTTCTGCAAACATGCGATGCGACCAAAATTTTTATGTACGCACGAAGCACTGGAATATAACTTTAAAGACTTCCAAGAAAATGCTGAAAACTTTTCAAATTTTACAATTTTTTTTACCAAATGAATGACGATGACGAATGACTACGATGGCCAAGTTAAGAGGGAAACAACTAAGATTTTTTTAAGATTTTTTGGGATTTTTGGGATTTTAAAGATTTTTAGGATAATTTTTAAGATTTACTTTAAAAAAAACATTACTCGAAATAGCGCGGTACAGTCGAATTAATTCACTTGAGAACCTAATATGACATTTAAAAGTTTTAAATGTCACCATATCTGGGTGTCAATTCTCATATCGGTGAATCTAAGATCCACCGGTTTGATATTTCCGTGTGATTTTCAAACGATACGACTCTCAAGATCCACCGGTGGAAAGTTTCGTGTGATTATCATTCGAATTACATCGTCACGTTGGTCACTGGCGGATCTCAACTTTCGTGTGATTTTTTACATGCGATATTTAAAAATTTCATACAAAACACTAATCAACATACTAAATTTCATAATTTATTTATAGGAGTGAGTGTTTAGATGAGGAAAATATTTTGAAGATTTAGAATAAGTAGATAGGATTGACATTTCAGAGTCAATTTTGTTAAATACTTCGACCGGTGCAATTTTGTTGTGTTGTGTCGTGTGTTTTTTTAATAGTAATTTGACATGGAGGAACTTTCATTTTTATCATCAATTCAATTGTTGGAGGAAGTGGAATATTTACCGCAAGTAGCTACCATACGAATGTTGGTGAAAATTATTATGTTGCTTTGAGTCAACCTAGCTTGAGTAGATCAATACGGACGCAGTACATGAAAGTCATGAAAGTGGACTTTTTTCTGAAACAACTCAATTTCCAAATAGTATGGAAACGCTTTAAGCGAATCGTTGAGATTCTCGGAATCTATATCGCTTTCCTGGTTGCGTAAGCTGTATAGATTCCCCTCATATTGCCACTAGTCGAACCCCCGCCCCTAGGGGCTACGCAGGCTTTATCATTTTCGCTTCAACATTAACGGGTAGGTTACGTAGTCGAACCCCCGCCCCTAGGGGCTACGCAGGCTTTATCATTTTCGCGTGTTGTCTATTCAGAGAGTCAAAGCATATTTTTTCTCGTTTT
>CM055403.1:126119655-126157295 GCA_029228625.1 Pseudolycoriella hygida
TTACCAAGTAGTGATCTGAATCGATGTTCGGTCCCCTACGCCCATCTATGAACACGTGGTCAATCTGGTTTTTGGTTCGTCCATCAGGTGATACCCATGTCGCTTTGTGGATATAGGTACTGCAGACAACCATGTTCCTTGACGCTGCGAAATCAATTGCCAACGTTCCATTTTCGCTTGTCTTTTCGTGGAGGCTATATTTACCAATAGTGGGACGGTAGTAGACTTCGCGACCTATCTTGGCATTCAAATCCCCAAGTATGATTTTGATGTCTCGATTCGGTGCTCCATAATACACTTTCACCAGTTTCTCGTAAAATAGCTCCTTCGCTTCATTATCTTTTTCCTCCGTTGGAGCGTAGACGTTAATAAGAGTATAATTGAAAAATTTTCCTCTTATCCGTAGAGTGCTCTACTGATCATAGAATCCTTCCCAGGCCATCTAGTTTCCTGTACTGCTGTAATGTCAAGTTTAGTCGCCCTTAGCGCACTAGTGAGTGATCTCAACCCTCCTGGCCGTAACAGAGATCTAACATTCCATGTTCCTAATTGTAAATCGTTGTCCTTTTTCCGTTGCCGTTTATCCTGTCCAATCCGAGGCTCTGTTGTTGAATTCATAACCATATTGCTTTTTTGAGTGTGGTATGGTGGCTAGCCACACGCACAACCCACTAATCCGATTCCCCTCTGACCCGTGGACAAGTCATCAGGTAGCACTCTTAAGTTTAGCACAAAACTCCGAAGAGAATTGAGATCCCGGGGACTACGACTTGGACGTAAAAAGAGCACTTGATAGTTAGATGTACTCGAACATGAGAAGCCTTAAATAGAGGCTTTCAGAGCGAAACTTCAGCTTAGGAAGGATAAAATGTTCGTTCAAAATTTAGCTTACCTAAGTTGTCAATGAAATATTATCCCAAATTTTGCATATAGTTATAGAAGCCAGCATTCCGACAGGTAAGGAGTCGTGCTGGGAACTGATACAATCAAGATCTTCGAAATAGTACCACGGATGCTCTGCGAATTGTACGGCGAAGATGAAATTTTCCTTTTCAATGCATCGACAAAGAGAGTTAAATTTGATCCGTTCTTCATCTTCATGTCCATTTCCATCAATCCACGAAGTCAAAGTCGGCGCTTGATGCAAAGTTATCACTTCCGAATCTAGACAAATGTTTCTCCCAGTTATAATGCACTCGTTCAAATATTCATTCAATTTCTCATAATCTAAAATTTGATTCATTTTAAGCCTCTATCCACTAGCCACTAAACACTACCCTTCTTTAAATTCGAAAATTCTTCCAGCTTCAAGATTGAGGAGAACATAACATTTGTTATCGCGAAGCACTCTCAAAACTTCCATTTCTGCGTTTATCAAAAAATTCGTCACGCCTAAAAAATCACTTCTTGGAAATTCTCATACGTTGTTGACAACACTTGTTTTTATTCAACTTTTAAATACAACCTATTCAATACGTTTTGCATGCGTGCGGGTCGAAAATCGTTCTCTTCATCAACCTTTGACGAGCTTAGCGTGTAAAGTTCACTTAGAAAAATAAAAAGTTTTGCAAGAAAATTAATTTTGCAACAATTTTTCAAAAGGTCTAAATTTTCAAACTATTGAAATGTTCATTTCCCTTGCTTTAAATTTTCGAAAAATTATTGTGAATCTTGCAGAAGTTGAAAAATAAGAAAATTTTATGAGAATATTCGTTGAAAACTGAATCCAAATGAACTGCTACTTGACTCGTAAAACGATAGAAAAAGTGTTTGTTTTTTCTCAAGTCGTTGTTGTATGGCTTGGAGATCGACGTAAGAATAAACCAAACGTTCAGTCAAAGTTAGTTTTATTGCCTAGCTTTAGGTCTATTTCTGACCATCATCAGGGCTAAAATCAAACTAAAACAAATTGAATGAACATGGCTAAGTTGCAATTAGAATTTAAATTAACTTACGCTAAACTAACAATCATGATAATAAGCGAAAAAAAGACTGCTCACATTGGCGATAAAAAAAAATGATAAATTAAATAAAATTATTTATGCAACAACTTGTGAAACGTGAACTTTTGAATGAACTTTGAATGAACACCCAAATGGGTCATAAAAAGTTACTTTTTATCACTAGTGACAAAATGTAACTCTTTATCACTAGTGACAAAATGTAACTTTTTATCACCCAAATGAGTGATAAAATGTTACTTTTTATCACTAGTGACAAAATGTAACTTTTTATCACTCAAATGAGTGATATAAAGTTACTTTTTATCACTAGTGATAAAAAGTAAAACCAGTTATAAAACGACCTCTCTAACGTCACCGAAACGATGCATGAAAAAGTTCACTTTTCACAACGGCGTTGCATAAAGTCTTGTATGAAACACGTTGCGAAATTGGTTGTTTTTGTCACACGATGTGATTATCCAACTCGCTTCGCTCGTTTGATAACTTCACATCTAGTGACAAAAACCACTTCATTTCGCAACTAGTTGCATAAATAACTATTATTTCATTTCTGGACCAAATACTTCAAATTTAATTCCCATTTATTCAGCTCATTTAAAAAACGTAAATAAAGGAAATAGAATCTAATACTTTTGGTACAGTTCTACTATGATAGCCTGCCGATATTGACAGGGAGTGAGAGTCAAATAATTAGACAAAGATCACTTGTGTTCCTCTTTAACCATTAATCCTTTAAGCTCTTCTTTCGTCCTAAATTCTCTGAATTTGTTTATTCACAAATGGCTGAAAATAAAATTTTTGGAAAAATCGAGGAACCAAAATAATGTCTTTTCGTCCAAAAAAATATAAAAAACGCGTAAATTCGAAAACGAAAAAATTACAAAATGTCTCTGTCACTGTCACGTTATCCCTAAAGTAGCCTAAAGACGCCGTTTCGTCCCGCTAGTTTTGAGGATGACAAAAGTTACATTTTTATATTTCCCGTGAAATATAAAAAGAACAAAAATCGATGGGGGAGCTATTGGCTAAATAATTCTGTCTTATTTCTTATCACAGTTTTTGTTATCATAAATAAATTGACATTTCATGTGCTGAACAGCTGTTCTAAACCTAACGCGTTCACTTTTTGCTTCGATGGGTTAACAAAATGTTTTTTACTTTTGCTGTTTTTTATCAGGTTGTAAAACACTGGAGAAATGTGGGCAGCATCCTTTTTGTAATAACCGCTACGTTTTCATGTAGGATGACTTGGTTGGCTTCCTCAATCTTCAGAGTTTTTTTATTTCGAACTTTTTTCACATTTCTTTTCCCTCAAAGTTGAAATTGTGTCCAGTTTCTGCTGCATGAGCAACTAAAGCAGTGCGTTTATTGCTCTTGGCTGTTTTTTTGATGTTTTTGATGTCGTTTTGATGTTCTGTGGTTCTGTCATCAACTCTGCAGTATGTTTCACCAAAATATTTTCCATGACAATCTTTGCAAGGGATGCCATAAACCACGCAAGAGCACTGTCCTATCTTTAGCTTCTCTTTCATATCTGTAAAGATGTTGCCTAGCTTATTTGGTGGTCTGGTTTTTGTTTGTTTTTTGTTTATGAACGATCTACATTTCCAATTAATTCGAAAATATAAAGTGAACGCAAAATGCAGTCAACAAAATTGATGTTTCGCCAGATTGTTAGATATTAGTAACATTCAAATTTGAAAAGTGATGGCGCCATTCTAGTGAGTGCATCCAATGTCCTTTGACATCTCGACATTTGATTTTGACATAAAGACTTTGAAAAATTCTATAAATCGTTTAAATCGAAAAGTACCTCACTGTAGGTTCTTACAAATTTTTTGATTATTATCACCAATTTGCTGTTGTGATTTTACAATCTAATATGTTCATTAGAAGTGATTGGGAATGGGTATTTTCAAACTCGCGATGGCAACAGGGTGCCCACATGAATTTTTGATTATTTGTAAATATGTTGTTGCGTCTGAAAATGTATAATTTGATTTGACGTATCTGTTATGAATCGTATTTTGAATTGCAACAGTTGCAAAATTCACAATGAATTCACAATGGATAAAAAAGCTTTTATCCAAGTTACAAACCTTTGTGGCTAACAAAACCAAAGACCTTTTGCTTTTACAAAATTTCAGAAAACTTGGTGGTTAACGAAACTATGGAACTTTTCTTTTTACGAAATGTCACAAAAACTAGTTGGCCACCAAACCTAGGAAATTTGCGCTTTAACAAACTGTCACAGACTAGGCGGCTAACAAACCTAGGTAGCTTTTCCTTTTACGAAACGTAACAAAAACTAGGTGGCTGACAAAACTAGTAAGATTTTCCTTTTACAAAATGTCATAAAAAACTTGGTGGCTAACAAAGCTAGGAAGATTTTCCTTTTACAAAATGTCACAAAAAACTTAGTGGCTAACAAAATTAAGAAGATTTCCTTTTACGAAATGTCGCAAAAAGCTAGGTGGCTAACAAAACTAGGGAGCTTTTCCTTTTACGAAATGTCACAAAAAACTAGGTGGCTAACAAAACTAGGAAGATTTTCCTTTTACAAAATTTCACAAAAAACTTTGTGGCTAACAAAATTAAGAAGATTTTCCTTTTATGAAATGTCGCAAAAAACTAGGTGGCTAACAAAACAAGGGAGCATTTCCTTTTACCAAATTTCACAAAAAACTTTGTGGCTAACAAAATTAAGAAGATTTTCGTTTTACGAAATGTCACAAAAAATGGCACTGGGTGCCAATAGTCACTTTTTTATATTAAAGCCATTGGCCACAGTATAGTAAGGAGACTATTGACACCCTGTGCCTTTAGTAACTGTATGTGGAAAACACTACCGGCACTCAATATAAAAAAGTAGCAATTATAGGAAAAATGAAAATTTATTTCACATAATTCTTTTTGTTTTCAATAAGATTTTTCTGGAAATTTACTCTACTTCTACTTGACATGGATTTATAAAAAAAATCAGCATTCAATTTACAGGTTTGGAATAATACAATATCTGCAACACTAATAAGTTCAAACTGATCAAATTAGTATGAGAGTAACGCCGTCAGTAACGAAAAAAATTACAAATCTACAGATCTACAGATCGACAGATCTATTTTAAGTGTTTCTTCCTCATTCTGGTGCGAGTCTCACAGTTTCTACATTTCTCGCGGTAACAATAGTCTCTTTATTATACTGTGGCTAATGGCACCCCGGAAATTTAGGAAATTTGCTAGGAGGCTACCAAACCTAGGAAATTTGCGCTTTAACGAAATGCCACAGACTAGGTGGCTAACAAGCCTAGGAAGTTCGTCCTTTTACAAAATGTCACTAGACTAGACCTAGGTGGCTAACAAGCCAAGGAAATTTGCGCTTTAACGAAATGCCACATACTAGGTGGCTAACAAGCCTAGGAAGTTCGTCCTTTTACAAAATGTCACAAGGCCTAGGTGGCTAACAAACTTAGGAAATTTGCGCTTTAACGAAATGCCACACACTAGGTGGCTAACAAGCCTAGGAAGTTCGTTCTTTTACAAAATGTCACAAGACCTAGGTGGCTAACAAAGCTAACAAATTTTCGCTTTAACGAAATGCCACACACTATAGGTGGCTAACAAGCCTAGGAAGTTCGTTCTTTTACAAAATGTAACAAAACCTGGGTGGCTAACAGACCTAGCAAATTTGCGCTTTAACGAAATGCCACACACTAGGTGGCTAACAAGCCTGGGAAGTTCGTCCTTTTCTAAAATGTAGAGCTGTTTCGTCTTTTCCTTTTCGATATTCTTGATGTCATTCCACTTGCATAGTTGCATTAGCTGATCCATACTGATCACATTGAGGTAACGAAAAGTTGTTGCTGTCAATCTATTTTTGTACGTGCAAGACCCAAAGAAAGCATCAACGTCTCAAAACGTTTAACATCGTCGTGATTTAATAATATTTTGCTAGCGGCGACGCGTTGCTTTTGAAATCGGAACATCGCTTTGATACAGCGCAGAAACTTGATTAATACGCTCAGAACTACGAAGAAAACTTTCTGTAACACTGATGGCTTCGCATGAGAGTGATTGAGACAGTGTTGCAGTGAGTAAAAAGAAATTAGTGTATCTATGATGAACAACAATTGTTGTTAGCATATTTATCATAATATTAATTAATTATTTTTCCCTTATTTTACGTACTTACGATTCCTTTATTTCACGCGGTGCCAATAGTCTCTACATATATACTGCGGCTAATGGCACCGGGTGCCAATAGCCTCTACATATATACTGCGGCTAATGGCACCAATAGTCTCTTTCAAAAGTTTTCCTATTATGTCTACTGAAAATGTAATATCGACTGAAAATACATCTTTTAAGCCTTTTTCTAAAACGAATGTTTTACAAATCGGCGCGAAGTGTAAAGTGTAAAGTGAACACAGAAGAATTCAATTACGATCTGCCAGTTACTTTTTTATTTCAATTGAATAAATATAACCTCGACGAAATTGACTACGATAATGTTTACATGCAGTACAATGGAAGAAATAAAGATCTTTTCAAGACAATTAAAATGGACATTATTGGTTTACCAAAAATTTATACAAATGAAGAACAAGATTGTGAAATTGTAGAACAACTACCAGAAACTTTTTTACCAAGGCAAGTAAAATATGGCAAATTTTAAAAGTGAAATTAAAAAATTTATTTTTATAGTAATTAAAAAATAGACAAATTCAACCAAGTACATATACGACTGTAACTATGAACCCTCAACAAAATGTGCGAAGAAATGCATCACTTCAACCAAGCACTTCTAGGGGTATAATTGCAACACCTTTTCAATCAAATAAAGAATCAAGAATAACTATTGAAAAAATGCCCAAGAACGCAAAGTGGATTCAAACAGCTAAGACAAAGGATAAAACGTGTACAATATGCTTCGAACTAGAAGCTACTACCGCTCTTTTACCGTGCGGACATGTTTTTTGTCAAAATTGTTGTAAGAATTTTGTAAAAAAAAACTTGCCCCATTTGTCGGAAAAAATGCAGTAAAACTTTACGTATATTTTTTATTTAACTTACCTATTAATTTATTTATTTGCCGAAAAAAGTAAACTTTACGTACATTTTTTTTACTTAACTTACCTTTCTTTACCTCAATATGTAACTTACCTGTCGGAACTTTTGGTTTATGACATAAAATGGAACCATTTCCCTGCCATTCACAAGCGACGGAACGCTTTGTAAAAATGGTTACGGAGTCATCATATGCAGCTGTAGGTGAAGCGAAACAAGATGCTATCACCGCAGTGCGGTTGAAAAGTCGCGAGGAACGTGCCAAATTCAATACAAAAACGGAATTCCACCTTTGAATTTCGTAAATTTCAAAACACAAAAAAACGACTATTTTTTACTATGGAAAACATTTGAGTCAAGGCAATTTGAAAATATTATTACCAGAGAGGATAGAAACTGAATTTGGTTTCAGAATAAAAGGCAATGACAAAAAACTGATTTTTATGATGTTTTAGTCAGATTTCATCAAATTTTTTGTTGAAAAACTCATAGTTGGGAACACTTTTTGATTTTAATTTTAGGTAAAACGCAAATTTTGGAATCTAAAAGTTATTCCAAGTTGTTGCCTGAGTCCTTAAGAAAATTTTGAGTGGTCACACAACAGTAGGACTTTCATCGATTGGGTGAAAAGTGGTCATATATGACCCGAACGAGACGAGCGATGGCGGGGGGTCCAAATTTGAGTTGCAAAATTTTTCAAAGGTATTTTCGGAATCGTGGGGACCCCTAGATCTTATTTCTTGCAGGGGACATGAAAAAAAAAATAAAAGGTCAAAAACGCTCCACCCTATCAGTCATTCAGCATAAAAGCTCAGGCACCCGTAGTACGAAAAATTTCAGAGTCTCTGCAATCAATGAACTTAGCGAAAGTCGATTGGAATCACGTCAAAGATTTAAAGTTGGCGGACCCAGATTGCCGTACTCCGAGAAAAATTGACTTATTGTTGGGAGCGCCAATTTACGGATATCTGTTGTTACCAGGCTTGATCAAGGTGTCATCAACAATCCCAGTTGCCCAAAACATTGAATTTGGTTGGATATTGTCAGGCGCCACAAGATCAACACCACGCAAATTAAATAACTTCCATTTGGAACTAGAATTGGAAGATCAATTGAAAAGGTTTTTCGAACAAGAAGAAGTTTCAAAAGAACGAATTCTCACAAAAGAAGAGATCGCATGCGAAAGTTTTTTCGAAAAAACGGTACAGAGAGATGAGGAAGGACGTTACGTCGTGGCGCTGCCTTTCAAAAAGGATCCGAGTTCTTTAGGTTCATCGAAGAGTCAGGCCTTTTCACGTTTGATGAAACTGGAAACGAGGTTAAATGCAAATAAGGAATTACGGGAAGAGTACACGAGTCGTCGGAACACACAACGGTTATCGGCGAACTGGATAAATCAAATGAATCAGTGAACTATTATCTTCCTCATCACGCGGTATTCAAACCAGAATCATCTACAACGAAAACCAGAGTGGTGTTCGACGCATCAGCAAAGACAATTAATGGAGTATCGCTAAATGACTTTTAATGACTGGTCCAACACTTCAACAGGATTTAATGTCGATACTGTTAAGATGACGACTACACCGCATAGTATATCGAGCAGACATCGCTAAGATGTATCGACAAGTGATGGTAAGAAAACAGGATCGAAAATTTCAACGATTTCTGTTTAGAGAAGACATGAGCCAACCGGTGTTGGAATACGAACATAACATGGTTACGTTCGGAGTAACATCGGCGACTTACTTAGCGATTAAGGCGTTGCAACATGTAGCAAAGGAAGAACACATACGCTATCCTGAAGCAGCAGAAATTGTTCAGAAGGATTTTTACATGGACGATGTTATGTCAGGAGCGAATACAGTACAGCAAGCGGTCAAGCTTTTTAGAGTACGATAGGAAACACCCCTTAATTGTGACTGCGGGAACTATAGCTAAGTTAATAATTACCGAAGCACACGAAAGAACATTACATGGTGGGACACGCCTAACAATGAACATGGTTAGGGAGTCCTACTGGATTATTAATTTGGGGCGACAGACCAAACAAAACATTTTAAACTGCGTTAAATGTTGTCGATTCAAACAAAAACTAAGCGAACAGATCATGGCGGATTTACCACAAGCTCGGGTCTCAGAAACCACCCCCTTCACTCACACCGGCTTAGATTACGCTGGGCCATTTAATATTAAAGCTTCCAATGTTCGAGCACCACCCACTCGTATAAAACCAGTAGTTATTAACGGTGAAGTCATTAAGTCAATACCTAAAGTACCGGTATACGAAGTGTACATGGCCTTATTCGTATGTTTCACCACAAAGGCCATACATTTAGAAGTAGTAAGTGACTTGACTACGCCCACCTTTTTAGCAGCATTTGACCGGTTTGCCAATCGTAGAGGCACTCCGGAACATTGCTATTCCGATAACGCCAAAACGTTTATTGGAGCAAAAAATAGTTTAGATAAGGATCAAGAAAAATCAATATTAGAACACAATACGGTAGCCCGACATTTAGCGAATGAAGGTGTTCAGTGGACCTTATTCCACCTAGAGGACCTCATCACGGTGGGATATGGGAATCGAATATCAAATCTATGAAGCATCATCTTAAGCGAGTAGTCGGTAATATGACATTAACCTTTGAAGAACTAACAACGGTTTTGGTGAAGATAGAAGCTTGTTTGAACTCTAGACCGATGTGTCCCTTGAGTGATGATCCTAATGATTTGTCAGTATTGACTCCAGGTCATTTCTTGATAGGCAGACGTCTCAAATCTAGGCCGGAAGGAAAGTCTGTCGGAAGGGATTGGAGGGGTACGAGAACGGTGGAACGTAGTTCAAAGGATCCAAAGAGATTTTAGGGATGCATGGAGTAGGGAATATCTGAATCAGTTGCAACATCGCACGAAGTGGCAAAAACAAAACAAAAACATTCAAGTAGGAGATATTGTTTTGTTAAAAGAGGACAACATTGCTCCTACAAAATGGCCCTTAGCAAGAGTAGTGAAGGTTCGCCGAAGTCAGGATGAAAACGTGAGATCCGTTGTTATTAAAACTCACAATGAGTCGGGTAAATTAACCGAATTAGAGCGACCTATCGTCAAATTATGTCTGCTTCCAATAGAACGCGAGTCACTTAGTCTTGAAAACAAAATTGATGCAAGTAATGAGCCAGAGGCAAACTAATTTCATATAGAAATCAATCAATCTATCGTCAGGGTTAATAAGACATTAAACAAATTAAAATCAATCGGATGAATGATAAGACGAATAGGAGAAGTGGGAGCAGTTAAGTGATAATAATTTCTGTTTCAATAATTTTCATTCATATTTTTTCTTTTATTTGTAATTTGTGAATGAAGATAGTATTGTGCAATGTGCATTGATTGAATGGACGGAACGAATGCGGAATAAAGAATGGAATCAATGAGTTGATGGAATGTCAAGGTCAGAATGTTAAATTTTCCAATCTTTTGGCAGTAAAAAACTTACATTTTTTGTTTTTTCTTTTGTTTCGCTTAACGAATTTTCGAATTTTCACTTTCCCTTTTTTGAAAAATTAGATAATCCTCCTTACCGTAGAACGCACATAGTTTTAAGAATGAACAGTCGATGACGTCCCTGACGAGCTCCCCCATCGATTTTGTTTCTTTTTATATTTCACGGGAAATATAAAAATGTAACCGTTGTCATTCTCAAAACCAGCGGGACGAAACGGCGCCTCTAGGTCACTTTAGGGATAACTTGACTTATTTATAATTTTTTCGTCTTATCGAATTTTTGCGTTTTTTGGACAAATGACGAAAGACATAGTTTTGGTTCCTTAAATTATCTTAATATCTTAATCTCATCTTATCTTAATATCTTAATAAACAGTTTTTCGTTCGTCTATATTTCATTAAATATGCAATATGGAGATTTAATGTCAAAGGCAAAGTTGTAGATAATTAAATTTAAGCGAACACGCATTTCAGGGCTTTGGCCCAATCGTGGTATATGTCCACTTCAATAATTGGGCAGGATGACCCAGATCTCCAGAACTATGAGAGGTAGAAAGTTACTTCCAAGGACAAAGTTGTAGACAATAAAATTTAGATAACATGTGTTTCTGGGTTTTAGGAAAAAAAACGACTTAGTCCCTGGATAATTTGGGTAATTTCTATGAATCTTTGAAATTCTTACAGTTATAAAAGAAAACGTTGGATTGTTTGCTTATTTGTAATTTAGGTACGTTCTCATTTGAACTGTCTGATTTCTAAACAACTTCGTGTGTTAAGATCTATAACGTCGGATGGAATCTTTGACAAAAATTTTCTTGAGAGAGTAACAACTAATGTTTCTTTTAAGTTTTTGTTTACTCCAACCGTCTTGCGAAGGAACGATGGTGTAAGCAACTGATGAGTGTTATTCTCACAACCGCTGGCCGGCACCATCAATAGTTCCGAGGCCGAAACGGTATTCGTATCTGTTTTTTAAACTTAAGTACTAAAAGTACATATAGTGGGTGGGAAGAGTACAATTATACTCTGTTGAGAATCTATATTAATAATATTTATGAATTCCATTGCCGGGTTCGCTGGGGTTTTTTAGCGATCTTAGGTATTTCGCTAGGCTATTAATGAATAAACTATTAGCGATCTTACGTATTTCGCTAGGCTATTAATGAATGAACTATTAACGAATAGAGTAAATTAAAACATTGTTATGCTAAATTGAATTAATCGTTTTACCATGCCAATGACATTAAACCAACGTATCGAAAATACAAGCAATCCAACAGTTTGACGTATCAACCGTTTCTGTACCTATATAGGGCCGTTTTTTAGCCCTAGTATTGACCAATCATTTAGCACTAGGGCGATACAAAAGGGAAGTTACAAATAAATCACAAATAACAAAATGTACTTAGCTCACTCAAACTTTTTTTTTATCAGCAAACAACGGTCCAAATAATTTCATTTGCAGTTAGTTAGCGTTGGTTCTTTATAGTCGATCTACCGATAGACGGATCCAACGATTTCGTTGACGAGCTACCGATCGAGGGTCGCCAAACATACACCATTAGCAACATGTTTGGTTCCATGGTTCGGCGTTGTATAAACGGTTTATTATTTTACGGTAACACCTGCAAATAATTCATCACAAAGTATCGAGCTCAAACAAATTACACGAATACTTATCTGACACATCCCGTTGCACATGGTTGGTGACCGGCGTATACGAAACTTCCATTGGTCGACGAAACTTTATTAACAAGTTAGGATCCGAACACAGACCAAACCAATTCAACCTGGGGCTCATCAACAAATAGCGCCTAGTTGCAAATTAAATTATGGACAATCACATCAACAATAAGCACACACTTTGTTGCTTTGTTGGAAACATGTTTACGATTTATAACGTTTTGAGGAGTTTTGGAGCGGGGATGACGCTTTCTCCTCGAGAAAAGATTATTTAAGCACATTTTTTTTTCCTTTTCGTTAGAGTTTATCTTTCTAGTTGAACAAAATAAAATACGTCTTAACTCTGTTGATGCTATGACGAGAAGAATTTATTTTTGCCTCTTCTTTTCCTCAACTGAGCTTTACAGTGCTCCTGATCAGGTGCACTATATGCACACCAAATATAATGCAAAGTTCTATATCAACACACCCGCTGAATCTTTGCATTATTAAAAACAAAATTATCTTAGAGCAACTAATTCACTGTCTAAAATACAAAAAGAAATTTAAAAAAAATTACTACAATCAACTACTTTACTGTTCATTGTAACTTTGCACTCGATACAAAAAAAACCAACGATCAACTTATTCACTGTTCATTGAAAAACTTTCAATTAAAAATTCAACGATCAACTAATTCACTGTTCATTGAGAACGAAAACCGAATTCGACTTTATTAAAACGGATCACCTCGTCGCATACTTTGCGTCACCAAACCATCACTCGCAGTATCAGCTGCACGATTCTTAGGCATACCCATTGAGCAATCTCTAGCAAAATTTCCGGGTTCTCCGCATTTATGAAAACGAAATTTGGTTACTGCATGTGTTTTCATATGTTTAGATTTCATGAAAAACGCTTCGCCGTCGTTCGTTTCTGGATTTAGACGTCGATGAATTTTCGATGGCCATTACCAGTGGTTTGCATTCTTCGGGTAGACCGGCCAACATAAGCGACGCAATCGCCTCATCGTCCAGATTTAGCCCTGTTCGCTTTACTTTTGATGACGTCATCGTGATCCGGTTAATGTAGTCTTCCACCGAAACACAGTTAGACAAGTTCAACTGAACCAACTGCTTCAGCAATTCAACATTTCGACAAAATCACCTGTCTTGGAATGCCTTCTCTAAGCTTTCCCCAAGCTTCTTTCGCTGTTTCCGTATGGATTATTTATGGGCAATTCCATGCAATAAATTTTGTATATGACCTGGGAACCGTGTCAATCTCCGGAAGCGTACAAAGGTGCGAGAGTTGTGATGTATGAAACATTTTTCAGGAAAAACCTTATCTATAAGTCTCTCATACAAAAAAACATTGTCATACGAACCGTTTAGCCGGAAAACGTGGTTCCCAGGTCATCCACTTTTTTATTTTCAACTTTTGAATGGAATAGCCCATATACGATATAAGTACGATATAATTGTGTCGTCAACCATCAAACACAGTTCCGACCATGCCTTCAGATCATTCTGATTCAGATCACTGGCTACCAGAGCATTTTGTGTGCATTTCCACAATCCTCTGATGACGAGGACCGATTTCGCATATACTTTCCAGGTGTCGTAGTGTTCTCGACCCAGCAGCTTCTCTACGATTCGATTCACGTCTGCATTCGACATTTCAAACACTTGAAAAATTTTTAACCTCAAAACTGAATCGGTATTTTTCTCGTACAAATTCAAATCATCCGTTCAGGAATTATTTTTCGGCGAGTTAAATAGCTTCAAATATTCACTAGCAAAACTTTATTTTTAGAGCTTCGTGCTGATAACGTGTTAGATTTTATCTTTCTAGTTGAACAAAATAAAATACGTCTTAACTCTGTTGATGCTATGACAAGAAGAATTTATTTTTGCCTCGTCTTTTCCTCAACTGAGCTTTACAGTGCTCCTGATCAGGTGCACCATATGCACACCAAATAATATAATGCAAAGTTCTATATCAACACTTTTTTGTCACGCGCGATCTTATGTATTCATTGACTTGTTTTAAACATAAATGTTTCAACCCGGGGAGTAGTCGATGGTCAAACGATTCAAATTCACAAGAATGCTCTATTACAGATTGAATTGGTACATACAAGCCAGATTATCCAACCAGACTGAAACAGCTCCGAATGAAATCCCTCGAAACCGGAGACTCGGGTTGGACGAAATGTTTCTATATAAAATTATTCATGGGAATGTAGACACCACTCTCGCCAAGCGTATATCTTTTCATCAACCGAAACGATTCACCCGACAAAACATTCATAATACCTTCTACCTGCCAACTCCAGAATCAAACATTCAACTTAATTCACCTATTCATCGAATGCAGAACCACCACAATATCTACTTTAAATCGTGCAACATTAATAGTTCGCCATTTAATCACTATAAAGCAATTGTTAAAAGCTTTCATGAATTTTAACTTAAATATTTCTTCTTTTAATGGTCTATGTATAATTGGGGGTTCAGTCTGTCCATCAGTACAATAAATAAATAAATAAATAAGTAAATAAGTATAGTAGAACTTTGTGAAAAACACATACGCTAAATAAAATAGACTATTGAATTCGACAAATACAAAACATTAACATCGCTTACCACCATCAACGAATTCTCTCTCAAATGAAATAGTCTACAGCTCTTCACAACAATGACGTTACCGCGATTTTCTTTCACAGGTTAGTTTTTTCCGCTTTTACAAATTCACTCAGTGTGGAAAACTCAATACTTTGTTTCGACTAAACAGCCTCAATGCAAACAACACACACTCTACGGGGAACAGTCGCCGAGTCGATTTGACAGATTTTTGTTTTCGTCATGTCTACTAAACTTGTTTAGCAGGTGGTCCTTATTGCGCGCGAAATTATTTGAATCAATTTAGCAAGTTTCATCTGAAAGTATTTCAATTCGCACACAAAGGTCTCATTGAAAGCAATTCCGACGTTACTCAAATGAACGAAAAGCAATTATATAAAGATCTTCTCATAACTCCACACGAATTATGCAACGAACTTACAAAAGTGTAAGAAGAAACGGTCATCTACGTCAACCCTTAATCGGTCGTGGAAAATATCGAGATGACCGACATAGAACCACCCGCACCCACGAACGTAATTTTATTACTATATCTCCTATGGTTCTTCGCGTTTGAATAATTCAAACTCTCTAGTTTTTCTCTGCCACGAAATTTAAAACTCTCACGTCAGCAACTACGTATTTAGTAAACAAAAGAAGCTAAATTCGCTCACAGCTACAGACCTATTAGGTTGGTCAAATTTGCTTTCAACCTTGCAAATATTAGGACAAAAGGAAATAGAACGGGATTGGATAGGGCTGAGGGGTGTCTACTATAGCCCGAAACTCCCAAAAAATCCCACTGTAGGGTTTTGAGAAAATCGCAAAAAACCCAAAAAATTGAGGTTTTGTGCAAGCTTTCTGTTACTGTTAAAGGAAAATCTAAGTTTTCCAAAAAATTTTCCGATGACTATTTTTCCCACATTTTAAATAGTTCAAAGTTTCTAAAACACTTTATTTCACCATTTTCGGTCATTTTTTGGCTGAGATACGATTTTTCAAATTCAAAATTTCATCGAAAAAATGCCCCCCGCGAAAACATTTTTCGACTTTATACCGGTATATCGAAGAAACCTTGCTCCAAATTTGGAATACAAAAGCCTCAAAAACATCTTTGGAGTAGTCTAAACATTTCATATTAACATAATTTTCCTTTTCGAACTCGACGAAAAATGTCCTTCTAATGTCGAAAATTTCATTACACTCTGAAAAACGTCTACGAGAACCAAATCAGTATGAAAAATAATCAATGTTTTTGTTCGAAAAAATCGTTTTAAGTCAATTATTTGATTAACAAAATTGTTTCTTGTGCTCTTGTGGGTGATGGGGCGACTGAATCCCAGAATATTGCAGAAAATTTCTGAAAATTCCCGAAATTCAACTTAAGAACAAAGTTCCCGAAAAAACACCCTGCGAACAACATTAGTGTCGAGTACAGCAATGGTGTTGGAACTCTTTGTATCCTGGTAAAAACGCGTGGTGGTGCCACCATCAACGGCGGCCATAATTTTGATCACCCCACCACCCTCACACAACAAAGAACAACTTTTTCTTTCATAGCAACCCAAAATGATTGATAGATTTAGCACAAAGTGTAAATTTTTTACTAAAAAGCGCTGGTGGCGCCACCATGGCTTACTTGGAAATTTTTTTCGGTCGCCCCATCACCCACATCAAATAATTGACTTAAAACGATTTTTTCCAACAAAAACATTGATTATTTTTCATACAGATTTGGTTCTCGTAGACGTTTTTCAGAGTGTGATGAAATTTTCGACATTAGAGGGAAATTTTTCGTCGAGTTCGAAAAGGAAAATTATGTTAATATGAAATGTTAGGACTACTCCAAGGATGTTTTTGAGACTTTTGGACTCCAAATTTGGAGCAAGGTTTCTTCGATATGCCGGTATAAAGTCGAAACATGTTTTCGCGAAGGTCATTTTTTCGATGAAATTTTGAATTTGAAAAATCGTATCTCAGCCAAAAAATGACCAAAATTGGTGAAGTAAAGTGTTTTAGAAACTTTGAACTATTTAAAATTTGGGAAAAATAGTGATCGAAATTTTTTTTGGAAAACTTAGATTTTCCTTTAACAGTAACCTTGCACCAAACCTCAAATTTTTGGGTTTTTCGCGATTTTCTCAAAACACTACAATGGGATTTTTTCGGACTTTCGGGCTATGGTAGACACCCCTCAGCCCTATCGAATCCCGTTTTATTTCCTTTTGTCCTAATTCTTGTAAGGTCTCCCATACAAATTTGGCTACTTTTAACTAGCCTATATTAAAGGCAAAGCAACACAAGAATGCGAAAGCGATGGCTGTGTTCATCATTAAAGATAAAGGTTGCGACAAAAATATTGTTGTGTGCTCTGGTTACTTTCCTTACGAAGAGACGGATACACCACCTAATTCGGACTTTGGAAATGCAGTTGAATATTGTAAATCGAATATGTTGCCGCTGCTATCGGTTATCGGTGCGAACGCAAGTTACAAGTTACAAATACAAGTTTTAGGCATCAAAATCCCGCATATTAAGGGGGAACCTATCTCATTCGTCCACAAAGCAAAGTACCTTGGTATTATACTGGATAATTTGCAGAAGAAAGTACGGAAAATCATGGGGTCTTTATCCAAAGTCCTTTTCTGTATCATACGACTACTGTCATCAGACCTCAAACTCTTAGGATTCCAAATAATGGCGTGTAGATCTATTACCGGCTCTCACGAACGTTCGAAAGAAACATTTAATGTTCTTTTTCTTAGAATATGCATTTATCTTTTCTCAAAGTTAATGTCATTTTAATAAAAAACTGTGTCGTAATACTTATCTAATACAATGATTATTTCATCTGTGTGGTGATATAATCTAATAAAATAGCATTCGCTCTAGATTCAGTTAGTGGTGAACCTAAAATCGACAAATCATCCTCATTTACTACTCTAAAAAATTCATTGATTTAAGTATCTCGCGCGCAAAAAGGACCGACTTGTGAACGAGTTTAGTAAACTTGACAAAACTCAAATAAATTTCTAAAATTGACTCGGCGACTGTTCCCGCCGTAGAGATAGTGAGGCTGTTTAGTTTTGACAACCACACCAGCAACCAAATTAGAAACTCGTTTTGCGAAACAAGCAATATTATGACGTTTAAAATGTCATTTTTATAGTTGGAGTCGGTTGTGAACACTTTGCTGTAGACGTTGGAAACATGCGATCTCTCGATGCATTGAATCTCATAAAAAAAATTTAGCTTCGTCTGAACAACTCGAGTAGTGCCGTTGTTGAACAATCCCCATACCATACCACACGACTTATGGAATTTTTCTTTTAATCAAATCGATTAAGCGATAAATAAAAAAATAATTGACGACAGATTGTGCTATGACGCTATAGCATGCATACAATAGTGTCAGGTCCGTAGCTTTTTACTAGTTTTCACTTAAAATTTGTTATCATGTGATTTTATAGTCGACTCGACTACAAAACTTTATATTACAGTCGACTCTTATTTATTTTTATTTCAAAATTCGTACAATTTTTTAAATCACGAACTTTAATTTGTTGATTGGTCAAATGACACAGATTGTAAGAAAATAGACTATAATGTGCCCTAGGGGTATAATTGTCAATGCCAATGTTAAAAATTAAGTCAATCTTGTTTAACTTTCTCAAGTTCTCTTTGAATATCGCCAAAACAGGATGAAAATTGTCTTGGTTTGTCCTCGAAATCTGGTGTGCTATTAGCACATTTATAGTTTAAGTTTTCACTAACTTATTTAGCACTAAAAAGAAAGGGCCATTCTTAAATTACATAACGCAAAATTTGGCTTTTTTGAACATCCCCCTCCATGGTGACACTGGTGTCACGCAAGCTCGTAGAACCCCGGAGGAGGGAGAGCAATAAAAAACATATGCAAAGGACCCGTACGTATCAGAATAGATGCGGCAAACAGAGTTGATGTTACGAAAAGACTCGAACGTATCTAAGTAAATATTGCCTTAACTCTTAAATATGTGCACATAAAATACGTCCACATTAAGCTGTATTGGAAATTGCCGAAAGGGAATATTGAAAAACCCGTCCGAATAAACGGTGTAAAAAAGTTTTCCCAAAGCACATCATAGAGCACAAATAGAGAAAAATGTTCAGAAGACCATTTTTTGGACTAGGACCGAAGTAAGTCAGCCCTAAGTAGAGGCCTCGAACACATACTTCCAAAATGTTTCCGTCAATTTGCTCTGCAACATAGTAAAAAAAATGTGTTTCGGTTAGGGCCAAGCTTAGGGCCCACTTGAGCCCTAAGCAGAGGCAAAAGTTTCTTCTATCAATTGTCGGTCGTGCCTAGATCTTTCAAATAAAAAAAGTTTTTGAAAATAGGAAAAGATTTACTCGAATTATGTACAAAAAACACATAGAGCCCTAGCAAAGACTCGTTTTTAGTGCCTCAGCTAAGTTCAAGGACTCAAATTCGAAAAAAAATCTTCAATAAATTGTCGGCCATGCCCAGGTCTTTCATACAAAAAAAGGTTATAAAAATCGGTTGAGTTTTACTCGAGTTATCGTGTTGACGGACGGACGGACATTTTTTTATTGCTGATTCGTCATCTAAGGACCACGATCGGTGCTCCCCCCCTACTCTCGGGTCGAAATTCGACTGGTTACAAACATCGTGTTAAACGCATAAGACCCCTTTTCGAAGAACTACGTTCTTCGTACGGGTCTAAAAATGTCCTTCCGTCCGTCCGTCCGTGGTCTTTTGTTGATAACTCGAGAAAATCTTTTCCGATTTTCAAAAACTTTTTAGACACGTAGTCTTGTGCGTTTACCACTACGTTTGTAACCAGTCGAATTTCGACCTGGGAGTAGGGGGGAAGCACCGATCAACAATAAAATAAATGTCCGTCCGTCCGTCTGTCAACACGAAAAAAATGTTTTCAATCGAAAGAATCGGACCCACTAGGACCCTACTTGTTTTTAATACATAACTCGAGTAAATTCCATCCGATTTTCGTGATTCTTTTTCTATTCGATAGGTAATAAAAGACTTAAGAACATCCAAGAAAAAATGTGGGCCCGGGCCGAGCCTAAGATGGCCGCTAATGTTAGGGTGGATCGATCTAGGCAATTTAATTTGGAAACATATGAAGGGACCCGTACGTATCAGAATAGATGCGGCAAACAGAGTTGATGTTACGAAAAGAATCGAACGTATTTAAGTAAATGTTGCCTTAACTCTTAAGTGTATGAAATTACGTCCACATTAAGTGGTATTGGAAATTGCCGATAGGGCAATATTGAAAAACCCGTCCGAAGAAACGGTGTAAAGCACAAAATTGATCTCCAAATAGACAAAAATTTTCGCCTCAATTTTCTCTACAACATGCCAAAAAACCATTTTTTGGGCTGACCTAGGGCCCTAGCAGAGGCCTCGGAGACATACTTCCATAGACAAAAATGTTTCCCTCAATTTGCTCTGCAACATAGCAAAAAACAATTTTTTTGGTTAGGGCCGACCTTAGGACCGACACGAGGCCAACTTGAGCCCTAAGCAAAGGCAAAAGTTTCTTTTATGAACTGTCGATCACGCCTAGAAAGGTCGGCCCTAACCAAAAAACAAATTTTTTTTGCTATGTTGCAGAGGAAATTGAGGGAAACATTTTTGGCTATGTAATTGTGTGTCCGAGGCCTCTACTTAGGGCCCTAAGTCGGTTATAAGGTCGACCCTAGCCCAAAAAATGGTTTTTTCTATGTTGTAGAGAAAATTGAGTAGAACATTTTTCTATATTTGGGAGTCAATTTTGTGCTTTCGGAAAGGTTTTTTTACACCGTTTCTTCGGACGGGTTTTTCAATATTGCCCTATCGGCAATTTCTAATACAACTTAATGTGGACGCAATTTCATACACTAAAGAGTTAAGTCAACATTTACTTTGCTACGTTCGAATCTTTCTGCAACATCTATTCTCTTTGCCACATCTATTCTGATACGTACGGGTCCCCTGCATATGTTTCTTGTATAAACTTAATCGATCAGGCCAACCTATGTACCTTTAACATTTTTTGTCACTTGGCCAGTTCTATAGATCAATACAAATGACTCCATCACGATTTGAAACGTATATGGGTAAAAAAACACTCTTTGTCCAGAGCTTAATTGATTGGAATATTATATCAGTGAAAATAAGAATGACCCTATCTATTGACTTGTTTCAAAAGGCATGTGTGGTATTGTTTGAACGGCTGAGCAGCCCTTCTATTTACGATCAGTAAGATCAATAATAGAAAAGATTCATTTGAATGTTAATTTTAGTTTTGAAAGAGCGTGTAAGCAATTCCTCGATCAGTTGCCGCTGGGGCGGTCTCTGTTGGCTGAACTGGACGGGGATGAGAGTTGTGTTGTGTGAAGGAGTTGCAGATACAACTTGCATCTAACTTTTCACAATACAGCACACCTCTCATCTTTGCCTGGTTTGACCGGCAGTCCGCCACCTGTGGAATTGCCTATGCATCATTTCTCTTATTTCTGTTGTTTTTGTCTACTTGGGTTGATTTTGGTGTGCTGACCAACCATTAACAAGCAACTAGTGTGGTTTGATTATGGGACAGCTGGAATGGTGTAGAGCTATGCAGTTTGCTGTGGTCGATACCTTTTCTTGTAATATGAATTTAGGAGTAATTGAAGTGGTTCTGAAATGACTTTGAGTAATGAATGTATTCGTTTATCTTATCCGTCTAATGCCTTACAATCTCATTACAATGTTTTATAAAATCACAACAAAAACCCTTTTTAAAAGGGAAACGTGACGCAAGTCCTCGTCCTTTCTTCCAAAACAACTGATATCAGTTTGGGTGACGCTTGCAGCTTCGGAACTTCTGAGTAAAAAAATGCGTCACAAATGCCGGACGCGCCAATGAAATAATTTTTCTACGCTTTCAGCTTTCATACGCAAAAATTTGATTTAATATACAAAAATACGCCATACATCCCATAAAGTCAAATTTTTGCATTGTGAAAGCTGAAAGAACAGAAAAACTATAACACTGGGGGGTCCGGCATTTGTGACGCATTTTTCATCAAAAGTGAAAATATTTCAAAAGAATTTTGTGCGTTCCGAAGCTGCAAGCGTCACCCAAACTGATATCAGTTGTTTTGGAAGAAGGGACGAGGACTTATAGTACATATATTGGCGAAAATGATCCCCTCAACCTCCTCTACAACGTATCAAAAGCCTATTTTCCGCCATTTTGGCGGTCACCCTGATACACTACACACCCAACCCAACAACTTTCCCTTTCACACCAAACCTCTATCTCGAACACACAACCGTTGCCTCATACAAAATGTTCTCTTATACACACTACACACACAAACACATACATATGGGCCTTCTAAGAGTCCTGGCGCCCAAACGAGGCCGGTACATCCCCTTTTTTAAAATCTCATATGACGTAGAATGCCCACGAGCCACGAGTCAAGAAAGTGGTTTTTCACGATTTTTTATACAAATGGCCCTGGAACTAACCCACTAACTAACTAACTAATTAACGTAGGATGTTTGCATTAACTTTGGCTTCTATGAAACAGCACTTTTTGTATAGAAAATGATCGTTTTCTAAAGGTCGTATCTTCGGATCCACCGAACCGATTTTAATGAGTGAAAAGACACTTCGCCTTAGAATTTTCCGTAGAATCCAGGAAAAATATTTTTTGGAGGGTACGTCGCAAGGGGGGGAAGTCAAAACTTAGCTGTATATATGGTTCCGAAGTCTACGAAAAAAAAATTTCCGAATTTTTTGTTCGTATGGGGACTTGTGTCACGGGCGCATCGCTACCGCGCGCCCATGATGTTTTTCTTTTTGCTTCTTATTCACTATAATACATTTTGTCAATTTAATTACTTATTAGTGAATAACGAAATTATGCGCATTGATGATAAATACGATAATACGATAAATAAATGAATGAATGTATGAGAATAATGTTGCATTTGCATATTCTTCCAAAGCAATAATTGGCAGGGGAAATCACCACGCGAATACAATAGAAAACGGAAGCTGTTGCAATCGAGGATAATTGGAAAAAAGATTGTGAACCTGAAATTGATGATCTAAATGCAAATTTTGTCAACTTTTTTATTACAAATGCTCAACATATTTTTACAAAACTTTCTGTCGATACTTGCTACTTTCGAGTGTTCCAGGCAGGGTTCGAAAATCAAATTTCGGAAGCCCAAATCAATTTGATTGTCAAAGAAAAAAGCGTGATCATCAAATCAGTTAATTTTTTTTTGTGGTGATCATCATTTTTTCTTTTTGTCGTTTGTTACGGCGAGACTGATGAAAAATAACTTTTTTGAGAAATCATGGTGATCACCATAAAAAATCTTTATCTGATTATCACATTTCTTTCGTTTATGATCAATTTTGATTTGATTTTCGAACCCTGAAAATTTTATCTATAGGTTTCAACTGTGCGAAATCTGAAGAAAGTTCTACCATTCAATAATCTCAAGTCGATGGATTTAAAGTTGCGATAATCACTTTTCATTTTATCGTGAATGCCACTCAATGCAATTTCATCAGCTGCAACCACTAAATGCTGTAAATTAGGGTGGCTTAGCAATGCCTCTAAGGTGACATGGTCGAGAATAACTCCAGGGATATCCATATTTAAGCTTAGTGTTTCTACGGTAGGATTGTTGTTGAGAAACTGAAGTAAATTCTCAAATGTTGCACATGTTTGGAGGTGCAGAAACTTAAGATGGCAGAATTTTACTTCTGGTGAAATTATTTCCGGTAGAGAATCCAGCGACAGACTTTTCACCGCAGGATTATTAGCTGCCATAAAATTTAGGATATTATGGAGGAAACCGTAAGTATCGTGACGAGCGCTAAATGTTTCCAAGTTAACGCAATTAACCAAAATTTCTTTTACCGCTAACTCACATGGTATGTTGTCGTGTAAAATAAGTTCTTTCAACTTTGGCATTTTCTTAAACGAAGCGTAAAACGAACTCTCCGTGGGAAGCGCCACCGAGTTTATTCTTAGCTTTTCCAGAACCTTTAGCTTTGTGAAAATAATCTTGATGGTGGTAGGGTGGACATAGTTCAATTCCAGTTCGGTTAGTGAAGAACCCTGCAACTCCAAAAACGTACCGAAATTGCTATCGATGTTATCAATATCATACGACGGAGAAAATGACGAATATTTCAACCTTTTCAATTTTAAGCAAATCGCATCGTCCAATGCGGTTGCAAACATTTTAGCATAAGACATCAAATCGAGATCGATGGATTCAAGCTGCTGAGATGCTTGCAAAAACCGCATATAAATTTCACGTTGTTGTATGTCCACAAGCACAAATTTATTAGAGATCTTAAGTTCTCTGATCGGCGTTGATGTGAAGAATTTGAAAATATTCCAATCGCAGGTACGTACTGTTAGTTTGTTCAATTTGCTTAGAAACGCTTCATTTCCGCCGGTAAAATCGTCTGCTTTATTGACTTTCACTCCATTCAAAACCACTTCATTCAACAACGGCATGCTACTTAGAATGCTAGAAAAGTCACTCGAATTCTTGATTTCTGCCTGATATAATACGAGATTGCGAATATTAGGACCATGCCTAGCCGCAATCTGCACCAGTAAATCAATAGCGTTTTCTGCCCATTTTTCTAAAAAGTACGGTTGTTCCCTTGAATGTAAAGTTATCTTAATGGACTGAAATCTGCGCGTCAAACTCATAATTTCATGAAATCGTGATATCCATTTGCTTCCATCGTTCAGGGTAAGTGTGAAATTTTTCATAATAGCTAACGATTCCGATATGACGTCGTTCCAACTGTAACGATAAATCTTTTACAATAGAAATATTTATTTCAAACATTTTCTTACGCACCATTTACACACTAGAGCTGAATTTTTCAATGATTTTCCATCCAAGTAACTGAAAATGTGTAGCAGCGCATCTTCCGAAAGAATTTCTATCGGTGATTCCATTTCGGAGACTATTTCCTTATCAACCATAGAATCCAGATTAATAAAAAAACGAAAAAACGGAAATAATATTTTAAAACTACCAATGTAACGAAACAGCGAACAACACCTAAAAAAATTGATGACAGCCGACGCTTTGTCAGAATTTGCAACCAAATATGGTTATCTTTCGTTTATCTACAATTTTATCGGAAGAAACCGATTCGAGTAGTGTTTTCGCTACAATTGCTGATTTAACATGATATTGGATATTTGCACTGCTTAGAAACACTGTTTCTGGCAAACTTTGATTTTTATTTTGCAGTTTCCATACAAGAGAACTAGGCTTGACTAACTATAACTTATTTCACATAAAAATACTAACAAAATGAAAACAACAATGACAAGACAAAACGCCTACAACTACTACACTACAAATTTTCGATGCTTTTACATCGTTCAGTCATATGTTTATGAATCAGTTTACGCGCTTTACGCCCTACAAAAATGCAGGTGCGCGTAGACAACGCTGTAGTAGCCGGTGTAGAAGTTTGATTTGAGAGGAATCAATGACTGTCGAACTGTTAATCGCTCGTACTTTCATTATTTTCCTCGGGTCGGGTTTTTGGTTTTTGCATGGTTGGGTCAACTGAAAAAATTAGTTCACTCAATAGATTTCTGGAAATTAAATTTAAAACATATGAAACATTAAAACACCTTTCGTATCAGAATAGATGCGGAAAACAGAGTTGATGTTACAAAAAGACTCGAACGTATTTAAGTAAATATTGTGTTACGTCCACATTAAATTGTATTTGAAATTTCGATAGGGCACTACTGGAAAACCCGTCCGAAGCAACGGTGTAAAAAAACCCCTTTGAAAGGACAAAATTCTGTTAGAAGGTGTGAATTGAATCAACGTTTATTGAAGACTGAAGAAATTTTTATAAGAAAGTCTTGAGACTACTAAGACTATAAATTTTTCATTTTAATTCATCCGAAAGTTTCCATTTAACGAAATCCAATGAAAGCTCATCATCGTTACGACAATCTAAGGCTGTGACGAGATTATCGTAGTATTCACTAACACTGGTAATAATAAACGACACAAATTGTTTGTTATCTACAACATGTCCTATCTCACACAGTTCATCATAATACTCCATGAGTTTAGATATATGCTCATGCATATTACCATTCTTCGGCAACACCTCGTAATAGATTTTCCTCAACAATCGTATTTTAGTGGTAAGTGACGATTTTTTGTGATGCTTTGCTAGTTCGACCCAAGCTTCTTTTGCAGATTTAGTTCTCTTTATGAACGGCAGCTGATTATTTTCAATCATGATACTAATATGAAAAATCGCATCCTGTTCCATTTTGTCCCACTTCTTCTAAGTGGAGGCCTCAGACAAATACGTCCATAGACAAAAATGTTTCCCTCCATTTGCTTTGCAACATAGCAAAAAAATAATTTGTTTGGTTAGGGCGGACCGTAGGACCGACATGAGGCCCACTTGAGCCCTAAGCACAGGCAAGTTTCTTTTATAAATTGTCGATCATGCCTAGATCTTTCAAACAAAAACTTTTTTTTCGAAAATCGGAAAAGATTTACTCGAGTACAAAAAATACATAGATACATGTCGCTGGCACACCCACCATCTAGTATCATATTATTTTATCACCAGTTATTTGGGGCTGGTTTAGGGCTGATAAGGGCTGCAATCCTTAAGTTTGGGGCTGCCATATTATTCTAGCCCTAAACGATTGAAGTGGTCGAACATGTCGTTTTAGCGTTTCTTCACCAAATCGAACCATCTTGAGTTTCTTAATTAATACAACATTTGGGGTTCATTTAGGGCTGACGAATGAAACCGGTCCCGAGTTTAGGGCTGGTGTGGGAGCAAAAATATTCAATTTTTCCTCAAAAAAAGCATGTCGTTTTAGCTGTTTCAGCGATGGTAGAAGTTTTTTTAGTTCAAAAAGTCATCTGAAATTAAGGGCTAGTTTAGGACTGACTATTAAAATCGGTCTGTAGCCCAAGTTCATTATTATTAAACTGGGCGCCTTACTGGTAATGCAGACATGCTTGCTCGTAGGCCTCTTGTGGGCCCATTTGTGCTTACCGTTTGCAGATTGTGCCTTAGTTACAACCTTCTTTCTATTTATAAGAGATGAGTTTGCATATTGTCGCAATCCGGAAAAATCATCGAAATTCACAAAAATAATTGAAAATCGTTGAAAACCTTCCAAAAATCATTGGAGATCATTAAAAATCGTTGATTTTTATGAATTATATGATTTAGCTCCAAATTTTGTGCTATTGAACGATGCATAGAATGTTGGATTTCATGTAAAATTACAAACATGACATGTCACGACATATTCGACCTTTATATCATGCAAAGCTCATGTTCAAATGCAAAAACAGGCCCGTAGCCAGGGCCGACTGCCAGGGGGGGGGGGGGCTTTCACCCCCCCACCCCACCAAATTGATAAAATTATATGAAATGTTGAGAAAATTCTCTTTATTTCGCGCATTTCACATTAATACAGTTGGATTTTTCGTATAGGGTTTTCGTTAGGTCGCCAATAGAAGGTGTTTTGTGTTTGGCCGGCACCCCCCCCCCTCAATTATTTCCAAGCTCTTTAGGACGCACACACGATTCTGCTTCGTCCTTGAAACACAACCGATGCTAGGAATCGCGAGCGGAGCGAGCAAAAAAAATTTTTTTGGCAAAGTTATGAAAAATTTAGTTTATGGCGTTTCCATCTTTCCAAAATAATCTCATAACTTTTTTTCACACGAAATTATCTTCTCCTTGGTTCGTATAATAACTCGAAAAATAAAAGTTAAATGTGCGAAGTTCCCATACGCCTAAAATATATACAGCAACGGATGTTTAAAAACAAACTACTCTAAGTTTTGACAATATAATTTCACCTTCACTTCCCATATTTCCCTGAAATCGTTTACACTATTTATAAGAAAATCCTCAATTTTAGCCGCACGTTTTGTTAGTAGCTAGCATACAGCTTCGGTTATAGCGCTGCAGGTAAAAAACTTTTTGAGTACTATTCTTATGCGAGCAAAATAAAAAGTTTAGTTAGAGTGGGTGGTGAAATTTATATTTAAAAGTTGCGCCGCAGGCGAAAATTTTTCAAAATTGAATTGTACATTTTGTTTTTCTATGAAAGTACACAGTTCTGATTACCATTTCACAGCAAAAATTCTAACAGCTCAGGATAACCCGCCACTATCGTTAAGAGTGTCAAAAGTTTGTTCTTGCAATGTAGAACCGAAAATCTATTTCAATAACGAATAACGAATAGGCGAAAGTTTCAAGTATTAAAAACGATCATGACGTTAAGATTTATATTTTTTCGCAACATTCACAACATTTAAGTTTTGCCAGGGGGGGCTCAACAGATTTTCACTAATTTAATTTTCTTGAATTTTTGATGTACACATCTTTCATTCAAAACCTTGAAGAGCGATTTCCGTTCTAATTTCCAGAGATATAAGTGAAAAAGCTCCACAAACCTTCAAAAAGCCACGTTTTTGGAACCGTACGAAGTACAAAGGTCCTATACGTGTACTACAAACAATTTTATTGTAACATGGGGTAGATCGAAGTGGAAGTGAAGAATCATAAATAAAAAAAATGTCCGTCCGTCTGTCCGTCCGTCCGTCTGTCCGTCTCCACTTTTTTTTCCAAACGGCTCAACCGATCAGCCTAAACTTTTTTTCCCCTGAAAGGTACATGCCTCCCATGATTCAAGTTCGAAGATGAGCCAAATCGATCAAGTGGTTCCGGAGATATGGTCGAGGAAGTGACCAAAAACATGGTTTTTCGAGGGTCGGTGAAACTTTTTCGCAAATATCTCAGCAAGTAAAGCACGGAAATTGCTCAATTTGGTGTCAAATGAAAGCATTTGACACCAAAAAACTGGGGAATTTTTTTTTGTTGGAATCGGGTCAGGGGCCTGGGCACTGGGAGCCATGGAATGGGCGAAAATATATTTCTCTGCCCAAAATGATAAGAGATAGTTTTTTTTCAGTATTTGCTTAAATACGCAATACAGAGATTTACTTTCAAAGGCAAAGTTGTAGAGAATCAAATTTTACCGAACATGTGTCTTAGGGTTTTGGGGAAATATGGTCCAATCCTGGTATATGGCCACTTATATAATTGGGGAGGATGACCCAATCGATCTCCAGAACTGTGAGAGTTAGAAAGTTAGCTCCAAAGGCGAAGTTGTAGAGAATTAAATTTAAGCGAACACGTGTTTCAGGGTTTTGGGGAAATATGGCCCAATCCTGGTATATAGCCACTTCCATAATTGGGCAGGATGACCCAGATCTCCAGAACTATAAGAGGAAAAAGTTGTAGACAATAAAATTTGAGATAACACGTGTTTCTGGGTTTTAGAGAAAAACGACTTATTCCTTGGATATAAGCTTTTCTAGATTTTCTAGAGACGTACTTCGGTAGGGCCTTTGACATTACCTTGGGTAATTTCTATGGATCTTTGAAATTCTTACAGTTATAAAAGAACAGAAAGCGTTGGATTGTTTGCTTATTTTTATATTTAGGTACGTTCGAGTCACTTTGCCACATCTATTCTGTTTGTCACATCTATTCTGATACGTACGGGTCTTTGGTTATGTTTCGAAAATTTTAAGGAAATCGCTCGGGCGGTTCTCGAGAAAAAAAAGTAGATAGATACATACATACATAGAGACATAGATAGATCGTTGACACACAACATAGGAATAAAATTAAGATAAAGATAATTTTACCATTTTTATATAGAAATTGGTCATCTTTGATTGGCGATATCTCGGCTCGTTTTCAACCGATTTTGATGAGTCTGGAAAGCTGCTGCGACGTAGTAGACGTAAATAATTTGGAGAAGGAGGGGGGCGAGGGGAAAAAACTCAAAAGTTCGCCTATACATCGTGTCTTGTCCCAAAGGTTTTTATATGGAGTTTTTTGAGTTTGTGGACGTTTTTTTGGGGTGTGGGGACTGCGTCACGCTCCCCGCTACCGCTCCGAGCATGATGTCGGCTTGAGTCTCAATCTCATTCCAGGCGAACAACATGTCCTTTTCGTTGGGATTGTGTCCACATATTACAAATCGAATCATCAATTTATCGTCTAACGTGGCATGTATCATGAACAATTGCTTCCTTGCCGTAATCTGATCGAGCAGTGTTTTCGTTAAGCTGCATTTGCCTTTTAAACGGAAACACACCAAGCCTAACGTTCTTTTGCAAACAATTTCAAAACGTTTACTCAAAAGGGTTTACTCAACAACAAATTCTCTGAATTAATTACGAATTTGTGTGCTCCCTCACATAGCCGGAAATTGTTCTCCGTAACGACCGCCCATGATTTAACCGATTTGCTATCATTAGATAGAACGGTAAATCGATATGTGTGCAATAGGGTGGGTCGAATTTGAACTTTTAATTTTTTTCGAAACGCCTGACCCTACAAATGCTGTGTAATGGTCGCAGAAATGTTTTGTAGAAGAACTTTTTTTTAAATGCGATCTTCCTCTGCTTCTCCTGGAAAAACTCATTTTAGGCGTTGTTTCATGAATTATGGCATAAGCATCATTGTCTTCTTGAACGTATACATCTTGAAGGGAAATCTTTTAGTGCTAATTATTAGTATTCCGATATACTTCAAAATGCCGGTATCGGGGAGGTCATAAATATTTTAATGTGGTGTTGGAGGGTCAACCTCCCTTCCCGACTTTTAGTTTCCATATTGAAATTTCAACTTCGACTCCACCAAAACAATAAAAACAATGATTTAAAACATTTTCAAAGAACGTAGATAGATAGAGAATTTCATAAAGAATTTAGGAAAGCAAACCGTTTTGAAATTGGTTGACACGTGACTGACTCAGACCTATTCCAGTGTGAGCATTAGGCGAGGCATTAAGGGGTCCAAAAAATGAAAGTGTTGTCGAAGTTGGCGGAGTTGGCTAAAAACAGACCTTTATGGTACCCTGATAAAAAGTCAATATGGTAGCAATCAGATCCGAGTGGATCTAGGGAACTAGGAATTAGGAACTACAAAATGTGTGAAAAAAACACCAATGAAAAACATCAATGAAAATACAGACTTTAGCTAAATTGAACATAACTAAGAGATGATAACATTTCTTGTTAAGGTGAAATCATTGATTCCTCTTCAGAATACTATAAAGAGAAGAATTTAATGGTTCATTGGTGAATCTAAACGTTTCAGGTGGATTTAAAACTTGAAAACTTGATGATAAGACTCCAACACTGTTACTATAAAATGGTCGCTTCGGTTGACTCCCAGCGCATTCGAAACGTGTAGATGCACCAATAAGCCATTAAATTCTTCTCTTTGGAGTATTCTGAAGATTAATCAATGATTTTCCCTTAACAAGAAATGTTGTCATCTCTTAGTTATGTTTAATTTAGCTAAATTCTGCATTTTCATTGATTTTGGTGTTTTTTTCACACATTTTGTAGTTGAACGACCCCTAGATCCACTCGGATCTGATTCCTACCCTATTGACTTTCTATCGGGGTACCATAAAAGTCTGTTTTCAGCCAACTCCGCCAACTTTGACAACACTTTCATTTTTTGGACCCCTTAATGCCTCGCCTAATGCTCACTAGGGTGGTCCAAAAATGTATGGGAAAATTAACTTGTCGAAAAGTTCGGGGCCCCACCTCTAAAACGTTTCTAAATGTGTCACTGATAAAAAGTGTATATGGAGCCATCTGAATCCAAAGCCATCCTGAGGGTTCCATACTATAAGAGTAGAAAAATCCCGAAAGTCACTTTGATTTACAGGTAAATGCATGCTGGGGATGCCTAACACGTAGGCGTGTCACTCTACTCGAACTTCATATGAATTTTCACAGATGTACGCAAAATTTCAATAAAAGTATTTTTCTAACAATTTTTTGTGCCTACCGCACAATAATCGGCAAAAATCAAGAAATAATTAAAATTCGTTCAAAATTTTAATAATCTCCGTATGAGTTCGAGTAGAGTGACATGCCTACGTGTAAGGCATCACCAGCAAGCATTTAGCTGTCATTCAAAGTGACTTTTGGCATTTTTCTACTCTTATAGTATTAGTCCTTCCTAAAATAGCCAAATAATGACGAAACACACGGACGGCCACTTAGGCAGGCTCATGGAAGTTCATGAAATTTCATGGAGGTTCTCGAAAAATAAATTTTTGTTCAGACTTAATGAATTTTATGCTTCCAAGACAAACTGTTTAGGCGTTATTTTGAAGTCATATAGAGACTCAAAATTTCATAGAAGACCGTTTTCCAAAAACTGTGAAACTCACCGAGGCCTAGAGCAAAGAAGTTGTGAGCTAAGAAAGCCACTTGACGGACTCTCTTGACATCGAAACACTTCGGATGCGCCCACCACATGAAAAAGTATTTTCTCGAGACTATTTTGAACGGAATAAACCAAAGTTGTCCTAAAACCGCTCCTCATTTTTCACAAGTTTCATGCACTTTTCTTAAAACCTACGTTTTACACGATTTTCACGCTTTTTTGACTATTTTGCTTCGGGGAACCCTCAGGACGGCTTTGGATTCAGATGGCTACATATACACTTTTATTCAGGGACACATTTAGAAACTTTTTAGGGGTGGGGCCCCAGACTTTTTAATAACTTAGTTTTTTGGACCACCCTAATGCTCACACTGGGATAGGTCTGAGTCAGTCAGGTGTCAACCGATTTCAAAACGGTTTGCTTTCCTGAATTCTTTATGAAATTCTCTATCTATCTACGTTCTTTGAAAAATTTTTAAATCAATGTTTATGTTGTTTTGGTGGAGTCAAATTTAAAATTTCAATATGGAAACTAAAAGTCGGGAAGGGAGGTTGACCCTCCAACACCACATCAAAATATTTATGACCTCCCCGATACCGGCATTTTGAAGTACTATCCGAATACTAATAATTAGCCCTAAAAAGTTTTCCTTCAAGATGTATACGTCCAAGAAGACAATGATGCTTATGCCATAATTCATGAAACAACGCCTAAAATGAGTTTTTCCAGGAGAGGCAGAGGAAGATCGCATTTTAAGAAAAAAAATTCTTCTACAAAACATTTCTGCGACCATTACATAGCATTTGTAGGGTCAGGCGTTTCGAAAAAAAATAAAAATTCAAATTCGACCCACCCTAAGTGTGCAACAGCTTAAATCGAACTAAACCCTCACATTGCATAGTTACAATATGTTGGCATCTGCCACTACAAGATCGCATAGGCTTTCATGAACGTAATAAGCTCTTGAGTTAACTTTGGAGACAATACACTCAGGGTTAGAGCAAGAAATGTTTCATACCAAAGCGTTCATCACTTCTGACCAAATTTTCAAACATTTCCTCTAATCCGGTCTGACCCGTGATGTGTGATCTCAGCTTTTCCGCTCCCAATGTCCTTAAAACAATCCAAACTTTTATGGATCGAAATCGTCGACCTAAATTGATCGTCCAATGCCGATAATCGGGTGCTCGGTCTGAGGCGCCTTGATGCTTGTGATCCAAATAAATTCTGTTTACGGTGAATGCGTCGATGACAGCGTGTGAATTTTTGAACCACATCGCACAACAGTCAAAGTGAGTTAGCAGTCGCCGCACGGATATCAATACTCTCTCGATCGTCTTTTTGCGGGCGCACGTTGCTCGCGGTGTCATATTGTATATTGGACCAGTAAGAAGTACGAAGGTCCTACACGTTTACTTCAAACAATTTTGCTGTAACATGGGACAGTACAGTACAGTACAGACATTCACGGTGACCAGACGTGCTTCAATTATGCTCGCATTTGTTTTGTCAAAATTTTCAAGTATAATTTCTAGTTCATAGTTTTAGTAATTGTGAGTAAATACAATCAAATGGATCTTCTATTAGGAAGTTCCAACATTGCAAGACAACGCATGACATTACTATATTTCAAGGTCATCAAGTATTTCAAGATGTAAAAACTTTACATAAATCGAACGAGATTAGTATTCTATAGAAAATTGAATAGTTAATAGTAGTTCAAATTTCAATATCATTTCTATTTCAAGAATGTACAATTAATTTTTTTTTTTTGGTTAACACTTCTTCAAAGTGAATTCACAGTGAAGTGCCAATATTTAATTTACTTTGTATTTCATGATGTAAAAATAAAACGCAATCAATCAATCAATCAATGGGACAACGCTGTTTTGTAAAGTGTAGAAGTTTGATTTTGGACGAATCAATGAATGTCGAACAGTTAATCGCTCGTATTTTCATTATTTTCCTCGTGTCGAATTTTTAGTTTTTGTATGGTTGGGGCAGCTGAAAAAATTAGTTCACTCAATAGTTTTCAGGAAATTGAAAAAGATTGAGAAGATTGAGATTGAGATTGAGATTGAGAAGATTGAGAAATTTTGGATGAACAAAAGTACAAAATTTGCGAGATTCCAAAAACCGAATTGAGAAAGTGGAAAGTAAGCAATCCACAGGTGCCCTGTCTGTATGTAGTTCTGAAGACACACAAAGAACTTGACCATGAAGGTGACATGAAGGCCAGACCAGTGGCGTCGAACACCAATGCCCCAACTGAAGCTATAGCGAAAAAAATGTCTAGAATCTTCAACTCCCTTCCCCCACCTGAAGTTAAAATCGTCAAAAATGGCATCGAGTTCGCGAATATAGTGAGTGGAATGAAAATTAACAGATCAGAAGAAATGGGTTCATATGACGTCGCATCACTATACCCGAGAGTACCGATCCCCTTCACATTAGACATACTCATGAAGTGGTTGGTTAGAGTTGGTACAACTAGGGAAGTGGCGGAAGCGTACGTCAAAATGTCCAAGCTATGCATGGACCAAAACATTTTCCAGTTTAGAGGGAAATGGTATGTACAATATGAAGGGACGAGCATCGGAAATTCGTTATCTAGTTTCCTAGCCGAGCTCTTTATGTGCCATTTCGAAACACAAATGGCACCCCACCCACAGTTCCCTAGATTCTACAAGCGATATTACGACGATATTTTCGTGATACAAAACGCGAGGATGTTCAACGCAGTGAAGACACTTTTCGAAGAATTTATGGACTCTATAAAAAAAGATGCCATAAAATTTACCATCGAAAGGCAACACGAAGGAGAATGGCACCATCAAAACAAGCGTCTATAGAAAGCCAACAAACACGAAGAGACTGATAACTTGTGATTCTTTCCACGACCACCAACACGAAATGGCAGCCTTCCACGCAGTGGCTCATTTCATGGTCAACATCCCAATGACTCAAGAGAAAGAAGTTGAGGAATGCGGAAAAATCATTGACATCGGTCGGGCGAATGGATACCACGAAGCGGCCATCCGAAATATCATCAAGAAGCATAGAGAAAAACGACTGAAGATAAACATCTCAACTTTCTACGACATTCCTAAAGAAATTGACAAGCGAGCAGCAATCAGATTTTACCCGAAAGTGACGAAAAAGTTAAAAACAGTGTACAAAAGACATGGAATGAGTATAGTACATAGAAATGACGGCTCTTTGAGACAAGCGTTAGGAACGTTAAAAGACAGACCGGTCAACCTACATAGATCAGGCATATACCGCATACAATGCTCGTGCTGCGGACGGTTTTACATTGGGATGACGATCCGCAAGTTGTTCGAACGTTTCAATGAACACATAAAATCCGCAAAATGGAAAACGAAAACTGCTGTAGGACGACACATTTTTATGACGAACCATGTGATCAACATAAGTGAGTTAAAGCTTTTGCAACCCATAAATCACATGTGGAAAATTGAATATTACGAAGCCATCCACATACACAGACATAAACATGAAAATCTACTTAATGAAGACAATGTGAACATAACGTCACCGCTACTACATTTATTCACGATTGAAAGAAAATACGACGAGAACATTATCGAAATAGAAGAAGCCACACCTAACACCAGCGTAAACGAAGAATTTTTTGACTGCGAGTAAAAATTGCTATTTGTTTTACACACGACCCTAACTCCTTCCAAGGGAATTAGTATAATTAGTTGACGAACTGATATGTTATCAGCGACACATGTATGCGTAAGTCCTTTGTTTTTTGTTTCTTGTCTTCTAAAGAAGGTACTGTCCTAGAGCGACATTTTATAGAGGGAAAATTCAGTTAAAATAAATACCCCGATGATGGTTGTTTAACAACCGAAACCTAGGTCGGTAAAAAATTATTAAAATAAATTGTTGCAATTGAAAAAATAGAGCGTTTATTTTTAACTCAACTTTTAATATAATTTTGAAATTGCACGGAGTTACGCGCACTCCCAAAATGTGGAAAAAACCTCAAGTTATTTTCGCGTTAATGAAACTAAGAATGCAAACTTTTTCAACCCTAATATTTGCATTTTGTCATAAAGTAAATTCAAACTTATCCCGACGTATGCCAATATCACAAAAAAACCCTTTTTAAAACAGAAACGTGACGCAAGTCCTCGTCCCTTCTTCCAAAACAACTGATATCAACTTTTGTGACGCTTGCAGCTTCAGAACGCAAAAAAAATTCTTTTGAAATATTTTCATTTTTAATTAAAAACATAACCAAAGACCCGTACGTATCAGAATAGATGTGACAAACAGAATAGATGTGGCAAAGTGACTCGAACGTACCTAAATATAGAAATAAGCAAACAATACGGGACGGGTTAGCTCAGTGGTAACGTACTGGCTTTCCACCAAGAATATCCGGGTTCAATCCTGGTGAGGTCAAATTCTGTATAGGATTTTTCTTCAACGTATATTACGAATGTAACGTTCCTAAGCACACCCAAGCTTCATACATGGGTAGTTGAGATAGTTATATCGCAACGAGTCGTTCACAACGAATTATGACGTCACCCATATTCGAAACAATTGTGTACGAAACATGCAGACTCGAATTCAACTGCTACGTAAAGGTGTGTGTAAAATGTCAAAAAAAGACAAACTTCCATACCGGTAGGGTTGTAATTTGAATCGGTTCGATGCGCGTCTAGGTGTTGCCAGATGTACTAGCGCGCGAAAAAAATCGAAATACAAATCCTTCAATTGAAGGCGTGGTTCGGAATACACGTTAAGCATGTGGTCCCTAGTGTGGCTAGTCCGCACTAGCTGGCAGTTACTCTGTGTAACACCCCGGCTGTCGAACCAGTCACTTAACAGTGCTGCTCCCGACTAAACAGTGCCATTGGAATTATTATTATAACTGTAAGAATTTCAAAGATCCATCGAAATTACCCAAGGTAATGTCAAAGGCCCTACCGAAGTACGTCTCAGACCATTCAAATCTAGAAAAGCTTATATCCAAGGAATAAGTCGTTTTTCCCTCAAACCCAGAAACACGTGTTATCTAAAATTTTATTGTCTACAACTTTGTCCTTGGAAGCAACTTTCTACCTCTCATAGTTCTGGAGATCTGGGTCATCCTGCCCAATTATTGAAGTGGCCATATACCAGGATTTGGACATATTTCCCCAAAACACTGAAACACGTGTTCGCTTCAATTTAATTCTCTACAACTTTGCCTTTGGAAACAACTTTCTAACTTTCACAGTTCTGGAGATCCAGGTCATCCTGCCCAATTATGGAAGTGCCCATATACATAGATTGGGCCATATTTCACCAAAACTCTGAAACACGTGTTCGCTTATTTCAAATTCTCTACAATTTCGCCTTTGGAACCAACTTTCTAACTCTCATTGTTCTGGAGATCTGGGTCATCCTGCCTAATTATGGAAGTGGCCATATACCAGGATTATGTCACATTTCCCCAAAAC
>CM055403.1:126166155-126211889 GCA_029228625.1 Pseudolycoriella hygida
CGGGAAACGCGAACAATTGATGGACATCAGTCGATTCGAATAGTAAGCACTGACATCTGTAAAATTGTTTGACACATTCGTTTATTACAGAAAAATGAAGTAGCTAAGAAACATTTGTCATCTTGAAAGCGTTTTGAAGTAAAATACCGAGGTTTGAACTTGTTTCTTTTTAACTTCTTAAGTTTCTTCCTTGTAATTTTTACAGTAAAAAAACTCACACTCAATATTAAGTAATTTTATTTTCTGGTGCATTGCCTGGAGCTGACATGCGTGCGATGCGAAGTGACTCTTAAAAATTGTTATGTTTTTCAAAAAATAATTTTCATATGTTACATAGAACAGTCAGAATAAAGAAAATCATAGATCTGCATCGTTTTAAGGGAAGAATACAATTTTCATATTTATCCATTTTTGTGTCAGTTTTCGAGTCGTGGATGCTTTCAGTTGCTGAGATGTGACCTAATTTTTGGTTTGTATTAGTTTTTGTATGTGTAAAAACATTTCAAACACAAAAAATCAAAAATGTGAATTTCACATTTCACATTTTTTTCACAGATGTGGTCACATTTATGTGAAAATATGTGAGTAAAATGTGAAACACATAATTTTCAAACGGCAAATTTGGCGTCAGCTTAAGATTTTTCATGGATATTTTTGCACATCTGAAATCTTTATGGTAGAATGTGCCGAGATGTGACCTAAAGTCCCACAATGAAGTACTTTATATATGGAAATGTGACGTTCACATCTGGCAAATGTGACGAAAAAAGGCAAATTTAGCCACTTTCACCACTCACATTTTCATATGCAAACTACTTTATTGTGTTACTTTCGGTCACATCTCGGCACATTCTACCATAAAGATTTGAGATGTGCAATAATATAGACGAAAAGTTCAATGCCGACGACAAATGTGCCATTTGAAAATTATGTGACTTCACATATTTTTTTCACATTTTTTTCACATATGTGAAATGTGAAATGTGAAAATCGAATTTCACATCTCGGATTTTTTGTGTTTAAAATGTTTTTATAGACATAAAAAGTGAAACAAACAAAAAATCAGGTCACATCTCAGCAACTAGTCATATACAGAGCCCAAAAAAAGGTAAAAAACAACGAATTCTTCAAAATCCCTAACTTTATTCATTTCTAAGCAACAACTGAGTTACCTTCTATTGAAACGAAACTGAAAGTAAGAAAACATTATTGTTTACAATGAGTTTGACATTAGACAATATTATATGCCCGTACATTTTACTGTGTTAGACGCGACCAATATGACTACTATGAAAAACATTTAAACAAAAACGTTAATTCTTGAAAAGATGTATGCGAGCGAAACCATAAAGAAAATGTTGTGGTAAGTTGCATGTCATCGGAATTAGACAATAATGCAAATCTCATTCTAAATGAGAAGATGGATTTACGATGACAAAAAACTTGGAACTGCACACATTTTAAGAGCTTATGTTCATTTTGCTTCTAAATATTCGAATTTGCTTATGTCTATAGCTTTCTCACTTTTCCCGCAACTCCAAGCAAAATTTTAAGCGTCCGTCGATATAAAATCAGGCAGGCATGGAAATGTGTGACCATTACAGTTGAGTTTTTTTGCACGAACGTTCAAATATGGGTGCCTGGCGGGACGAAACGACTCGTGGAATATCGAGTTTTATATATTTAGATAGGTAGATATGGAGTTGTTGGGGTGTAGGCACCTGGAATAATCCTTTGTACCACCCCCGCCAAATCCTTCTTTATTTAGAAGATTCGACAAAATGAATACAAAAATTGATTGACAGAACTAAACAAATTAAATAAAACAACGAACTAAAATCAAAACAAATTGAATCAAAGACATCATCCAGAAATGTCCCGCGGTGTGACAGTCAGTTCGCCAGTCCGCTGCTCATCCGTTTGGGATCAGTTGGTGAGTTGATTCGAGACGTCCACTCCTATTATCGACCCTATGAGGGATTAGGAATGGGAAATTTTACCCTTTAGGGTAAGAATCCATTACCTCCAAGTTTAACTTGGAGGGTGGTACTTATGGCCTTTTCAGGAGGTAATTAAGACAACCCTGACTGTCCTTAGCTAAGGGTGAGAAGTTAATTTCTCTTGGAATCAGACCCATCTCTAAGGATGAGCCCTATCACTGTAGGGTTTTTCTCAATAATATCAACGTTTCGCATCGTAGGTGGTGTTTGGGGACCCGGCGGAAAATTTTGTAAAAACCTTCAAGAAAGCCATCCCTGTGACAATGGTGATCACTTTTTGATGACTTTTAAAGTAATCAGTTTAATGCCTTCGAAAAATTGTATGAAAATGATCACTTTTTGATGACTTTTAAAGTAATCAGTTTGATGAGCATCATAAATTGACGCAACGGGATTATAGCAAATTTGAAGGGTAAAATGGAAGGTGATTTGAATGCTGTAATAAACAGGTTTCTTGGTGACTACCGCAATTCAGTGCATTGTACAACTGGTGAAATGCCAGCAAGGTTGTTTTTTGGTCGAGCATTGAAAACTAGGTTTAGTTCACTAAAGCCCCCAATCACTCGAGATAAAATTGTTGAAAGTCAAAAGAAAACCATTGAAAATTGTAAAGGAAAACGCGAAGTTGAGTTTAAAGAAGGACAAAAAGTTCTTATTCGAAATTATGCTGATAAAAATAAACGAAGTTGGTCGCAAGCTTCTATAAAAAATCAAATTGGTCCGCGTACATACAATTGCATCTTCTCACAAGATAATCGCGAAATTAAAAGACATGTTGATCAAATGAAAGATAACGAAGCGCCGTATCTAGGGGGGAGGGGGGTTCTGAGCCCCCCTGAGATTTTCTCCGCCCCCCTGAGATTTTCTCCGCCCCCTGAGGTTTGTTCCTTCTCTACTGATATATGTTAATGTTCGGAAGAAAATCTTCCCGTAATGAGAGGACGCTTTTTTACTTTTTTCTTGAGTACTGTTGCCTTCGAGCTCTGAATCACAGCAAAATTTCTTTATATTTCATGAAATTCATCAGAAAGGTTTTGGCGTACTCTATTGACCCTACTATCTGAACCAGTGAATCAATTTTCATCAACTTTTTTTAGTTAGTTTTTTGAGATCTATATCTTTCATTCCAAACCTTCAAAAGCAATTCCCGTTCGTCGGAGATATAAGGAAAAACGTTTCTACGACCTTCAAAAAACAAGGTTTTGACAACTTATTCGATCGTAACTTCGAAAGTTCTTAACCGATTTTGCCCATCTTCAAACTCAACATTCCTTTTGAAACTACCTTTTAGGCAGACTTGATTAAAGCAGAGGAACGGAAGTAAATCCTTCGGGCCCGAGCGGCCAATTTAGGGGCCCATCCTATGGCTGAAAAAACAAACTAACAAAACTAGTTAAGAGCCTAAATATTTTCGCCTACGGCGTTATAGTTATTAACTGCATTGGCTATGTAATTCAGTTGTAACACATCTGCGAAAGTTTGCGATATCCGAGCCAAAGGCGAGGTGTCGTAATCGCAGATTTGTTACAACTGCATATCATAGCCAATTCAGTTCAAAATTTTAATGCATAAGCGAGCGGTATGTTGAAAACACACTAAAAAATTTCACATATTTTCCACACGTTCGCTTTGACAACAACAAAGCGGCCATGTTTTTCGTTTAGTACGATGAGAGCGTTTCATACCTTACATAGTAACTAGATTTACATGGTTTCGTGCAGCTTATAAGTGGTTTCGTGCAGTTTACACAGTTTCGTGCAATTTCGTGGCATTTATTTTATGTATACATTGGCGATGTACCATCAACGTAACACAACAATACCGCTCGCTATGCATTAAAACAAATACCAAATCCATCAATTATTGAAATTCTTGCTTATAAGAAGTCCTTCAACCAAAAAGTTTCGCCTGCGACAATTAAGTCGTTCTGCTGTCATAGACCTCGTTAAAAAACCATCAAAACGTTACAATACAATAAATTAAGCGTATCTGTACAAATGTCTAAATTGAAAAGTAAAAAATCAAAAAACGTTAAAAAACGAACATAGATAGAACATAGAAAATCAAATTCAAAACAACAAACAACAAATAGTTAAGATCGAGTAAATCTAAGTAAAAAATATCAACAAAAATATCTAACAAATAGTTAAGATCGAGTAAATCTAAGTCAAAAATTTAAAGAAAAAAAAAAAAAAAAATTCGTCAAAAGTGAAAAAGCAAATTCAACTAAAGCGTATCGTCAAAAATAGTATATCGTCGTAAATCGTATCAAATAAATCAGTCGTCATAGAATACGTCGTCGTGTTATCATCGAAGTGGAGCCAGAATGTAGTAACGACCAGCCAATTACAGAAACTCCGGCGAAAAGTAAACTGTGCAATCAGAAAATAAATTTAATTTTTTGGAAAACATCAGATAAATGGAAAAGGTTAATCACCGGGTAAGTGCTTTCGGTTTTAAATGATATTTGTGAAAAGAAAGCACAAAACAAACACATCATCCAACAAGGCCGAAGGTACCGAACACCGAGTCATCAAGCTTGTGGACTTCTCTTCTGAATTCACGTGACGGAAGGGTCGGATCGATGTGGTTGGCAGCAATATTAAATAGTCGACATGCGAAGTTTAGTGGTAAGAATTGTGAATACTCATGGGAACTACCAGTGATTCTAATCAGTGAAGATCTACGTAGAATTCGCGTGCCATCGTTCAATATGAGTTTATCACGGATAAACTGACAGTTTAGTTTCCCTGTGAGAACATCATGAATGAAAAATATCGCTGCATCGGTCCGACGTCTCAAAAGTGAAACGAGCTGAATTTCTTCACATCTTTCAGCATATGGACGAATACGATATGGATTAGAATCGCCTTCGACTCGACGATCACGGTTTGCATATAAAACGAACTGTCTTTGGACACTCTATGGATTGGATGTGAACCGAGTGGTGCGGTGACCAAATCGTACTGGCAAATTCTAGATGCGAACGGACTATGGCTGAATATAGCATCTTGGCTGTATCGACGTTGAACCTAGCGTAGCATTGGCGTTTCACAAACGAAAGCATTGCCATGGCTTTCTTGACTGCCAATTCAAGGTGGCCATTGAAAGTATAGTCGTCGTCATACGTTACACCGATGTCTTTCGTACAGTTAACACGTTCAATCACATCGCCATTTATATGATAGTTCGCCAGGACTGGAGAACGTTTTCGGTGGATGGTGATAACTTTACATTTGCTGGTATTGAGCTCAAGATCGTTGTCGGAGCACCATTTTATAAAGTTGTTTATGGCTTTTTGCATTGAGTGAGTATCTTCGATCGTTGATGTGCTGTTGTGAACTATTTTCTTGTCGTCAGCAAAGTTGATGTCTCTAGTAGGACCAGGTGGACAATCCGAATCATCAAAAAAGATAACGAACAATAGAGCTGCCAGAACAGATCCTTGACCAATCCCAGAGAGTACGTCGATCGCATCGGATTTACAAGAATTTATCTTCACCTTTTGTTTTCTGCCTGACAGGAAGGAACAGAACCACAGAAGAATCGAATTGCATAGCTGGTATTTGACGATTGACATCTTCTTCACTAATCGGACTAAACGAATAACGTAGAATGCTTTGTGTATGTCAGCAAGGAAGATATCGGTTTGTTGGTTGTTGTCAAAGGATTCGTGAACCAATATCGATAACTCCATCAGGTTAGATTCAACTCTTCGACCTGGGAAGAATCCATGTTGAGTCGGTGTTGAATGCGGGAAAACGTTGTACTTCAAATGTTCCACAATCACAATCTCAAACACTTTGGCACAGTTAGGGGCGAGGCATACACCACGGTAATTAGTGACATCACTCTTCTTGCCTGACTTAAATACTGGAGTTAAGTGACTCATTTTCCAGCGATCAGGGTAGTGACATTCCATTAATGACTTCGAGTAAATCATCACTAGTGGATGGGACAATTCATCTGCACATTCACGGAGGAACAGGGGAGCCATCTTATCTGGCTAACACCTTTGCTTAAGTCCATACTCAAAAGGATTTTCTTCACGATATCGTGAGTGATCGTGATGTTTGTGAACCCAATATCGTCTCTACTGTTAATGAACGAGATCAGTTCAACCATCTCTTTGTCATCATCGGGGTATCGCTTGTATACGGAAGCAAAATATTTGGCAAACAAGTTCGCTTTTTCAGTGTCATTCGTTGCAACTTCATCGCCAAGTGTCATTTTACCAGGTAGGATGGTTTTCTTGTATTTTGAATTGATGTAGTTCCAGAACTTTTTTGGCTGTTTCTTATAGGTAGATGCGAGATCACGCAGAAAGGTGTTATACAGATCGTCACGGTATCTTTCAAATTCATTCTTAACAGCAATGAATGAAGAGTTGTCTGCATTTTTCGGGTCAATGGCAGATCGGTTGAGGAAAGAACAATCGAATAATAATAATAATCTGCCTCTACAACCCATGAAGGGTTAGGGGCTAGATAATTATTTACTAGTTTCGCTAATTATTATGACTCGTTTATGAGATCTTTTCATTACCAGAAATTTGCCTTCGGCGCTTGACTTATTGGCTCCAGGTCGGCTTCGGACTCAGTTATCATCAAGAGCACACCCGGGTAAAAACGATGATTTTACAGAGCTAGTTTTGTTAAAAAAATTTGTCAATTTCAAAAAAAGTACTTCAATAGCTCTATAATTTCATTGTTTTTGCATCTAGCAGATGAGCTACTTTTTTCGGATTGCTTAGATTTTTTAACAAAACTTGCTCTGGAAAATAGGTCTGCACTTTCAGCCAGGACATTTGGTGCCGAAAATTTGAAAATGCCAAAGTCAATAAAATAGCGAGTACATTACGTTGCATAAGTTTATAATTCGACACCTGGCTGCGTACTTTGGCACATCACCTGGAAATATGGAAGGCAGCCTGGTGCTAAGTACCTGTTTTCACCAAAGTGTAGACAATAATAAGATCTATACGTCATATAAGTTTCAACTCGGCACCAGGCTGCGTCCTTGAGCTATGACCCTTTGAATGCAGAGGGCAGCAGCAGCCTGGTGTCGAGTTGAAATTTATGTGACATATAGAACTCACTAGTGCCTCCAATTTGCCGAAAACAGATTTTCAGCACCAGGCTGCTTTATTTATTCCCAGACTTAGGGCACCAAGTACACAGCCTGGTGCCGACTTCAATTGTGTTACTAACTAATCACCTCGCTTCTTCTTACATATAGGCGTTGTCAGAATTTCAGCACCAGGCTGCCTTGGTTTTACCTTTCATCGGACACACTTTTCAGAACTCTATAATATACATTGATACTTCATTGAATTGCAAAAAAATCTGGGGCGCTCGCGTGTTATGTATAATTAAGATGGTAGATAATGTTGGCGCATCCTGTGTTATGTGTCAATCAACACATACAAACATACATATTGATATTGTAAATTATTAATGTAATAATAATTCAATTAACAAATTATTAAATTAATTGATACGCAGAATACGGCACAATTGTGTAAATATTACGAAAACAGGGTTTGTTTGAAATAAACTCTCCAATTTTAAATTATGCCTTTTATTTTTTTGGTTTGGTTGGTTAAAGAATAAAAAAATAAAAGGCATAATTTAAAATTGGAGAGTTTATTTCAAACAAACCCTGTTTTCGTAATATGTAAATTATTAGAATAAAAGTTCATTCCGTTTATAACGTTCAACCAGATCACACGTATTTTTTCCTTCATACATTACACTCCCCTAGTCATATCTGACTACTTGCGTCCTTTGCATTGCACCGACTGCATGTCAGTTCATTCCTTTTCAACCGGTATTACTCACATTAATTATTATCACAACAAAAACCCTTTTTAAAAGGGAAACGTGACGCAAGTCCTCGTCCCTTTTTCCAAAACAACTGATATCAATTACAGCTTCAGAGCGCAAAAAGATCTTTTGAAATATTTTCGCTTTTGATTAAACAAATTCGTCACAAATGCCGGACCCCCCAATGTTATAGTTTTTTTGTTCTTTCAGATTTGACACGAAAAAAAATTAAGTTTTGCGTGATGTGTGAAGTACGGGTAGCCAAATTTTTGCGTGCGAAATCTGAAAGCGCAGAAAAACTATTACGTTGGGAGGCTCCGGCATTTGTGACGCATTTTTTTAATCAAAAGTGAAAATATTTCAAAAAAATTTTTTGCGCTCCGAAGCTGTAATTGATATCAGTTGTTTTGGAAGAAGGGACGAGGACTTGCGTCACGTTTCCCTTTTAAAGAGGGTTTTTGTTGTGATATCAGATCTTTTTGAAGTTGGCCAGAGTAGAAATATTTTTTTTTATTTTGAGGAAAGAAATTTACAAAAAAATTGAACGGCCCGTTGTCCGCCATTTTGGTGGTCACCCTGATACACTACGCACCCAACCCATCAACTTTCTCTTTGACACCAAACCTCTATCCCTCACACCTAACCTTTGTCTCGAACTTGCATCACAATCCCATACAAAATGTGCATCAATGAGTGAAAAGACACTTCGCATTAGAATTTAACGTAGAATCCGGGAAAAATATTTTCCGGGGGTACGTCGCAAGGGAGGAAGTCAAAACTTAGCTGTTATATGGCTCCGCATTTACCGAAAAATTATTCTTTTATTATTTTGTTCGTGTGTAGACTTGCGTTACGGGCGCATTGCTACTGCGCGCCCATGATCTCTATAGTAGTCAAACCGGTAGCATTGCAGCGCATTCTTTGCTGTCATAACAAAAAACGTCCTCTGAGACCTCGGGACCGAGTTTCGTCGCGTATTTTAATGTGTAAATACTAACCCCATCTACAAATGAGGAGGGCGGGGGCAATAAGATGTCACGGATAGGAGTAGACTTGGCCATCGTAGTCATTCGTCATTCATTTGGTAAAAAAAAATTGTAAAATTCGAAAAGTTTCCAGCATTTTCTTGGAAGTCTTTAAAGTTATTTTCCAGTGCTTCGTGCGTACATAAAAATTTTGCTCGCATCGCATGTGGGCAGAAATATAGACAGCGGTGAGTAAAAATTTCCCCTACAGTGAATACACACTTGGAATGCGGTCAATATGCATGAAAGTGGTTTAAAAATGGCATGTATTTAAACTGATCGCAGGAAAAAAAGAAATGATCGCAGAAAAAAATAAAAACGATCGCGAAAAAAGTAGTTTTGATCGCGGAAAATTTTGATCATAGGAAAACAAGAAAATGATCGCGGCAAAAAGGGAAAATGATCGCAGTTAAATAAAAAACTGTTCGCCGAAATTATATGGAGATATGATAACGGAAAAATTAAAACTGACCGCGGGAAAATACTAATTTGCTCGCAAGAAAATGAAATCTGTTCACCGTAAAAATAAGAATTAATAGTTGTAAAAAAAGAATTTTGATAGCGGGAAAATAATTATCGATTTATATAAATCTGAAATTGATCACCGTAAAAATAATAATTGAGCGGTGAACGCCTTCTCGTTCCATTTCGTGAAAGGTTAAATTCTCTAGGATTGAGCGAAACGTCTTTTCGTTTCATTTCGTAAAAGGAAAAATTTTCTAAAATTTTGCGAAACGCCTTTTCGTCTCATTTCGTAAAAGTAAAAATTCTCTAAAATTTTGCGAAACGCCTCTTGGTTTCACTTTCTAAAAGGAAAAATTCTCTAAAATTTAGCGAACGCCTTTCCGTTCGATTTCGTAACAGCGACTATTTTTTCACAGTTTTCTCAGTTCTCGCTAGATTACTGTGCCGGCGGGCCGCGCCGAAGCCGCCGCCGAAAAAAGGGGTTAGCCGAAGCCGACGCCGATACCCCTCTCAGCCGCCTTAGCCAAAGAAAAAATCGACGGCGACCGATGGCTTCAAAAAATCATACACATTTCAATGAAAAGAATCTTGTTTGCGATTTTGCCACTAGCTTTCAAAGTTTTGGCTATGTGGTATGCTTGATTTTAGGCATTTCTCATTGTTCATTGATGTAATACAACGTTATATTCTGTGATGAAAACGTTCAAATATAAAAGAGTCTTTACCTAGTTTTTCCCGGAACGAATTACTCATCTAGATGAGCGAAGCAGACGAGTGAGTGGAAACCGTTCACCCTGGGTTCTCTACTGGCGGTCGCAACACTCCATTGCATCGCGTAATTCTGAAGGCGTTCGTGGTTTTCCCACCCGTGCGAGATCTCTGGTTATCTTGCGTATACAACGAACATCACATAAATCTCTCAAAACCTCTCGGTCCCTACCAAGAACCACGTGACTACCCAGGGTCCTAAGCCGTAAGGCGTTTTTCATCAGGATAACATTCAAACCACCTTGCAATAAAATGCCTTTACCGTATCTATACAAAGTAACAATAGTCCAACATTCGGTGGTAGCTCTTTTTAAGCGTCCAGCTTTCTATTCTTTAGAGCTTATCTAGGAAATTCGTACAGGATTTAAGTTTAACAAATTGTGGGCATTTTATTCATCTACTCTTTAGTCAATGGCGAATTGAATTGAAAACGAGATAAAGTTTGGATTTAGGATATTGTTTCATTACACTAAGAGGATCCACAGCAAGACAAATGACTTACCTCGGGTTAGCTCAGTGGTAATGTACTGGCTTTCCACCAAGAATACCCGGGTTCATGCACCGGTGAGGATAAAATTCTGTATTCTGTGTAGATATCTGAGTCTATCTTAAGGCGGAGATATAATGAACACCAGATGAAATCCTATATGTATGTAGCTACAATATATAGGCGTGGTTGGGAATTCACGTTAAGCATGTGGTGTAACAATCAGATTAATGGTTGCTCACACAAATGCCCTAGAAAAAGGTATTTCAGTTGTGTGTGATACACTGCATTTACGGGCTCGTTTAGAATAAGCATAGTTAAGTCGGAGTCTTGAAGATGTACCGTAATGTCGGGGTCCAAACAGTGAGATTCATTTGACGTGTACGGCTTGTGCCGGAGGCTAGAAGATGTATCGTAGTACGTGTGCTCAGACGACGAGGCTTATTCGGCGTACCGGTTACAACCATGCGTTCTGAAATGGGAACATTTAAATGTGGGAATCTAACTAAGACAGAATACATGACTAGGTGGAATGATAGAAGAGTAACGGGGAAGGAACAAAGGATCATAGTATCTGTATTTTCAAGGCCAGTTGGCCGCCTCGACCAGAATATCTACCTCGATAGTTTCCACACACAAGTTAACAGAATTTCGAGATATTGTTGCCCCTTTTTTCGTGTTACTTCAGCCGGCTAGCCACCATCATTATGATACGAGCCGGCCGCCGAAGGCCATGGGCTACGTCTCAGCCGTCGAATGTCCATCGGCCGGCCGGCGGGCGGAGTGGTCTAGCTCTCGCGATCAAAATATTATTTTATCGTGATCAAATTATCATTTTCTCGCGATCAAATTATCATTTCCTCGCGATTAAATTACAATTTTCTCGCGATCAAATTATCATTTTCTCGCGATTAAATTACAATTTTCTCGGGATCAAACACTCATTTTACCGCGGTAATTTTTGAACGTTATCATGCTATATTTTCGAGCGGTTGAACCTCATTTTCTAGTGATCATTTTTTATTTTTTTGTGTTAAAATCTTATTTTGCTGCGGTACGAGTGAGAAACAATCAGCGATCAAAATATTATTTTCCAGCGATCAATTCTATTTTTTCTGCGGTCGAAACACATTTTAGAATTATCAGTTTTAATTCTTCCCTTTAAAAATCTCAGCAAGTACGGAATGTTCCTTAGGAAATGGATGTTGAGATTTTTACAAACTAGACAACAGACAAAGGTGAATGGAACATTCGTTTGACATATGAGATCGTGATAAGCAATAATTATCAGGGGAAATTACCACGCGAATACGATGGAAAATGGAGGCTGTTGCACTCATGGATTATTGGAAGTAAGATCGTGAACCAGAAAGTCTTTTTATTACAAATGCTCAACATATTTTTACAAAACTTTCTGTCGATTCTTGCTATTTTCGATTTTTCCAGGCAGGGTTCGACAATCAATTCAAATTTCGGAAACTCAAATCAATTTTATTTTGATTTTTGAACCCAGGTTACAGGGAAGTCAAATGATTTATTTATACACTTATAAACGTTTCTTGGATATTTGAAAATTTTGTCTTTTGGTTTCCACTGTGCTTTGTCGTTAGGAAATTTGATTAAAGTTCCACCATCTTTCACATTGTGTGATCTCAAGTCGATGGATTTTAAGTTGCGATAATCACTTTTGACTTTATCGTAAATGTCATTCAATGCATTGTAACCAGCTGCAACTACTAAATGCCGTATATTAGGGTGGCTTAGCAATGCCTCTAAGGTGGAATCGTCAAGAATACCTCCAGTGTTATCGAAACTTAAGCTTAGTGTTTCTACGGTAGGGTTGTTATTAAGAAATTGAAGTAAATTCTCAAAGGTTTCATAGTCGCTGACGTGCAGAAACTTAAGATGGTGGAATTTTAGTTCTGGTGAAATTATTTCCGGTAGAGAATTCAGCGACAAACTTTTCACCGCAGGATTATTAGCTGCCATGAAATTTAGGATATTATCAACGAAACAGATAGGTTTGTCCCGAAAGCTAAATGTTTCCAAGTTAGGGCAATTAAGCAAAATTTCTTTTGCCGCTAACTCACATGATATGTCATCAAGTAAAATAAGTTCCTTCAACTTTGGCATTTTCTTGAACGAAGCGTAAAACGAACTTTCACTGGGAAGCATCATCCCGTTTATAGTTAGCTTTTCCAGAACCTTTAGCTTTGTGAAAATAATCTTGATGATGGTAGGGTGGACATAGGCCAATTCCAGTTCGGTTAGTGAGGAAGCCTGCGCCTCCAAAAACGTACCGAAAATGCTATCGATATTTTTAATATCATACATCGGAGAAATTGACCAATATTTCAACCTTTTCAATTTTAAGCAAATCGCACCGTCCAATGTGGTTTTAAACGTCTGAGCAGAATCCATCGACTTTACTTCAATGGATTCCAGCCGCTGAGATCCTTGTAAAAACTGCATATAATATTCACTCTGTTGTATGTTCTCAAAATCCAAATCATTAGAGATCTGAAGTTCCCTGATCGGCGTTGATTTGAAGAATTTGAAAATATTCCAATAGCATTTAGATATTTTAAGCTTGTTCAATTTGCTTAGAAACGCTTCATTTCCACCGGTGAAATCGTCTACTTCATCGACTTTCATTCGATCCAAAACCACTTCATTCAACAACGGCATGCAACTTAGAATACTAGAAAAGTCACTCGAATTCTCGATATCTGCATTAGATAATGCGAGTTTGCGAATATTAGGACCATGTCTAGCCGCAATCTGCACCAGTAAATTAATAGGTTTATATGTCCACATATAATCTCTTGAATGTAAAGTTATGCTAATGGACTGAAATCTGCGCGTCAAACTCAAAATTTCATCAAATCGTGATATCCAATCGCTTCCATCGTTCAGGATAAGTGTGAAATTTTTCATAATAGCTGACGATTCCGATATGACGTCGTTCCAACTGTAACGATAAATCTTTTACAATAGAAATATTTATTTCAAACATTTTCTTACGCACCATTTACACACTAGAGCCGAATTTTTCAATGATTTTCCATCTAAGTAACTGAAAATGAGTAGCAGCTCATCTGCGCAAAGAATTTCTATCGGTGATTCCATTTCGGAGACTCTTTCCTTATCAGACATAGATCCAGATAGATTTTGTTTGAGTGACTAACTGTGTAGGTTTTCCTATTAATAAAAAAACGAAAAATCATGTGAGATAACTTCTTAGCACAACAGATCGTGTTGTAATGAGTTGTGATATCGCAAGAAAAGCGTTGTGATCACAAGAAAAGCGTTGGTTTTTACGAAAAAGAGTTTTTACGAAATATGGCCCAGTCGTGGTATATGGCCACTTCCATAATTGGGGAGAATGACCTGAATCTCCAGAAGTATAAGAGGTAGAAAGTTGCTTCCAAAGGCAAAGTTGTAGAGAATAAAATTTTAGATAACTAGTGTCCCAGGATTTTTGGTGAAAATGGCTTAGTCCTTGGATAAAAGCTTTTCTAGATTTGAATGGTGTGAGACGTACTTCGGTAGGGCCTTTGACATTACCTTGGGTAATTTCTATGGATCTTTGAAATTCTTACAGTTTTAAAAGAACATAAAACGTTGGATTGTTTGCTTATTTGTATATTTAGGTACGTTCGAGTCACTTGTCACATCTATTCTGATACGTACGGGTCTTTGGTTATGCTTCCTTGTTATTTTCAGCATAATAATTATTCCTTTTTTTGATTGTTTGCTCGCTTTCTTTAGATTTAAGTTTTTTCTTCTTTAATGTTTCTTTAAAGTGCCTAAGCACACTGAAACCTAAAAGAATTCTCAATTGTAAATGTATTTTCCAGAAATTATATGAACCTAAACCTAAAGACTCTAGTAGAAGAATTCGGTCTCAAATTTACACTTCAAAAACACAATCATCGGTATACTACCTATACAAGTTTGGAGTTATTGGAAAGCTGGTACCAGCAGCAACCAAGGAAAACAGTTTTTTAAAATGTCCGTCGCTTTTCGGATGAACAGGAATCGTCTGAAGTTAGCCGAAATACACAAGTTTTTACCCCTATTTTCAACAGCTCGTAACTCAGTGTGGATGAATGTCAAATCCAGCAAGACCCTATTCGGCCCAAAAGTACGTGAAACATCCTTTCCAATGACACCCCACACGACCTTGTACATTTCGTGTACCCGGAGAAATTTTTATAAGAAAAGTGCATGTGAACTTGAATCATGGGAGGCATTTACCTTCCAGGGAAAAAAAGTTTGAGCTGATCGGTTAATTCGTTTGGAAAAAAAAGTGGAGACGGACGGACGGACAGACGGACATTTTTTTATTTGTGATTCCACATCTCTAGACGATTTAGAGATTAGAAATTTTTTGGGGTATAGGCACCTGGGTCTACGACCCTTTGTACCACCCCCAGTCGATTCCTTCTTTATTTATTAAACAAAAGCAAAAACAAAATAAAATAAAGAAAAGAAAAGCGAAGAAAAATTTTGAAATTGAAATTGAATTTTGAATTGAAAATTTAAAAAGGAAAATAAATTGAAAGTGAAATCCGAGTTTAACAATAAAAATAAAAATAATGAAATGAGGTTGCGAAATCATGAAGTTCTTTCTTCTTGAAAATTCCAACTACTGCCTCGGTTCCAGCGATTACCATTTATTACCATTTCCATGCTTATATCGTTTTTGGCAGTGACAGCCCTGGCCCCTCGAGACAGACTCACATCCACGAAAGTGCCCTGGACCTTTGGATTGAGTGCTCGTGACGTTTTTCGCTAATGAATGATTAATTTGATAAGATGCAGCCCTAGGCACGGACCTGTCCCTTTGGACTGGCCCATTACCAAAAGGGTAGAGGCCGGGTGAATTTCTAAATTGAGATTGGTGTCCCGGGTTGGGGCTAAAAACGCCGCCATTATAAACTTTTGAGTTAGTGTTAGTTGGGTTGGGTCCAGTAACCGAGTGGGCTCTGTTAGAGCCGATCGCATTCACTGATGATCCCAAACCCGAAGTTATGCCATTTGGATTGTTTGGAAGCCAATTCCTTTCCAACATGATATCAGCTTGGCCAAGTATCCAGTTAAGCTTCATTCCATGATTTTCGAATACTTGCAGCGAACTACTATCCACTCTTAGAAAAATTGTTGACTTGGTGGCACCCTTGAACCGGCGGTGCGCAATCCGCCATTCGGATGTGTCCACCCAGTCATTCAGACGAGCGAAAGCGTTCAGGATGAACTCGTTTGATCGCCTGGTTGGTAAAACCACAACTAACCGAACCGTGTATTCCCTTGGCTTGTAAGAAGGTTGTTGATTCTGCGGAATTACCACTCGAGCTGAACTGACGTCTGGTATTGGTTTTTTAATAAATTCTGCCAACCATCGTGCGCTTCTAGAGTCCAGACCATCTATGTAGATGCCAACTTTCTCAATTCTGCAATCCTTAGCTATTGGAACTTCTTTGGCTTGATCGCATACCGCGTCTTCAATCTCTTGTGTCAGGAAAGATTTGATTTTGCGAAGCTCGTGGGGCTCCGGTGGACGATCTACGAAGAAAATCTTCAGATTCAATAATCCAGGTGAGCCTGGATTTGTAGGGAGACTGTCTTTCAATCTTTTCCCCTCGTTCTGCAGATAAACTACTGAGTCCGGACTTAGAGATCTTTTGGGGGTGCTATCTCTCTGTGGACGCTGATTATTGAGGTCATGGTTGACGTTAACCTTCGAGAATAAATTAATCAGTGTACCGGTGCCGTTATCCTGCAATTTATCCGGCTTGTTAATTCTTTTCGCCGAGCCGTTTCGCTTGCCTTTCTTAGCAGCCGGCTTCTTTGATGCATTGGACATATTTTAATGCAAATGTTTTCCGGTCCCGTCGACCGGTTTATTGGTGCTGGGTACTACTATTGCCGATGCTAGTGTTGGTGATTTGGAGTTGAGGGTGCATAACTTTGATTCGAGGGTCTTACAGTTGCTTATTTCCCCTTCCGATAATCCCTCGATTTCTTTCTCCAGCTCTTCATCAGTCATAAATTCGGAGTTTGAGTTTGCGTTTGAGTTAGGGGTCTCCTTAATCAAATCACTCCACCGTGCACTCATGTCTTTATTTCCACAGGAATTATTTGCCATGACGTCACTAGCCTACAAAATAATTCAAATTATAGTGGACAGTACCTGTGATCGTGCTGTTCAAACTTTGTTTCTATAGAGCTCTTTAGTTTAAAGTATCTGTATTACACCCAGATACGCATCTGGTGACAGAAGAATATTCAAACAACCTCAGTGTAGCTTGTTCAAAATGTCGATATTAAGTAAAATTTTTGGGCGCGAAAGCCTGTGTTCTGTATGGTCAGCCTCGTAATATTACTTTTAATATCGTTCGAATGCACACTCATACACTAAAATTACAAAGAGATAGTCGATTGTAACAAGAAGAATGAGGTGAACTAATATAGAATAAAGTACAATAAATAAATCAATCAATCAAACCAATCAAATGACCCTTTTACACAGAAGAGCGCATCCAACGCAAGTGAACGTGAAAACGGACCTTGATGCAAAATTTGCTCTGAAGAACAATTTCGCAAAGGGTTAGCTGAAATCTGTTTGTGTAAGGGAAAAGTAATTTTGCCGAGTCTACTAATGTTACAGTACAGATCATCTTTCTTATATAACTCCAGTACGATCTAATAACTCTCACATCTAAAATGTAGGTTTAGATAATCGAAGAAGGAGAACAAAAGTAAGACGCACAATAGAAACCCGTTTGCCACTGAAAACACACTAACTAACGAAACCTTTTGTTTAGCTTACCGATAGTTATGTACCAATGCCGTGATAACCTTTTATCAGCTGATCCTAAGGAAAAGACTAGAGGATCTTCAAATTGCGCTGAAATCAAACTATCGTAACAAAAGTGGATTTAGCTGTGTGATCAGAACCGCAACCACAAAAAGAAACGTTATTGTTCACTTTAAATGCTCACAGAGTGAAAAGAATGAAAAAGCTGATAGACAGACTTTTTATAAACTCCCATGGTAATAGACCACAAAGTAGTCAACATATGCCTTGGAGTACAATCTTTCACGTTTTTTGAAACCATTGCGCTACGAGAAAAACTCTCGACCGCGATTTCAACAACGGATTAAAGGCCGCTACCTTACTTCAATCGTTTAAGGAAAGGCAATCTAACGAAACAAAACAAAACATGCTGATTTCGGCGTATCACGCCCTCACATACCAAACAAAGTATGTGATTTCATCAGTACACCTATGTCTTGCAGGACAATGTGTATATCAGCGCAGACACAGAACAAATACAAATTTTGAACTTTCAGCGCTTGCTTTTATACACTGAAAAACTTCTGCAATCTATTAACAAAACTCTTCATTTTTGTTAATATTTTTGGAAGTACAGATGCGGCAGATTGTGAGATGGTTCATTTCTTGACCATTTACATTAAAAAATGAAAATCGTCACTGGACTGCACAAATCTGGAAGTTCCATCTTAGATGGTAATAACTCCAGATGTTTTTGGCTTCCTCGGCGAACCGCACCACTACGTAATAAAGTACGCAAACTTGCTTTCAATGCTCACAGAGTGAAAAGAATGAAAAAGCTGATAGACAGACTTTTTATAAACTCCCATGGTAATAGACCACAAAGTAGTCAACATATGCCTTGGAATACAATCTTTCACGTTTTTTGAAACCATTGCGCTACGAGAAAAACTCTCGACCGCGAATTTCAACAACGGATTAAAGGCCTTACTTCAATCGTTTAAGGAAAGACAATCTAACGAAACAAAACAAAACATGCTGATTTCGGCCTATCACGCCCTCACATACCAAACAAAGTATGTGATTTCATCAGTACACCTATGTCTTGCAGGACAATGTGTATATCAGCGCAGACTTTAATTCACTTCAATTACTTTCACTAATTATTATATAATTTTAATATCAATTTCTGATAATTATCATTTTAGTCGGCGCAATTTTTGTTAATTTTTATAATGTTGGCCACTAAAATTACGATATATGGGGCAGCCAGACGGAAAAAGAAGTGTACGGTTTTCCGTTTCGGTTAGTCCGCCGCCAAGCTAACTTTTTCAAATATTGACCGATTTTTACAAAAATTGTTTCCCTTAGAGGTAGTTAAGAGAGTTAAGGGTTAAGTGCGAAGTTCATTATTTATTTTACTTTTTATTTTTGAAATTTTAAATGGCTTTTTTTATGCTTTTAATAAATCGGTTAAGCCCGCTAAGCCGGAACAAGTCGTCGCCGCCGACAAATAATTTGACACGCCAATGTGAGCCGGTTTTAGCCGCCGCCGACTTTTTTAAATTTTCCTCAAGCCGACGCCGGCAACGCATTCTCTAGCAGCCGCGCAGATGTGATAGATTCAAATGAGAAGATTAAACCGATCGAACTCAGCACGATACTTTTGGTGCGTTCAGATAACTTAATATCAAAATGAGCTCCACTAAGTCTAAAAAAACGACATCTACGAAAAAATTTTGCCAAATTTCATGAAAGTTTCACCAAAATTCATTAACATTTCAAAGAATTTCATGAAATTTCACAAATTTTACGAAATTTCAAGAACCATCAAGTTCCACGTATTCTTTTTATTTCACAAAAAATAGGCCATAGGAAAAGAACGATAGTGAGTTAGAGTTTTCCTGGTGAACCTCCTCTTTTCATCGAAAAATTGTATCAAATTTTCTTCTGATTTCAATTTTCAACAAGCAAGGTTTACTAGCTGACGTCTTTTTCTTCTCTGCCAATCTTCTACTTTCTATACAGAAATTCTTAAGTCACGTACAATCGAAATCGAAATGTGACGCAAGTCGTTGTCCCTTCTTCCAAAACAACTGATATCAATTTGGGTGACGCTGAACGCTTCGAAACGCAAAAAAACTTTCAAAATATTTTCACATTTGATTAAAAAAATGCGTCACAAATGCCGGACACTGGTGTTATAGTTTTTCTGTTGAAAATGTTTTGGAAATGTGAAAATATTTTGAAAGTTTTTTTGCGTTTCGAAGCATTCAGCGTCACCCAAATTGATATCAGTTGTTTTGGAAGAAGGGACAACGACTTGCGTCACATTTCCCTTTTAAAAGGGTTTTTGTTGTGATATCAGTACTTTTGGAAGAAATTGAAACCGATCAAAAATATCAAAAAATCCTGATGGAAGTTGAAAAGTGCTACAGAAATCCACAAAAATCCTGAAGAATCCCTTAAACCTAGGAAGCTCCATTGCATGACCTCACTCATTTCGAGAATAACCGAAAAATATCAAAAAACCTGATGGAAGTTGAAAAGTGCTAGAGAAATCCACAAAAATCCTTGAGAATCCCTTAAACCTAGGAAGCTCCATTGCATGACCTCACTCATGTCGAGAATAACCGAAAAATATCAAAAAACCTGATGGAAGTTGAAAAGTGCTAGAGAAATCCACAAAAATCCTTGAGAATCCCTTAAACCTAGGAAGCTCCATTGCATGACCTCACTCATGTCGAGAATAACCGAAAAATATCAAAAAACCTGATGGAAGTTGAAAAGTGCTAGAGAAATCCACAAAAATCCTTAAGAATCCCTTAAACCTAGGAAGCTCCATTGCATGACCTCACTCATGTCGAGAATAACCGAAAAATATCAAAAAACCTGATGGAAGTTGAAAAGTGCTAGAGAAATCCACAAAAATCCACAAGAATCCCATAAACCTATTAAGCCCCATTGGATGACCTCACTCATATCGAGAATAACCGAAAAATATCAAAAACTCTAATGGAAGTTGAATACCTCACTCACCCAACTGTGACACTCACACACATACACATTATTTTATATGGGATTTGTATGGGAGCTTCCAGGAGCCCTAGCGCCCAAACGAAGCCGGTGATCCCACTTTTTTAAAATCTTAGATGGCGTGGAATGCCCATCCGAAGGTACCTGCAAAATTTAAAGAAGATCTGACCGCCAGTTTTCGAGAAATCGCCAAAAAAGTCGTTTTTCATACAAATGGAAATGCCACAACTAACTAGCTAACTAACCCACTAACTAACTAACCCACTAACTAACTAACTAACTAACCCACTAACTAACTAACTAACTAACTAACTAACTAACTAAATAACTAACGTAGGATGTATACATTTTCTTTGGCTTCTATGAAGCAGCACATTTTGTATGGAAAATGACGATTTTCTAAAGGTCATATCTTCGGATCTACTGGACCGATTTTAATGAGTGAAAGGTCGATTTCAATCAAAATTTTACGTAGAATCCGATAAACTAGGTCTCAGGGGGGTACGACGCAAGGGAAAAAAGTCAAAATTTAGCTGTATATATGGTTCCGCAGTCTACGAAAAAAAATTTCTGATTTTTTTAATCGTATGGTGACTTGCGTCACGGGCGCAATGCTACCGCGCGCCCATGATTGTATATAATATCGAAATATCAATATTTTGATATTTTTTCGGTTGACAATTGATATTAAATAATATCGATAATCGATAACGGAAAATTATCGATATTTTGATAATCGCAAAAATATCGCACATACCTACGTAACGGGTCTAAAAAGTGTTTCTGATTCAACACTAGCAGGTCAGTCTTAAAGCGTCATACACATTTTTTCTGAAATTTTCAACTTGATTCGAGACACTCTTTAAATGTAATAACAGTAATTAGATTTGTATTGAGCTTTTTTTTATATTTAATAGATTTGGTAGGTTGTATCGGTGTAGCTCAAAAATTGTTGGATTTTTATTTAAAAGACAAATATTTCGGTCTCAAATTGAGACCATCTTCAGTGGCTGTAACATTTTTATTTGATTATAAATTACGGCTAAAAACGACAATACACAAATGGAAATTTACCTCCAATGTCTTCATATCTAAACAATTTTGCTTCTTTGTCAATTTTTCAGGTAAATAAACTCGACAATCGGAAGCTAAAATTATTATACAAGTAGGATAGGACAGAGTCCTAACCAGACAAAATCCAACTTTTCAATCAATAAAACATCCGTCTTTTCAACGTACAATAAATAAAATGTATTTCAACAACTTTACTCCTTTATGGTTCGTCTGCGAATGATCTAAACAATCAAACATATCGAACGATCATAATCATCGTTCGATGCAAACAACTGAGCCGATTATACTCATTCCCACATACATTAATAAACACATAAATTTGAAAATATTTAGAATGTTTTTTTTTTTTATTTTTTTTTTTTTTTAAATTTTCAATGTTTTTATTTAAGCGAAAAAAAAGACTGCTCACAATGGCGCAGCCAGTAAAAAAACGATCTTTTCAACAACAAATTACAATAAATAAATTTCATCTACTCTACTTTTCCCTAATGTTGCCAGGATGCATGCCGCATTGCCTCTTTGAATTGCAACTGAAATCTTCTGTAATAGGAAATCTTTCGAGCGTGATTCCCCAGAAGCTGTCCTTATCAATGACCCTAATTTGCCTATAAATTTCTTCGTTTCTGGGCCCATACAACCTAGAGTTTCGAAAGCAACAGGAGTTAATAAATAATTCTCTTTTAAACGAATATAATGATTATGCTTAAATCTTTCCGCTTTATCGGCTATTGAACGCGCTTTCTTGGAAGATTCATTGACATAAGAAGGAGCTAACGTGTCTCGAACAGTCACGTCCCAGAGAAGAGACTTTCCATGACTCCACGGAATTAGAGTCATGCCATCAGGTCGTTTACCATCATCCCTAGAAATTCCTGGTGGTTGTATTATATTTGGAAATCCTGCGGAAGACAATGCGTGAGAAATAATTTTATTAACTTCATCGTGCCTAGAAATTATCCCTGATTTCTTCTTGCAAGACAAACCATGTAGGCCGTCCTTTTTAACCATAGCACCACAGATGCATTTATGTTCTTCACATAATTGAGAACCTAAACGAAGACCAACAGCAATTCTTGCGGAATTGTTATCTAATAGTAAACCCGTATTACTCGATGGGACCAGACTAATGGGTTAAGACTAAAATTTTTATTCATGTTTTTATATTTTTATTCAATTAAAAAGTTCAGTTAAACACTAAAAAGTTCTACGACATTCATCAAAAATGTTTATTTTTTTTATAATTGAAATTGTAATTTCGTGTTCAAATATTTGCCACTGAAAATATTTCACAGCATCATTTCTTTACTATCAGGTGTACCATCAAAAAATACCTATCACACCACCTGTCATCATTAAACTGTCATACGTTTGTAAACATAAACAACTTTTAATTTGTTTTATAACGCTTGTAACATTTTCGAAATGAACACGAGAATAAGAAGTGGGACCAGAAGAGGACGAGGTAGATGAAATCCAATAGCGCGAAATGTAGCTGCTAGGTCCACCTGAAATTTGTTTGTCTTCTCTAAGCAAAAGTAAACAAAACACGGGCAACAAAGTGACACAGACCGAACACCTATCTAACCCAATGAAGGTTAATTTGACTTCATAGACACAATAACAAAAGAAAACGTAAAGAAAATGACAAGACAACAAATCGTTTATTGTCGCACAAGTATTGCTGTAATCACCATTTATATTGAGATGCGGAACCGCAGTCTTCTTCAACACTGGTTGTCCTTCCAATGCGTTTCTATATCGTTGTTCATCTGCAAAAATGTTGATGATATAATTTAAGTTCAAAGCCAAGAAGTTTCAATGTTACATCAAAATGATCTTGGCAAAAGAACTGTTTTCACTAAACACTTTACCAACGGCAGGCATCCAAAGTCCTCTCAGCTGTTTATTTGGCGGGCACCAGAAGAAAACCTTGTCTCGCACTCCTTGTCTTGCACTCGTTATTTTATTGTTGTTGCACCCAAAAACAACACAATTTTTCGACGGTGCCACTTGACTTGACTTGACGACATAAGAGCTGGTGCCTGTGCACTGCACCAGTAGAGCTTGAACGTGAGTACTTCGTTGTTGCAATGCAAAGGCATATCACACCGAGTTACCCCCTTTGTGCTCATCAAGCCCACATTGAGAACGTTGTATTGTAATATCAATAGTATATTAGCAATGTGGACAGCGCTGGAGCGCCACTCAATATGCGAGTTGGCTTAAAATTAACAACAACCAATGTCGCTCGACGAAGGGTTGGACTAGCTACTTTATAATGGTTTATGAATTTTATTGATTTCATTTATCAATTACCTGTTGACCTTATTGTTACCTGTGTATTATTGTTAGTCTGACAATTATTTCGCGTTATATACAAATATACAAATCAATAACTGCCTCGATTTTTGTATAATTAGCAGTATGCTTTTTTTTTTTTTTTTTAATCCATCATTTATTATCATTCCAAGATGTTAATACACATGTGTAGAACACAAAAATTTCTTTTTAAATTTTGTCTAACAGAGCGAGTTTCAGTTTTGTCTTATAATATTGTAAATAGTAAAATAAAATAAAAAACATTAAAAAACATACAAATCAATGAAAGAAAATATCACAGGTCAAAAAATTACACATAATAGGGTTTAACAATTTAGTTTATGAAAAAATAAGGTGAGATTGGCATATATTTATCACATTTAAACATCACGTTTAACTTCACTGAGTTTTTAAAAGTCTTTATGCTCGGTAAACTTCTTATATCTATACTCAGCTCATTGTACTCCTTGCAGGCGAGTGTCAAAGAAGAATTCGAAGGGTTCGTCTCAGAGTACGGGTTTGGAATATAAATGTCGTGATTGTTGCGAAGAGTTCGCCCATGCGTTGCGTGGATGGTAACAAATCGAAAATTATTTTTAGTCAAACCATTGATCATCTTGTAAAGATTAATAACCCTCTCCACCGTCGATAAATGTCAGGTATCAACGATGTACTGTATAGGTATGTGGTAGATGTTAGTCTAGGCAGACGGAAGACAGCTTTTACACATCTATTCTGAAGGGTCTGCAATTCTTTCATCTTTGCTTGCGCAACATTCTCCATAGATTGGCAGCATGTGTTGCAAGTAACTTTGCACATAGGCGTAGTAGAGAGGCTTTCGTTTGGCAACCGGTATGTATTTGCCACAACGCCACATTAGAGAGATGAACGGACGAATTAACTTTTTGACATGGTCCACGTGATGATTGAATTTCAGGTCTTCATCTAGTCCAAGATACTTATATGAACGCACTCTCTTGATTTCAACGCCATCGCTCACAATGTTCAAATCAGGATCGTTTTTAGCACCGAAGAATGTCAAGTAACATGTTTTTATGTTGTTGATAGTCAGCACATTTCGAGTCAGCCATCGGTTCAGAATTACCAGATCATTATTTACCTGAAGCTCGAATTCAGTTACATTGTTGCAGATGTACACAAAGACTGCATCGTCTGCGTAGAGAAGTAGCCTCCCAAAGAATTTCAATTTCAGCAGATTGTTTATGTAGGTAATGAAGTGTAGCGGACCTAATCTCGAGCCTTGGGCCACGCCTACATTCACTGATTTGAATTCGCTTGTGTTGCCGCCAATTGAGGTTGCTGTCTGACGGTTCACTAGATAACTATGCATCAGTTTGACGGCACTCTCTGATAGTCCAAGTCGTTTCAATTTGCTCACTAGGCGATCCGGGCTAACTGTGTCGAATGCTCGTTTGAGATCAATGAACAAGCAGCCGACGTACTTCCCACGATTTGATTTCACAATGTCGACGAGTTGCTGCGCTGCACTCTGACAGCTGGAATCCCTAACGAAGCCAAATTGATTGCCGACAAATAATTGTATGCTTTCGAAGTAGCTGTACAACTGATTCATTAGTAAATGTTCGAAGACTTTTGAGAGCGCCGGAAGAATAGTAAGACCTCTGAAGTTCTCGATGTCGCAATCACCACTCTTGTGAATTAATTTCAGTCTACCTTTCAAGAGCTCTACTGGGTATACTGTTGTCATTATCGCGATATTTATGCAAAATGCAAAAATTGGAGCTATTTTAGTTGCAGTTTCCTTAATCAAATTAATGGGAACTTGATCGATACCAGTCGACTTCTTCTTCGGTAGAGTCTTAATTGCTTAAGTGTATTTATTTCAATGTGATAGGCCATGATGTTCTTTTTATTTATTTTATTCATTTTGCGGATTAATTTGATGGTTAATGTGGCTTTGTATGTCGGGGCGCCATAGTGGCACAAAGATCTACATGCTAGGTGCTGGATAGTAAGGTATTTAATTTATTATTTTGCATCAAAGAAAGTACACAACTGGTATAAACATTTGTTATAATTGTTTGCCTTTCTTCTATTCATCAAATAACGCGATGTAAGGTGATTAAATAGGGGATCCGAGAATCATTTATCTATTTTATCTGCTGAAAACATCATCAACAAAACAAAGGGATGGGGCGTTGACTAGTCACTTTCAAAATTACATAGTGCGCGAATCTGTTTTTATTCACCCTCGAGGACCGAATAATTAAATATGTTGTTACCTTTCCGCTGTAAAATGATAAGAGACAGAGCGCTCTGAAAGTGGTTACCATTCCAATATATTGATAACGTCCAATGATCGTGCATCTGATATTTGGCGTACGAGATGATGATAAAAATGATGATAAAATTGTCGTTCCTTTGAAGGGGTTGAATTTCTAGGCATGGGACTTTCCGAAAAATATCGATAATGATTATCAAAAGAAATATATCGATATTTGATAATCAAAGTCACTATCGATATTTCAATAAATATTGATATTTATCGAAATATCAAAATATCGGAAAATTAAAAAGTGGAAAAAAACGCTTTTTTAACATGTCAGACTTAAGTTTTTCAACCGTTAGACCTAAAATTTTGGCGGACAATCTACAGACGGAAATTTTTCAACCGTTAGACCTTTTTTTGCGGAAAATCTGTTGCTTTTAAAAACTTGGTCATTTTAAGCATTTGATATTTCGATAATGATATTAAAATATCATTATCAAAAAGAAATGTCGATAATCGACAATCGATTATCAGCCATGCCTATGAATTTCTTTTTTTCTCTTAATTGAACGTCTTGAGCAGTCTCCAACAATAAAATGCATTAAATATTCATTCATGTGGGTGAAACGAAACCAATAAGTGACCCATTGTCTAACTGTTGTATCACAATTAATACGCGAAACCGTAACACGACACTTGTGGGAACTATTTAACTCAAAAAATTAGTGACTTTTAAGTAGGTATCTTGTACTTTTGATTATTTTGAAATATTTGTCGAAGCAAAAATTTTTTTGCATCCGACATATTTGCACAGCCTTCGACGGCCACTATAATTAAACCATTCAAATCAAAAATATACGTCACTATATTTACGTACTTTCAATAACTTTTACTTTCAAATTTTGTTATTAAAATTGAAAATAAACTGACTTTTCATTACAACTTCAAAAATTTCAAACAAAATACGCGCGTGTAGAAAGACAGCATTACAGCACGGTTACCAACAACACAAAGTAAAATATATTTCATTATTTATAGTCGTCAGTTGGATTTTCCAAATTTTAAAGTTGATTATAAAAAAAAACGAAATGTATGTATGTTTATTCAAAAATGTACACAAGGCTATATACCTTATTTCTAATGTACAGTCCAGATTTTAGTACTTACACATTTATGAGATCGCTTAAAATCTAATTTAAGAATATATTACAATTTTATTTATTTATTTTTTTTTTCTGTGGCAAAAGAAGAATCAAAACAAGAACAAAAGACTAGTTTTCATGGGTATGTAATAGTTTAGGCAGTGTCGACATCTCTACTAAGTTATTATTCTAAATTCTAAATTATGCCATTTATCAGCAATCTGGTTTTCTTATCATCATTTCCTTCTCCCTCATCAGATCAATCACTCAAGCCAGAGTAGTATTTAAAACAAGCTTCAGTAAATGCAGCAAGAGTTGGTTTTTTCCTTATATCTCGCGGAAGTGAATTCCACGTTGTAATGGCATGAGTGAAGAATGAGCGGTGAAACATTTCAGATTCTACCTTCGGCACAACATAGTTAAGCGTTCGTGATGAGTGTGCCGGAATCAATATCTCAAATAAGTAGTCTGGCACTTTGTTCAGGATCAGGTTATACAAAAATTTACATTCATTGAATTTCCTAAGGTTCTCAAGTGTGCAACCGAGCACCGCTTTCGTATGGGATGAAACACTCTCTGATCTTCTCTTAGAAAAAACAAACCTAAGGCAGTCATTGAAAGCAACCTGTATCGCATCCCTCGTTTCCGAGTCTAGTACTGGCATTAAGACTCCACCATACATGAAATAGGGTAATATGCATGACTTAACTAGTTTCATCCTGGCCGCCATGGGAAGTGAGGTCTTACTACTCCACAGTGCCCAGAGCGCACGATACACCTTCTTACTAGTCATGTTCCAGTGATCTTCCCATGTGAAGGAACTGTTTAGCCAGATACCCAGAACCTTAACTTTATCTACCACGGGTAACTCTTCCTCTCCCAGCTTGAACAACGGAGAAATGGTTATTTCTGATCTGGATATAACTAGCACTTTTGATTTCGAAGCATTTAGTAACAGACGATTTAGTACAGCCCAGCTACTGACATGCTGAAGGTCGGAGTTTACGAGACTAATTGCTTCATCGGCCTTCTCAAACTGATAACTGAAATACACTTGAAAGTCATCCGCGAACATGTGGCAACTACAGACTCGGAGAACACTTGGCAAATCATTTACGAACAGTGAAAACAGCAGCGGTGCAAGTACTGTTCCCTGGGGAAGTCCACAGCTCATTGAAAGAAAACTCGATCTGTAGCCACCTATCTCCACGCACTGTATTCGCCCCGACAAGTATGTCTCAATAAGTTTCACAGCCGTAGCGTCAAAGAAGAACTTGTCCCGAAGTTTTTGTATCATCGAGGAATGGTTGACCGAGTCGAAGGCCTTAGAGAAATCAAGGAGTAGCAGAAACGATATAAATTTCTGCTTGGAATTTTGTGCACAGCATATGTCATGAGCGACCTTAAGTAGTGCAGTTGTGGTGCTATATTTGGGCCTAAAGCCAGACTGTACCCGGTGCAACAGCTCATGTTCCGCAAGAAATCCCATTATCTGCCACTTCATAATTCTCTCCAAGGCTTTAGACAGCGCCGGTAAAATATGGATTCCTCTATGGTCCTTCAATTCATGTGTAACTGAATCCTTGTGTTCATGAAATACTTTTGATTTCTTAAATGATTCCGGATAACTGGATGTTGTAAGAACCTGATTGAACACTTCGGTAATGTACGGCAGAGTTACCGGCAATGTCATTTTAACATACTCAATCGGAATACCATCCAACCCAACTGCCTTCGACTTAATCAACGAGATAGCTCTAAAGACTTCGAAACAATCTACATTTTTGAACGAAAATGGTACGCTCTTTGGACCACTAGACTCCGTTGTTGTTCGAGGGAGGGGATCCGTAAACCGATTTGCCAACGATTCACCAATCCCATGCAAATAGACATTAAAACCATCTGCAGTAAATGGTGGGTTTAAGTTACGATCCTCGCGACCCAATCCCAAACGCTTCACAATTCTCCAAAAGGACCTCGAGTCTTCTGCTTCACTAAAAATATCACAGAAGTACTTTCTTTTAGCCCTTTTAATTAGGCTCGTCGCCCTATTTCTGAGTTTACTATAATCCCTTCGGGAAGCAGTCGGCCGATGTACCTTCCAGAACCTATACGCCACATCTCTCTCTATGATCGCTCTCTTTACCTCCTCTGTCATCCAGGGATCACCTCCTCCATTTCGCTCTCTAAGCTTTACTAGGATAGGATAGGATAGGATAATGTGGGTAAGGAAAGCGAACCTTCCTAAGCACCTAAGCCTCCAATGGGCCTGTTGTGCATACCCACTGTTGTAGAGAGAATTTCTTTTCGTTGTTGTGAGACTATTCGAATGTAGATGTCGCACTTTGTGAGTGCAATTGTTTGATTATGTCAAATGAGCATTCAAATTTCATTTAGTTTGTGCAAGCTTTACTAACGGAGCATGTCGATCCAAAAGATGCATTAGATTGTCATTCAAAAATCGCAACATCAATTTGGGATCACCCAGTCAATTTTTGAACAATCGCTCAATAATTTGTTCACATTGATGGAGTTTATCTTACGCACCCACTTTTCTCGCTTTTGCAGAAACTTGGGTGCCATCTTATAGGAAAGGATAAGCGCATCATGGGCCGACATACCCGAACCAAATTGGGTGAACCTAAAAACTCTATCTGTTTCGCGCACAAATGCCAGATCAAGGAGAGAGGCCCAGTGAAAGTGGTAATGCGTTGTTATTTGAGAGAGCAGATGCAAATTATGACGACTGAATACATTTTTAAATTCTTCAATCCTCTTTACCCTCCTGGGGTTTGGATCTAACAAATTCTCGTTAAAATCGCCAGTAACAACTACGTGCGTGTAATTTGTCGCATGTTTCGCCAGCACGCCATTCAGCACCTCAAACTCGAGTGTCTTAATCGCCTTATAAAATATACAAAAAAGAATTTTCATATCCGGGAAGATCAGCTCTAAGAGTAAATAGTCCATCTGAAATTGTTCTGAGGATGGAATTTCTTTTTTGTCCACGGAAGAGGCCGCAATTAGCTTAAACTTAAGAGAACGATGAACATAAACCGCTACTCCTCCACTCTTCTTTACGCGCCTGTCTGCCCTTAGTAAATCATAACCATCAATCCGGACCGACTTATTGGAGATATAACTCTTCATCCACGACTCACTGAAGGATATTATATGAGCGTTTGAGTGTTGAAATAAATACCTAAGTTCATCAATTTTTGGCTTCACACTGGACACATTAAGATGACAAAAATTTAAGGAATCGTCATTGTTCAGCATCGTTTTTAACAAGATTTTCGGAATACTCACCCCACTCATGCCATTTGAACGATTACCCACTCCTCGAGACATAAAGATTCCACTTTATCCCACCAACTCTCACTGAAACTTGCCGGAAACTCGTCAACAAAGTATTAGTCGCTTGACTGTAAGAAAACCAATTTAATAAAATGACACACAACTCCAATTTATGCCCAGAAAAAAAAAGAATATTTAAATACTTAACGAGATTATTCTCAAAATGAAAACTTGTCCGCAGCAACTTAGTAAGATCAACTCCAGAAAATATCAAGATACAACAAAACAAAAGAAATTTCAAAACAAAATAATTTACACTTATCGATTGTTGACATCTCGCTCCCCATTTAATCCGTTGCCATAGAAGTTTGATCTCCTGTTTCTCCAACATTTTCATCACCATTTGGTGCTTGTCCATGATTTTGCTGGTCCGAAGGTTCGACCTCCTTCCGCCCATTTCCTTTTGCATGCAAAGATTTCTTATCCAAAATTTCAGCATCTTCCTTAGCATTTTTCTGTGTTGCTCCTCCAATCGCTTCTAGTTGCATTACCGAGTTTATCTTCACGTTTTGAGATTCTGCCGTCGTTTTACAATAAACAAATCCATTCTTTACACTAACTGTGAGCAGAGCCTTTTGATACTTCATCTGCATAGCCCGCTGAAAAATTTTCGAGTTCTTCGGCGACAACGCATCACTTATAATGATCCGTTGCTCTGTAGAGTATCCTAGGTTTTTCAAATTCAGTGTTCTTGATCGCATGTAATCCGACATGAATGCACTTTTGTGGTGTTCTTCATAAAATTTTATTACAATCGGTGGTGCAAAATTTTTTTTCTTTGAGTTTGTTAATCGAAATACGGATTTGACCCAGTTTCCTTCGGAGAACCCAATAGCTTCGCCAACTTTCGACGCTATATCCCAGACGTTTTCACCTCTTTGGAATGGGATATTCTTAACGATAACATCACAGAGCTTGGCCTGGCGCTCTAAATTATCTAGCCGGGTTTCTAAAGCAGCATTTTCCGTCTCCCACTTCCTTTCCATGTATGAAGATATCTGTTAAATCGCTTTTTCACACTCCGATTTGACCGTTTCAATTTTTGAATCAAATTTTGTCTCCAGTTTATTGATCACCGCAACCAGCTTATGCTCAACCGAATTTAAAAGCTGCTCATTTTTTTTATTTATTGAGTCCTGCAGCTGATTATTTTGCAATATAATAAATTTCCGAAGGTCCTCCATCCCCGTAGCAGATTCCATGTTATAGCCTGGATGATCCCTTGCACGTCTTTTGGCGCCTATTTGCTCCTTATTCATTGAAGTATCGATAGTTGAGGTTATGTGCACAATTTTTCAGCGGATTTTTTTTTTTTTTTGCAATCCAATTTAGAGTAAACTGCGACGATGATGAAAATTTGTGATGCTGCCCACTATTTTAGTTCACTTTGTTTTTATTACTGCTACAGTTATGCGAACTTTAAGCAACTGTATAGCGTTCAGTAACTTCTGCAATCGAGCACACTTTATCAAACAATGGAACTTCAGTTTATTTCAAATTCGGCTTTGCACTGTTTACATTTTTTTAAAAACTCCACTTAATTCCTTTGAAGATCGAGCTAAACTTTATCTCAAGATACTTTATCGACTTCAAAACGTGAGTGTATTCGGACTTTTGGTAAATTTTAAAGGAGCAATCAAAAACACTTCTACTCTTTAGCAGCCATCTTGATTTAGACTTAGAAATGGTAGTTTTTTATTTTGATTTCGGATTTGTGATTTACGTAATAGATAGAATCACACAAAAATATAAAAAAAGTCATAGTCGTAGCCAGGGCCTAATATTTGGGAATCGTTTTTGGGAATCTTTGGGAATTTTTGGGAATCTTTGGGAATCTTAGGGAATCTTAGGGAATCTTTGGGAATCTTCGGGAATCTTTGGGAATCTTTGGGAATCTTTTTTAATCCTTTGGGAATCTTTGGGAATTACGGGAATTGGTTCCCAAAAATTAGACCCTGGTCGTAGCCCATTATTACTCAGAACATTGGTGGTCAATAATTATTATTCGTCCATCTTGAAACTTTGTCACGAAATTTTTTGAAAACAAAAACAAGCAAACAAGAATTAATTTTAGATCTTTAACAAGTGGACGCCACGTAGCTACTGTGTAACAATTATAAACTTTTAAATGAGACTTCAATTATAACTGCAATTTCTTGATACAAAGAAATCATAGCAAATGTTATTCTATGATTTAAACCTAACACTGTCTCATATTTCTAGAATATTGTTGTAAGCAGTCGACAGCATAATTGAATCTGTTTGTTTGTTCAAACTGTTTTTGGTCTTTTTAATAGCAATCATTTCCAAAATCTCTCTCTTTTTAGGTTGGCTTTCTCGTTGGACGATCCTGACTTTATCCCACTGTGGAATGTGTCCAGTCTCGATGGCGTGAGCACATAAGGCGCTGTGTTCTTTATTTTTGATGGAGATATTGTATTTATGTTGATAGATTCGTTTCTTGAGTAGCTGTTCAGTATTGCCTTCGTAGACTAGAATGCAAGAGCATGGAATTTAATAAACATCGAGTTAGCAGTCGGCGCACGGATATCAGTACTCTCTCGATCGTCCCTTTGCGGGCGCACGTTGTTCGCGATATCATATTGTTTATGGGACCAATTAGAAGTACAAAGGTCCTACACGTTTACTACGAACAATTTTATTGTAACATGGGGCAGATCGAGGCGGGAAAAAGAAGGTGTGCGTCTGTCCGTCCAGTCATTTTTTTCTAAACGGCTTCACTGATTGTTTCCCTGAAAGGTACATATGTCCCACGATTCAAGCTCAAAGATGAGCAGAGTCGGTCGTAATTCCCAGGGCCTTTTATAACATACAAGCTCGGAGGAAAAATCCACCCCAGTCCCACCCCACTTTATAAAAATCCACCCCAGTGCACCCCAGTGCACCGCACTCATTTTCAACTTGCAAAAAATGTTCCACTCATTTTTTACTAAAAAAATTTCACCTGCGGGATGCCTGACGCGACGCCTACAGCGATTCGGAATAGTCCCACGGTTTTTTTTATGGAAGACTTTTTATTAAAATATAATCTTCTATTGTAATAAACTCAATTTTGTGTTTTTTAAATTTATTTCAAAGCGAAAAAAAGAAAAAACCCAATTTCTGTACCCAAAATTGGCTCACCTATTGGGTCTCACTCAGCAAGAATTTTTCGCTCGCTGCGCTCGCGATTCCCTCATCTTATACTCAAAGTATTGCAATTTGAAAAAAAAACTTCACCTGCGGGCGCTTGACACTATTTTTAGAGTGTTTTCCTCTTATCGAAAATTAATTGCTTCCAGCATAGTTCGTTTTATTCAATAAAATTTTCTCGCTCGCTACGCTCGCATAAGTTATTTTCTAGCTTGAAAGAAAATCATAAAGAAATTCTCGTCAATACATTACTTCACTATTTCTACTATATCAGAGCGGTAGCGATAGCGGAGGGAGTGACGCAGTGACCCCACCCCAAAAAAAACGTCCACAAGCTATGTCGCAGCAGCTTTCAAACGAGCCTTCACTCATCAAAATCGGTTGAAAATTGGCTGAGATATCGAGGTTTGAAAATGAAATTTTTGTATGGAGAATAAATTTTTCTATTGTTCTCATCATTATGGAAACTTTTTTCTGATCTATCGGTTTCTACACTTACGGAAATATATTTTTGCATCAAATAGAATTTTGTACTTCTGCGCAGCTTTTTAACACTGCAAAAATGCAAAGATATATTTCCGTAAGTGTATCTATCTATCTATTAATAATTTTCGATCTCGAGAACTAGACAGCCGATCTTCCTGAAATTTTCAGGGAATGTCAGTCTTGGCCCCAAATGAAAAATTTCAAATGCCGCTTTCCCGGGAAAATTCTGGAAAAGCCGTGGCATGTGGAAAAGTGGTCAATTTTGAGGGTTTTTTAGGTAATGCTCGGAGTTTTCGAATTTTAGCTCCAGAGTGACAATAGCTAGAGAGTTTGTTTCTTCGGGAAAGTTATAGAGTTTGGTCAGGAGAATTTTTTGGGATCTTAAGAAAATGGCTGCCAGCAGTCAAACCGGCGCCATCTGGAATTTTCCCAATCAATAAATTAGGTTTTTTTTGGTTTTCGAATTTTAGCTTCGGAATGACACTACTTAGAGAGTTGGTTTCTTAGGGAAAGTTATAGAGTTTGATCGGGAGAAATTTTTGGGATTTTCAGAAATCTTCCAAAGTGACGCCATCTTGGATTTTTGTTAGGAATAAATTAGACTTCTTTGGGTTTTCGAATTTTAGCTCCGGAATGATAACACTTAGAGAGTTGGTTTCTTCTAGAAAGTTATAGAGATTCATCAGGAGAATTTTTTGGTATCATTAGAAAATGGCTGCCAGCTGTCAAATTGACGCCATTTTGGAATTTTTGCTATCTTCTGAATTAGAATAGCTAGAGAGTTGGTTACTTCGGGAAAACTGAAAGTGTGGAAAAATTATTACGTTGATGGCTCTGGCATTTGTGACGCAATTTCAAACATTTGAATTTTTTAAAAAGTTTTTTTTTTGCATCGTCATTTTTTGCGTATTTTCAGCGTAAGCGTCACCTCCACTGATATCATTAATTTTGGAAGTGGACATTAGGGACTGCGTCACACTTTACCTTTTAAGAAGTTTTTGTTGGGATTAAGAATTTGGGGCCCCTTCAATGAAAAAATTGGGCCCACATGCCGAAAATCCCCCCCCCCCCAGTTCGAAATCCTTATAAAAGGCTCTGGTAATTCCGGAGATATGGTCGAAAAAGTGACGAAAATCATGGCTTTTTGATTTTGAGGGTCGGTGAAACTTTTTCGCAAATATCTCGGCAAGTATAGCACGGAAATTGTTCATTTTTGTGTCACATGAAAGCATGCGATCCCTCAAAACTGGGAAATTTTTTTGTGTAAATGGGGTGCGCACATTTTTGCAACCTATGTTTAATCGAAAGCTGCGTGAAATTTATGACTCTTCTGATATTAGTTGTTTAAAAAATTTTTATTTGGATTTTTAATTAAATTATTCGTATTCGTAATTAAAGTGCAACTGGCTTAGCAGAAACTCAAACCAATTTTGATACGCCATCTCTAATAATTTTCACGTACTAAACAATTCTTCTATACATTTAACCGAGTAACACCACCTATTTCTTAGCCGAGACGTGCCAGGGATTCACTTGGGATTCCGATATATTTTATAAAATAATTTTTATAAAGAAAACTGTCCCGAATTTACACATACCGTAGAACAATTTTTTGCTGCAAACACCATTACGAACATTTTTTCTCAAAATAAGCACACCCCATTATCGACCGACAAACATTAGACCTGTCCAAAATCCTAGGTTGTCGAAAAGTTGTAGGCTAAGCCCGGAAAACAGTGTCAAATGTTCCCCTGAGAAAAAGTTTCTATGGGGCCGAGGTCCAAAATCGCGATTTAGGGAGTGCTCAAATCGAAAAACTGAAAAAAATCGTCGAAAATGGAGTAAATTTCAGATTTGTCCACTTTAGACAAATTTAATGTTCCAGATCGATCTTGAAAGCGAATGTTAAGGCAAATTTGGTTATTTTAGATCAAAACAGTCCTGAAAACACGGTGAACATGTCTATGGAGTCGTGTGGGCTCCCAGCAGCTGTGGAGTCTCACTCAAAGGCCAAGGTGGTGTCCGTCAGTGTCAGAGCCCGTTGGAAAATTTGTGAATAGCTATCTCATTACTTAAATAAGGGAAATGTTGGCCTAGGGTAGGACTACAAAATATCCGAAAATGGTGGCTCTATGTGTAGAGATGTAAAAAATTGTAATGCTCAAGCACTATAGCGGTCCAAATTTGTATGGAAAAATCATGTTGCCGAAACGTTTGAGGGCCGGTCGAAAAGCCATGCTATTTGGGGTCCCGAAAAAAGTTCTAAATGTCACAATAAAGGCAGGCGCGCCGACTTTAGTTTAGTTCCCCCCCCCCCCCGTATAATAAAAAATTATAAAATTAAAGTTGCACTAACACTTTTATTTTATTAGGAATCAGCAGCGCCGACTTCCATTCGTGCTATCCTGAGCAAATTTAAATAACAACAAACAATAACCCTAATGTTCTTGAGGCAAACTATCGAAATTCTAACTTATATATCCAACAACTTAAACAACTTATTAAAATTAAAAACAACCTTTGTATAAAAGTAAAAGAAATTGCAAACGAAGCGAGCTAATTTTTTTTGTAGAAGCAAATCTCAAATGCAAAAATGTGAAAGAAACTAGCCTCTTACTTCTAATTGTCCACCTGAATTTCGGTTCATAGCATCTCATTTCTATCAACAAGGGAGCAAAAGCAGAGAAACACATCCAAAATATAATCATTAACGTTTAGAAAACGTTGAATTACTTTTATGAATTTTTTGGTTACATTCTCTGACATATCAAATTTAACCAAATAACAAAGAGTTCTTATCTCGTGGATATTTATTGGTGGAAATAGTGTGTCTTGTTTCTAGGTCACTAAGAAACCATCGGATGCAGATTTTTTGTTAAATTATTTAGCATTTAAGCCAGACTGATTGGGCATAATACAAAGAGATACAAAAGAGAACAAGGCGAAGGCGCCGCAGGCGAAAATTTTTATAATTAAACGATTCTAAAGGTAAATTCTTAACATCTCTTCTTTCAACCCATGGGATACTTTCTGAATTCTACACAAGCGATTTGCTCCGGTGTAGTCGCCGCCTCTGTTAACACTCAAACACCTCGTTTTTCATCGCAAATGTGTCTTAGGTAATTCTGGAAGTCTTACCGAGTCCTGCAAAACTAACAATTTTTGCCGTTAAATGTTTGAATTGGTCGTGGGGGGCAACGGCCCCCTCGCCCCCCATACTCGGCGCGCCTGAATAAAGACCGATGCGTTTGAATTTGTAGGTGGGTGGATGGCAGTGGATGGCATGTGGGCTCAGTGAGGAGCAAAAACTCGGGAAAATCCATTTTTTCTTCAAAAATGTTATACAAGTTCATTAAAAAACAAAACATTTCATTAAAATTCATCAAAAATGGAAACAAACAAAAATAAATAAACATTTTGATGGATATCAAAGGCTTATTGTTGAATAGGGATTTTGCTGAAAATTTATTGCAGTGATCTTCAACAATTTGAATTATTTTTTGTTTTTCAGCTTCATTATAAGACAATAAGCTGTTATATTTTGTCATCCGGGCTATACCTCTTCCAGCGACGTCGTTTACAGCATTAATTTGACGAACAAAACATTTGAGCTGGGGAAGTAAATATAGGATCCATTGGAATAAAAATATGGAGGCATATCATAATGAAACCAGTTTTACATGTTTCTGCTTTCTAAAGGAGTCATTACCTCGCCTCGCATTTACTTAGCATCAACATGTAAAAAGTTGTACGTGAGTGCTTCCAAATATTTGCTATGACTCGTATGATTATTTCCTAGGAGTGAAAACAAAAATTTGGAAACACAATCGTAATGTAATAGGACATTACGATTGTGTTTCCAAATTTTTGTTTTCATTCCTAGGAAATAATCCTATTCAGGATTTGAGTGCCAAGTGGTTGGAAATTTATGGAGGATATATTGGAACGTCGACGAATTTATCTTATAAAGAGGAGACAAGGATCTTGATGTGATTAAATCACATATTCCTTTAAGACGTAGCTGAGTAAAATTTGGCAGAAGTGGCCGACGCCATTTCTCATCACAAGTTTTCATTTTCGCAATCGCTTCTCGTTTCTCGCTGACCTGTACTTTATCTGAGAATTAGAGATGAGCGGGTCGACCATTTTTCGAAACCCGACCCGGACCGAGCCCGACCCGATAAAATTTTTCGAAACCCGAAACCCGAACTGTTTCAAAACCCGACCCGGGTCGAACCAGACACTCAAGTTTTTCGAAACTCACAACCCACATTAGTTCGAAACAAAAGTTATTTCAAGGCCCGACGTCTGCATTCTTCACGGACCTTAGACTAAAACAAAATTCGTGTGATGTAAGATGACAAAATTTAGACGAGTTTTGTAAAATATAAAAAGTCAATAAAGGATCGGGACCCGAATGAAATGATACAACAACCCGACCCGGACCGAACCCGACCCGATAAAATTTTTCGAAGCCCGAAACCCGAACTGTTTCCAAACCCGGCCCGGACCGAACCCTACCCGATTAAAATTTTCGAAACCCAAAAAAAAACAATTCGGGTTCGGGTTTGGGTTCGGGTTGGGTTTTTCGAAGTTTCGGGCAACCCGCTCATCTCTACTGTGAATAACGAAAAAACAGTGAGTTCTGACCCAAGGTACCATGATTGCCCATTAAATTTGAGCATTGCGCTACGTGCAATAGTGCGATTCACATCAGAATATGACATCAAATCTTTATAAAACATGAGATCATTCACGGCAGCGTCACAAAGTAGAGGGCAAGTCACCCATTGCTTAACATACAACACACTGCAAAACAAACAAAACTCTTCCAGAGCTTCAACAACCACGCTGGAGATTTTCAGCTCTCTACGTAACAAGTATATTTTGAATGTGTAAATTACTCATCCACATCCAACGTGCTCGATGCAGCCCACCCGGAACTTTCAGTTTGTAGTTTGTATTACGAACGCCCAGAATGATTAATGTTAAGTCAATCAACTCCCTGTAATCTTTTCGAGGAATGTAGCTGGTACTATCAGCTAAAAGAGATTGTAAACATTCAATTGTTTCGGATCGCCAACGTTCCTTTAAAAGCAATTGGAAGGGAGGGATCGGGATTGGGACCGTACTGCTTACTGTCTTGTAATGTAGCTAAACACAAAAAATAATTCAAATTCTTGAAGATCACTGCAATAAATTCTTCATGCCTCGGGGCCAAAATCGAAGGAAATTTTACAAATTACAATTTTGGACCTCTACATGAAAAATTTTTTGTGTATCTGTTTCGGACGACTCATTTTAGGCATTTTCGCATGTAGACCTCTCTCTGCTCGGTCTACATCACGCGAAATTGCCTAAAATCAGTCGTCAAAAACAGACACACAAATAACTATTCAGCAAAATCCAAAACAAATTCCCTATTTCAGCAATAAGCCTTTGTTATCCATCTAAATGTGATTGCCGACCTCACCTTCGGTTCGGGCTACAAACTTCACACGGGTTTGAATTTTCTTACTTTCGTCCCTTGTCATCCAAATTTCTACTGTTAGTTTTGTTGAAAACAAACAATTTTTGATGAATTTTAATGAAATGCTTTGTTTTTTAAAGAACTTGTATTAAATTTTTGAAGAAAAAATGGATTTTCCCGAGTTTTTGCTCCTCACTAAGCCCACATGCCATCCACTGCCATCCACCCACCTACCAATTCAAACGCATCGGCCTTTATTGTGACATTTAGAACTTTTTTCGGGACCCCAAATAGCATGGCTTTTCGACCGGGCCCTCAAACGTTTCGACAACTTGATTTTTCCATACAAATTTGGGCCGCTCTACTGCTTGAGCATTAAAATTTTTTACATCTCTACACCTAGAGCCACCATTTTCGGATATTTTGTAGTCCTACCCTAGGCCAACATTTCCCTTATTTAAGTAATGAGATAGCTATTCACAAATTTTCCAACGGGCTCTGACACTGCCGGACACCACCTTGGCCTTTGAGTGAGACTCCACAGCTGCTGGGAGCCCAAACGACCCCATAGACATATTCACCGTATTATCAGGACTGTTTTGATCTAAAATAACCAAATTTGCCTTAACATTCGCTTTCAAGATCGATCTGGAACATTAAATTTGTCTAAAGTGAACAAATCTGAAATTTACTCCATTTTCGACGATTTTTTTCAGTTTTTCGATTTTAGCACTCCCTAAATCGCGATTTTGGACCTCGGCCCCATAGAAACTTTTTCTCAGGGGAACATTTGACACCGTTTTCCGCGCTAAGGCTACAACTTTTCGACAACTTAATTTTCCCATACATTTTTGGACAGGTATAATAAACATACTAGCAGCTATATCCAAGGTCTTTAAGAGGATTGTCTTTAATAAAGTGTACTAGCACGTCATCCCAGCACGGCTTCGTTGCTGGAAAATCGACTTTGACCAACTACTCGAATTTGTTACTAAAATCACTGACTCTGTATTAGATGGCGGCCAATTAGGTGTTATATTTACAGATTTTTCTAAAGCTTTTGATCAAGTGTCTCAGAGTTGCAACCGTCCAAATTGCAAAATTTTGGTATCAAGTCTAACATTTTACAATGGTTCCGTTCTCACCTTTCAGAGAGAACACAATTTGTTGTGATCGATGGAAGTAAGTCAAAAGGATACCCACATCTGGGATCCCTTCTTGGACCTCTGTTGTTTCTCTTGTTTATAAATGACATACCAAACATTTTTTCATCATCCAGTCTGCTATATGCCGATGATAATAAAATTTTCCGTAAGATTGAATGCGATTCCGATGCTCTCACCCTACAATCTCATTTAGTCACTTTCTCCACATAACAATAAATTAAATGTTAATGCGAATAAATACTTTTCGCTTTCTATAAATATTAAACCCCAACCTACCGACTATCAATACTTCATAAAGGATAAACATATCGAGAAAAAATCTGTGAAAAAAAATCTTGGTGTCAACTTTGACAACAAGGTCAGTTTCAGCACCCATATATCCGAAAATAAAAAAAAGTCGTACCAGTTGACTGGCTTCATATTTAGAACAACACAGCATTTAAAACGTCCGGAAAGCCTCATCAAACTTTACAACACGTATATTCGAAGTAGACTGGAATATTGCAGTGTCATTTGGAATCCTCACTATGATAAATACAAAGATCAAATTGAAAAAGTACAACGAAAATTCACAAGAATGCTCTATTACAGATTTAATTGGTACAAGCCAGACTATCCAACCAGACTGAAACAGCTCCGAATGAAATCACTCGAAACCCGGAGACTCGAGTTGGACGAAATGTTTCTACATGAAATTATTCATGGGAATGTCGACACCACTCTCGCCAAGCGTATACCTTTTCATCAACCGAAACGATTCACCCGACAAAATAATAATAATAATACCTTCTGCTTGCCAACTCCAGAATCAAACATTCAACTTAATTCACCTATTCATCGAATGCAGAACCACCACAGTATCTACTTTAAATAGCGCAACATTAATATTTCGTCATTTAATCACTATAAAGCAATTGTTAAAAGCTTTCATGAATTTTAACTTAATTTTTTCTTCTTCTCATTACTGTTAAATGTCATTTATCCAATTTTTTTAATGATCTATGTATAATTGGGCGTGTAGCCTGTCCATCAGATCAATAAATAAATAAATAAGTAACTATAGTAAAACTTTGTGAAAACACATACGCTATTGAATTCGACAAATACAAAACATTAACATCGCTTACCACCATCAACGAATTCTCTCTCAAATGAAATAGTCTAAAGCTCTTCGATGACGTTACCGCGATTTTCTTTCACACATTAGTTTTTTCCGCTTTTACAAATTCACATACATTTTTATTCCACACTGAGGTGTAAAATCAATACGATTCTTTTTGACAACCACACCATCAACCAAATTCAAAACTCTTTTGCGAAACAAGCAATATTATGACGTTTAAAATGTCGTTTTGATAGTGTTGGAGCCGGTCTTTTCACGCAACAGACTCAATCAAATTGTGAACACTTTGCGGTAGACGTTGGAAACATGCGATCTCTCGGTGCATTGAATCTCACTTGGTCACATCTTATTGATGTGGACACTCCCTTGACTTTGATTATTAATGTTTATCATACATGATGTAAGCAAATTGTAAATACAGTTAGCAAATTCATAATTTAGACATGAAATTCTCAACCAACTAATTAGCAGCTGAAGCGCTTAGACAAACCAATAAGCAAACAAATTTACTATTTAACTCTACATTAATTTATGAAGTCAGGTGCATTCGCTCTTTAATAAATTAGAAACCAAACTGAAGGGTAGCGAAGTCAATTCAATTTCATATAAAAAATTAAACAATCGAACATCGTTTGTAGTGATTTCTATTTGAGAAGTAATCGAAAGCCTAACTGTATTCAAAGAAAAATTTTCTTCCGATGCCTGTAACACTAACCAACAAAGTTTTTGTACCTGCTCTACAGAAAAAAAATCACCTTTTTTTGACAAGGTCATTTTTCTATGCAGTTTGGCTCTGGAACCCCTAAAATTTTGTGAACTTATATGGGTGCAATTTGGTCTCCATATCAAATCATTCCGCGATGTAAAGGGTTTTTCCTAGGGAGAGAATGGCCACATTGCCTCCTTAGTAAAGTAAAGTCCTGATCTGGTTTCTTCAAATGACGAAGCATTCATAATTGTGATTGTAAGCTACATTTTTGAAACGAAAAGGATTTTATTTATATTAGTTAAATTAATTTATCACAACAAAAAAACTTCTTCGAATGTTAAGTGTGACGCAATAAGTCCACTTTCAAAATTATTGATATCGGTAGAGATGACGCTTTCGCTGAAAAGGCGTAAACATTTGTTTGAATAGAACGTTAGCTTGTGGTCAAAGTTTTATTCTTAAAAACATTTGCACCACTTTTTTTAAAACAAAATTACGTTGTGTTCAAAAAATTGCGTCACAAGTGCGAGAACCACCAGCGTAATAATTTTTCAACGCTTTTAGTTTTCACACGCAAAAGTTTTAATTTATGTTAAGCAATCTTCGAAACAGAAAGAAGAGTTATTATGCAGTGAACTGAAAGTACAGACAAATTATTTCGCCGTTGGGTCTGGCATTTGTGAGGCAAGTTTTTGAACACAACGTAATCATGCCCGCAGCGGTACAGGAGGCCGTAACGCAGTCCCCTTACCACAAAAAAAGTCCACAAACCCCCAAAAAAAGCCCATACAAAACCTTTGGGACAAGACACCTATCAATAAGCGAACTTTTGAGATTTTCCCCCTTGTCCCCCTCCCCCTCCAAATTATTTTTATAAAAAACTTTATCGAATTACAACGAGCTGTCACACATCCAAATCGCTTGAAAAAGAGCTGAGATATCGACGTTTAGAGATGACATTTTTCCGTAGTAAAAACTGAGAAAATTCTCCTTTTGGTACAATTGCACCCATAAAAGTAATATTTTACTATAGCTGCTGTACCTTCGGCAGATTAAAGTCCACCCGCTTGAATCAACATTTGCAAGTTTGTGTACTTCTTTGCACAGAGGGTATGGTTAGCCCCTTGGAGCCGAAATATTCAACGTAAATACTATCTTCGATCGTCGTTGAATTGAGCAGAATAATCCAAATTAAAAAATAACCGAAACAAACTCACAATTCTTTTACTTGCAATTTGTTCAAACGAAATGGCACGCATCCAATCGTAGGATCTGGATTGTATAAAAGGCGAGTTGACATAGTCTGAGTATCATTCTATGGCCATCGTTGCTGATATACACATGGTCTTAAGACAAGGTGTACTGATGAGTCGTAAACGACGAAATCAGCACTGTTAGTTTTTCGATTTTCGTTGAACAAGTGGAAGTAGGATTAAGAATTGTGCGTGGCTTTTAAATGTTGATTTTTCCATACATTTTTCGTTTTTCTATTGTTCTCATTATTATTAAAAACAAATTTCTGATCTGTCGGTTTCTATATATCTATGTTTTGTCTATCTGTCTATTAATGTATTAGAGGGATTCTTTTGAAAAAGAGCCTGCCGAAATCGGATGCATCTCCAGGCGGATTTTTTTATACTCTCCTGAATAGGTACTGATCCCTAGAAGTCAAAAATATTTTTTAAAAAAATCATCGATGTTTGTGTGGCTATTGGGAGGTGTTCAAAAACCGAAAACATGCACTTTTCTTACAGAAATTTCTCCGGCTAGAAGAAGCGTACAATGTCGATTGGGGGCTCGTTGCAAAGTTAACGTAGTTTCGGGGCAAAAGGGTCTTGTTTGGCTTAAAATTCATCCACAATGAGTGCAGTTGAAAGTAGGGGCAAAACTTTGATATTTTCGACTAACTTCAAACCATTCCTGTGCATCCGTAAGGCGTCTAAAACATTGAAACTACATTGCGAAGCTAAGATACCGAAGATTTGTATAAAAATTTGGTGTAGAAAAACTTAGCGTCATACTTACACTTTAAAAGCAGACCCAGCGCGACAGTACCCATATAAGTTTTGTATTATTGGAAAGCTGGCACCAGCAGCAACCAGGAAAAATAGTTTTTCAATGTTTTAGGCGCCTTTCGGATGCACGGGAATGGTTTGAAGTTAGCCGAGCGTTAATAACACCCCGGGCGTTATTAGCGCCCGGAGTGCGGGCGTTATTAGCGTCCGGACTGCGGGCGTTATTAGCGCCCCGGGCGTTAATAACGCCCCGGGCGTTATTTGCGGCGGAGAAATGTCCCGTCACCTTAATCACAACAAAAACCTTTTTAAGTTGTGTGACGCAGTCCGTAAGTCCGCTTCCAAAATTAATGATATCGCTTGAGGTGACGCTATTGCAGATAATACACAGAATTTCGTTTGAATGGAACCTTGTGTTAAAAGTTTTGATTTCCTGAAAAAATTAGAGCGCTTTCTTTGAAACAAAATTACGTTTTGTTAAAAAAAATTGCGTCACAAATGCCGGATCCAACGACGAAATAATTTTTCTATACTTTCAGTTTTTGCGCTGCAAAAATTTGACTTTTGTTTCTTATTGCGTAAATTTTTTTGAGTAAATTTAAATTTTTGCGTGTAAACCTTCACCTTCACCTTCAAACCTTTCAAACGAAATTCTGCGTATTATCTGCGATAGCGTCACCTCAAGCGATATCATTAATTTTGGAAGCGGACTTACGGACTGCGTCACACTCTACCTTTAAAAAGGTTTTTGTTGTGATATCAGTCGTTTTGGAAGTTTTCAGTTGTTAAAAAAATTTCTATTTTTTTAAAAAAAATTTCTCAAAAAAGAAAATTTTTTTAGAAAAAACTTTTCCCGAAAAAATTTCTCAAAAAGAACATTTCCTAAAAAATTTTTCTTTAAAAAAAATTTTCTCCGAAAAAAATTTTCTCAGAAAAAATTTTCTCCAAAAAATTTTCTCTGAAAAAAATTTTCTCCAAAAAAATTTTCTCTGAAAAAAGTTTTTCTCCAATCGATTCCGACGAAAAAAAATTTTTGGCGAAAACTTTCGCCTCGATTTTGA
>CM055403.1:126212389-126240090 GCA_029228625.1 Pseudolycoriella hygida
TATATCTACACCATAATCCAGTGCCAAGTCCACCAACTCACCCTTGCGACCCCTAAAACCCCCATTAACGTTTAGACTTCCAATAAACAAACCATCAACCTTTTTACATTGCCTGATCGTCAACGATGGGGTACCGTTCGAGTCCCGCATTGGTCGTACCCCGTGACCAACACTCGTCCGAGGCTGCCTATGACCGTCTTTACCAATAATGAATACAGTGGGACGGCCTGGTAAGCCGAACCGCACTGGAAGTTCAAGCCTCAATGGGGACATCACACACGTGCCTGAGATGCTAAGCGCAAGCTCATTTATTTTTGCCAAAAAAGAATTGCTATATGAATAGCGAAGAAGTTAACCGTAACCGTAGACAAACACCTACTTGAAATTCTATACCAAAATCACAAACACAAAACGCCGATTGTTTTGCATGAAGAAAACAAAACAAACACCCGAAAAACGCTGTAACTTTGAGGTTATGTGAGCACTACGTTGCTTGAAAAGAAAATGCAGATTTTAATTGATATCTAAAAAAGTTACAAAAACACACACTAATTTAACTTAACTTATTTACGAGAAACTGTGATTTAAAACGCGAAGAGGACAAAAAATAAACGAAGCTTACTCAGAGCAAAACAAACACGTCCATATCTGCCGCCATCTTGACTTGAACTTGCGTTCGTTGTTTTTATTTGCGAAATTTTTGATATAAGCTAATGCTTAGGACATTTTGAGTTCGCTCCGAATAAGCCGTGGATTCCATACTTTCACTGTGTTTTGAAGTTCAGGCTGATTAAGTGCTTTTAGTATCACATTTAATGTTTCGAAAGTTTAAAAAGTTTTGTTTACGAAAGCCTAAAAGGGCCTAAAAGCATAAAACTACTGCACAGGTAAATTCCATGCAAGCCGCGTAGACGTCACTGTCGAAGAGCAAAGCCATCTAGACACACATAGCCGTGCTGGTCTTTTTTTCTTCCCTTGATACGACTTCAACAACTTTAGTATGTGAATTTGGGTTTGATTGGTCAATGATTATGGCTGATAGTCGTGAACTCCGCTCACAAAAAAATCGAGTTATTAACGATAGTAAAAACACTGCTGCGAGAAAAGTTAACACAAAGAATAAAGCTAATCCTAGACCTTCAATAACAACTACAAACCCTAGACTTTCAACTTCTAACAAAACAACTACTACGTTCAGTTCTAAAGAGATTTTAGAAGAAAAAATCGAAAATCTTGTATCACGATTGGCCGCATTAGAAGTATCTTTCAACGGGCTTCTTAGTGAAAACACAGAATTAAAAACCACTGTGACAAATCTGCAACTCGAAGTTCAGCAGCTGAAAGTTTTGAGTGAACGAAGCCAACTGTCATCATCGCCAGCAACATCTACAATCTCTTCGGATCAGCAAGACATCAACAGTAACATTATCATCAGAGGAATTGATATTAAAGACAACACTCCCACTGCCAATCTTACAGAAATTTTCGACGGCATTAGAGTCCATCTTGGCATATCTGACGTAGACGAATTTGATCCTGTCAGTGTCAGCCTCCTTACACCTAACGCTGCAAAGCCCACTGCGAACAGACCAATAAAGGTAGTACTTCCTTCTGTTGCTGCTAAAGTGAAATTTTTGCAAGTAAGACGAACAAAGAAAGATATAAGTCTATCAGACATTGGTGTCTCTACCAATCACAACCGACCGATCTTCATCACGGAGCAGCTAACACGAGCTAATCAAGAGCTTCTTTTCCAAGCGCGTTCTTTGCGTGAAGGAGGAAATTTCAAATTCGTATGGTCTAAAAACGGTGAGGTTCTGGCTCGTCAGAAACAAAACTCAAAAGTCATAAAAATCGTTGATACAGCACACGTCAATTGTCTAAGAGCAGAATTAAACCTAGAACCACTATCGAACCATGGACGACTTCAACCCAGTACCGCTCAACAGCCTTCTACGAGTGTCTCGGCGTTTTGACGGTCTGATTATTAAACCGGATGCCAGCGATTTGAACTATATGCATTGGAATATTAATCACTTGACGAATAAACTACAACTTGTTGAACAATACATCGCCATCTTCCAAGGGATTCTTCATGTTATAATTATATCTGAATCGTGGTTAACTCCAAAAAACAATTCAACCTTCCGACTCCAGCATTACCAAGAGATTCATAGTGTTCGACCGAACTCGCAAGGTGGAGGAATTTCGATTTTTTTACATGACAGCATTTGCAAAAGAGCCCCCAAAGTTTTGCTCGACTTGGTCACCACTGAACTGAACCAGTTCGTCATCGTGGAGGTTCCCTCAATAAACACTACGATCGCTGTACCGTATCGTCGTCCGGTTTATCTTATGACACACATTGAACGTTTCCTGAATGAGTTTGAGAACTTTTGCTTAAATCGACCTCGTACAGTGATTATGGGCGATTTCAATTTAAATCAACTAAATAATGATTATTGTGAAAGGCTGAATGACCTACTTGAAGCGCATGGGTTCGTACTGACAAACGCAATTTCTCAAAGGGGCATCACGAGGTTAAGCTCAGGCACGATATTGGATCTATGTGCAACGAATATGCTTCAATTTGCCCATAAGTTGTCAATCGTTCACAACGACGCTTCCGACCACAGCATTTTATTCGCGTCTGTAAACCATAAAGTCAAGCAATTGACCACTACCTCGTGCAAAACAAGATTCCATCTTGAAGCTGCGGTGGTAATGGCCGAGCAAATTTGTGATGGAAGAAGTTTTGCAAGTGGCAATGAACTCAACGTCGCTCTTCAAGAAATTGTCCAAATTGCACTTCAGCTCTCAGAATCAAATCTGTCGAACGTATTGTCAAGTCGCATGTCAACCGAGACCTTATTATCGCAATACGGGAACGAGATCGTCTACGTGTGCTAGTGGAAAATGTTCCTGACAATGACATCATTTTGCGGCAGTACATCGAAAAAAAGGCTTTCGTTAGAACTTGTAACGAACGGTTGAAATCGGAGTTCGAAAATAGAAGAATTGAAGCAGCAGCTGGTAATCCACGCAAAACATGGCAGCTATACAAAGAAATCTTGTTCAATAAAACGAAGAAAGCAGAACCATCAATTACAATCAATGGCATTCCATTAGACGACTCCGTAACTAAAGTCAACGACATGTTTTCCACTGCTGGTGAGAAACTCGCTACCTCGATTATTGCCATACACGGGTACCAAACACAAGACATCGATGATTTATATACGGAATATTCCTCAAACAGCTGGTCATTTCAGCACGTTAATGCAGATATGGTTTCTGAAGTCATTGAAGATCTACCAAATAAGACATCTACCAGCCTTGACAAGGTCCCGATTAAGCTTCTGAAAGCCTCAATTGCGTCAATTGCATTAGTCATCGCAACATGTTTTAATGTGATGGTCGACAGCTCAGAATATCCCTCTGAGCTTCTGAAAGGGAGGCTAAAACTAATTCATAAATCTGGTAGCTTCGACATCGACAACTTTCGGGGATTGACGCTGTTGCCATCTCTGTCGAAAGTGTTTGAAGAAATCCTACTGCGACAGCTGTATTCGTACTTTGAAAACTTGAAACTGTTTGTTGGTAATCAGTTTGGATTTCTGAAAAACTCTAGCTGCGAAAGTGCTGCTCTTCAGCTGGTCGATTTCATCAAATCAAATTTCAGGAAGAAATTCGTTGCGGCCATGTTTATCGACCTTAAAAAAGCATTCGACACGGTAGACCCCAAAAGACTGACAAGAAAACTGAAGCGATTGGGCCTGTCAAATTCAGCTGTGAAGTTGATGAAGAGCTACCTCCAAAATCGACAAACAGCAACAACCATTGGTAACAACTCCAGCGACTTCAAGAACATTAATGTCGGTGTTGCTCAAGGTTCAAAGCTAGGGCCTATGCACTTCATCATTTACATCAACGATATGCTACAGTTGAATTTTATTGGTCAACTAATACTGTACGCTGATGATGCGGCTCTCGTCTATGCACTTGATTGTCAACAAGACCTACAATATGCAATGCAGCATGATGCGGATTTACTCCATGAGTGGTTATGCAAAAATATTCTGTCGATCAATGCAGCGAAGACATGTTACATCACGTTTGGGAGAGCGAAGAATTTAGATAATTTTAAAATTGATGTTGACGGTGTTGAAATCGATCGGGTAGACAAATACAAGTACCTTGGACTTGTCATTGATGAGGATTTGAGTTTTCAAGCACATGTAAATCATATAAAAAAACAAGTGACTCCATTTATTTCTTTGATGTGGCGTAAAGGAAAGTACATTCCTGTTGAAAAACGAAAGCAGCTATACTTTGGGTACGTGCAGAGCCATTTGTCATATATGCTGCCGATTTACAGTGATTGTGCCGGATTCAAACTAAAGGAACTTCAAACCTTACAAAATAAATGCGTCAAGGCAGTGTACCGACTGGACAGGTATACTTCAACAACTTATCTGTACAGCACTGGTTTATTGCCAATTACGGAGCTAGCCAAATTTAAGAGAACAGTCTGCATCTTTAAAATGGTACACTCGCTGACTAAAAGCAATTTCCGATTTACAACCAACTCCGACGTACATGACCGCACTACACGAAGAAACTCTCAGCTTCATATCTTCAATCAGCGATCTGTGATTAACTCGACAAATGCTGCATTAGCGACGGCAATTAACGAATACAACGCGCTGGACAGTGAAACCCGGCGGTTGACGCGCCTTAGAACATTTAAGAATAGAGTTAAACTGAAAATAATGCAAACCAGTACCGAATTTTCTGTGATATCGCCTTTCCTTTTTATTAACTAAACTGACTGTTAACTCTTGTGTAAGATTTTATTTTTATTCTATTATGTTAACTTGACCTGTGATATTTTACTCAATGCTTCATTTTTTTATTGTGTGTAATTATTGTTAAAGTAAATTAGTTAGCAACGGAAACCATAAATTATAAACATGTAAACAGACATTATGCTGAACAAACATAATATGTATTCGATATTGGAATTGTTTCTGTTAATAAAATTTTAGTCTTATAGCAACCGTTGGCGTTTTAATATATCCATTGCAACATGGTAGCAGAGCATGGTTAAAAAACCGCCTAATAAGTAGAAACGTTTAGTATAGTTTCACTGTGTTAAATAGACTCATTGAAAGCAGAAACGTTAAGTGTAGTTTCGCTGTGTGTTTTAATAATCTCATTGAAAGTCAAAAATGCCGAAAGAATTTGAATTTGAAAAATTGACCGGGAGTGATAACTATCACACATGGGCTTTTGCCATGAAGAACTATTTGATTTTCAAAGGATATAGCAAGTGCTTGAGTAAAAAAACCAATGCCAAAGGCGAGGAAGTAATTGAAGAAACTGATGACACAAAGTTGAGTGGTTGTCAAGCTGCTTTGGGACTAAGTGTGGATAAAAGTTTGTATGTACACATACAAAACTGTGCTAGTGCCTTTGATACGTGGGAAAAGCTTAAGTCCATGTTTGAGGACCAAGGGTTGACGCGTAAAATTGGTTTGCTGAAAATGTTAATTAACACGAGACTGGAAGATTGTGATTCTATGCAAGATTATGTGGATAAAATAAAGACGTACTCAAATAAACTGATTGGAATCGGTTTTGTCATTTCCGATGAATGGCAAAGTGTTATTATGTTAGCGGGGCTAACAGAAATTTATCGTCCTTTGATTATGGCGATAGAGGCGTCAAATGATGTGCTGATTGCCGATACAATCATGTCAAAGTTAATTGAATCAGAACCAGCCAAGGATTCAAAAGGTTCGGGATTTTTCAGCAAGAAGCAAGAAAAAACTTCAAAAGCGAAGGAGTCAACTACGAAGGAAACAAGGAAATGTTTCAATTGCGGCAAAGCAGGTCACCTGGCAAAAGTTTGCCGGAAACCAAAGAAACGGGAGAACAATGATAATAAAGACGGAGCAAAGGCTGCGTTTACCGCTCTTTCCTACAAGGCAGCATCAGAAAAACCGAGGGATTGGTTCATAGATTCTGGAGGATCGAGACACATGACGCCCGTATTAAGCCGATTGTCAAACATGAGGACAACAAATGTTCAGGATATTACAGTCGCCAATGATGAGGTGATGGAAGTTAAGAGCGTTGGTGATACTACTCTTAAATTATTGGAAAATGAAATTCCAATGAATGATGTCCTCTACGTGCCTGACTTGGCAGTAAATTTGCTATCGGTAAGTCAAATCGTTAGTAAGGGAAATACAGTTTTTTTTGACAAAACAGGCTGTACTATTCGAAACCTGGATGATGGAATCATAGCGCATACTAAATGTGAAAATGGGGTCTACAAACTCTGTGAATCTAGAGTTAGCTGCATGGTGGCTAATGATGCAATGAACTGGCATAGAAAATTGGGACACATCAATATCAATTCATTGCGACGAATGCGCGACGGGGCAGTCAAGGGAATCACTTTCAAAGATGTTGGTTCAGATATAAAAAACTGTGAGACATGCAGCGCTGGGAAAATGACAAGGCTACCATTCAAATCAAGTGAATCACGAGCTACGAAAATTTTGGAAATAATACACACAGATGTTAATGGTCCAATGGAGACTCGATCTATTGGAAATGCTAAATATTTTGTTACTTTCATTGATGATTTCTCAAGGAAAACATTTGTTTATTTTATGAAGCAAAAATCTGAAGTATTACAAAAATTTAAAGAATTTAAGGCCCTTGTAGAAAACCAAACTGGGTGTAAAATTGGAACCCTGGTGGAAGACATCAGCAAGGATGATACGGCCAGGAAGCCAAAGATTAAAATGGTTCGTAGTGATAACGGTGGAGAATATGACTCAAAAGAATTCACGAATTTCTGCAATTCAAATGGTATTCGTCATCAATTTAGTAACGCTTACACTCCTCAGCAAAATGGTGTAGCCGAGCGCATGAACAGATCCCTCACAGAGAAAGCAAGATGTCTTCTCCTTGACGCAAAATTGCCAAAACCATACTGGGCAGAGGCTATACATATGGCCGCGTACATCCTGAATAGAAGCGTGAACAGCACAGGAAATGTTTCACCACATGAATTGTACGAAGGTGAGAAACCTGATATTTCAGAATTGAAGATTTTTGGAGCTGAGGTTATGGTGCACATACCACAAGAAAAAAGAAGAAAATGGGACAATCGGGCAAGTAAATTGATCTTTGTTGGCTATCCAGATGACGTTAAAGGATTCAGGTGCATAGACCCAAAGACGCGTAAGTTGACTATTAGTAGAGATGTTAAATTTTTGGAAAAACCTCAAGAAAAGGTAATTGTTAACATTGAAAATGATTGTTTAATACAAAGTCAAATTACAAACGAAGGTGGAGATGATTCAATGGGGAAAGCATCAAATGAAGTTATGGAAACAATTGTCATCGACGACAGTTTCTCTGATATGGACGAGACGTTTGATGACCCGAATGATAAAACCTATATACCGTCGGACGAGACCCTACAAGATGAGGAAGATGAAAAGAAAAATGATACATCTCCCATTAGGTCAAAGAGGGGCAAAATTCCCGAGGTAACTACTCCATTGAATCTAGTTTATTATGCGTTCTTTGTAGAGCCAAAATCATATGACGAGGCCACGTCAAGTGATGAAAGACAAAATTGGATTGAAGCCGTGAACGAAGAAATGGAATCTCATAAATTGAATGAAACCTGGACATTGACAGAATTGCCCAAGGGAAAGAAAGCGATAAAAAACAAGTGGGTGTTCAAACTCAAAAGAGATCAGAACGGTGAAATTGCGAGATATAAAGCTAGGCTCGTGATTAAAGGATGTTCTCAGAAGCCAGGGTTGGATTACACAGAAACTTTCGCACCCGTGGTGAGATACACGTCATTAAGATTTCTTTTCGCATTGGCAGTCGAGAATAATTTGAAATGTTATCAACTTGATGCCATAACTGCCTTCATACAAGGAGAGGTGGATGAAGAAATCTATATGGAACAACCGCAAGGTTTCGACGATGGGACCGGAAAAGTATGCAAACTAAATCGTGCCCTATATGGGCTAAAACAGGCAGGACGATTGTGGAATCTTAAATTGGATTCAGCTCTACACAAATTTGGTCTGCGTAAGTGCAAATCTGATCCGTGCATCTATTTTAACATGAAGAGAAACTTATTTGTTGCCATATATGTTGATGATTTTTTGATTTTTTTTGAAAATCAAAATGAGCTGAATGAGGTGAAGTCTTTCTTGAATCAAACCTTTATGATGAAGGATGTGGGACCAATTGAAAGCTGTTTGGGAATGAGAATCAAACAAGGGACGTTTGGCATAGAGCTCGATCAAGAAGCCTACATAAAGGACATGTTGGTTCGTTTTGGCATGGAAAATAGCAAAGCAGTTAGCACCCCAAGCGACACGCACGAAAAGCTATCAATAAAAATGGTCACAGATGAAACATCGTTGGTTGGAACAGTACCTTTTCAAGAAGCGGTGGGCAGTCTCCTATTTTTGGCCCAATGTACACGGCCTGACATCGCCTTCGCTGTAAATGATGTCAGTCGGTTCAATGCAATTCATGGAGAGGCTCACTGGAGAGCCGTCAAAAGAATCTTCAGGTATCTGAAGGGCACTGCTAATTTTAAATTGAAATTTTCCAGATCTAAATCGTTGCTTCATTGCTACACTGATGCCGATTGGGCGTCAGACATCGATAAACGTCGGTCATGTACGGGTCATGTTGTTGTCATGTCAAATGCAGCGGTCAGTTGGCAGAGTAAACGTCAATCCACAGTGGCGCTGTCAAGTACTGAGGCCGAATATATGGCGATGTCCTCGGCCATATGTGAGGTAATTTGGTTGAAACAATTATCTTCAGAGTTAGAAAACAATTCAAAGAGTGCAACGAGGGTACTTTGTGACAACGAGAGTGCCCAAAAATTGGCTCTCAGCGATGCCTACAGGCCGAGAACCAAGCATATCGACATCCGCTATCACCACATGCGCCAAAGAATTGAGGAGGGAGTCATTGAACTTGAGCATGTGCCAACTAATTTGAATGTCGCTGATGCACTCACAAAAGCCGTAACGAAAGAAAAAAATAATTTTTGTGCAAGAGGTATGGGCTTGTTTTGAAATTAAAACTGAAATTAAAGCTGACTTATTTGTTTTTTTTTTTGGGGTAACTGAACAGTAATTGCTTAGTAATTTTTTTTTTGATTTCTATTTTAGTTGATATAGTTGATATTTCCATTCAATTGATTAGTCAAAGTTGACAAGCTATAGTAATCGGATTATTATTGAAATTAAAATTCGTTAAGGAGCAAATTACTCCACGTAAAATTAAAATGGGAAATTGGTTTTCATCCAATCCTAGTGCGAATATTGATTCAAACGGACAAATTAATAACAGCGTTATAGTTGAAAACGGTCTTGAGACATACGATCTCGAAATGTTGGTGTTAACTTCAATAATTTGTGGAATCAAAATTTTTGAGTTTATCGTGTTCGTATATCGGAATCATTCGAAGCGAATTAAGGAAAATCACGAAAGAAAAATGAATGGAAATACCGGCAAAGGTTGATAATTTTTAGTTTTCACATTAACGGAGGGCTATGAACCAAGCTGACGAAATTTGCGAATGAATTTATGTTTTTGATATAATTGTGTTCATGTAATGTAAAAATGAAAATTATATTTTTTGATTGTTGGTTCCGTTGAATGTTTGAATGTCTTTACTTTTGTAATGAAAATTTTTACAAATTATCATTAAGGGAAAGTGTTAAAGTAAATTAGTTAGCAACGGAAACCATAAATTATAAACATGTAAACAGACATTATGCTGAACAAACATAATATGTATTCGATATTGGAATTGTTTCTGTTAATAAAATTTTAGTCTTATAGCAACCGTTGGCGTTTTAATATATCCATTGCAACAATTATGTCACCAAAACGTTCATTTTTTTTTATCCAGTAATTTTTAATAAAATTAAAATTGAACTAATTTAGACCCAAATACTGACGAAAAAAAAAAAAAAGAAACAAATATTTATGTTAAACTATGTGAAACCTATAAAAAAAAAAATCGCCTAAACCTAATACCTAAATAACTAGACAAGCCAAACTAAAATTGTTTTGTTCTATACACTAATTATTTTATATTCTATTCCGCACATTATTAAATTGAAATGATAATAAATGGCCCACTTGGGCCGTAAATTGAAAAAAAAAATTAGGTGTTATATTTACAGATTTTTCTAAAGCTTTTGATCAAGTGTCTCAGAGTTGCAACCGTCCAAATTGCAAAATTTTGGTATCAAGTCTAACATTTTACAATGGTTCCGTTCTCACCTTTCAGAGAGAACACAATTTGTTGTGATCGGTGGAAGTAAGTCAAAAGGATTCATACCCACATCTGGGGTCCCACAGGGATCCATTATTGGACCTCTTTTGTTTGTCTTGTTTATAAATGACTTACCAGACATTTTTTCATCATCCAGTCTGCTATGTGCCGATTATAATAAAATTTTCCGTAAGATTGAATGCGATTCCGATGCTCTCACCCTACAATCTCATTTAGTCACTTTCTCCACATAACAATAAATTAAATGTTAATTAACTTAAGTAATTAATAACATTTAAGTTATTTTCTAATTTCTTGTAGTTTTTTGTCATTGCATTTCATTATGTAAAGACGGTTTTTATACAATTAATATTCTGTTCAACGTAACGGTAATTAATCAAAAAAATATTGGTTTCTTTATAAATTATGATTTCTTGTGATTTCTAGACTAGGAAAAAGTATCACTTTCACTAGTATAATTTTATAATTTTTTACGGATAAATCCCTTTAAAGTGCGTGGCACACCCTATTGTAATGATAGTTATTGTAATAATTGATGAATAAATAAATAAAAATGCGAACAAATGCTTTTTGCTTTCTATAGCTTTAAAACCCCAACCTACCGACTATCAATACTTCATAAAGGATAAACATATCGAGAAAAAATCTGTGAAAAAAAATCTTGGTGTCAATTTTGACAACAAGGTCAGTTTCGGCACCCATATATCCGAAAATAAAAAAAAGTCGTACCAGTTGACTGGCTTCATATTTAGAACAACACATCATTTAAAACGTCCGGAAAGCCTCATCAAACTTTACAACACGTATATTCGAAGTAGACTGGAATATTGCAGTGTCATTTGGAATCCTCACTATGATAAATACAAAGATCAAATTGAAAAAGTACAACGAAAATTCACAAGAATGCTCTATTACAGATTTAATTGGTACAAGCCAGACTATCCAACCAGACTGAAACAGCTCCGAATGAAATCACTCGAAACCCGGAGACTCGAGTTGGACGAAATGTTTCTACATGAAATTATTCATGGGAATGTCGACACCACTCTCGCCAAGCGTATACCTTTTCATCAACCGAAACGATTCACCCGACAAAATAATAATAATAATACCTTCTGCTTGCCAACTCCAGAATCAAACATTCAACTTAATTCACCTATTCATCGAATGCAGAACCACCACAGTATCTACTTTAAATAGCGCAACATTAATAGTTCGTCATTTAATCACTATAAAGCAATTGTTAAAAGCTTTCATGAATTTTAACTTAATTTTTTCTTCTTCTCATTACTGTTAAATGTCATTTATCCAATTTTTTTAATGATCTATGTATAATTGGGCGTGTAGCCTGTCCATCAGATCAATAAATAAATAAATAAGTAACTATAGTAAAACTTTGTGAAAACACATACGCTATTGAATTCGACAAATACAAAACATTAACATCGCTTACCACCATCAACGAATTCTCTCTCAAATGAAATAGTCTAAAGCTCTTCACGACGATGACGTTACCGCGATTTTCTTTCACACATTAGTTTTTTCCGCTTTTACAAATTCACATACATTTTTATTCCACACTGAGGTGTAAAATCAATACGATTCTTTTTGACAACCACACCATCAACCAAATTCAAAACTCTTTTGCGAAACAAGCAATATTATGACGTTTAAAATGTCATTATGATAGTGTTGGAGCCGGTCTTTTGACGCAACAGACTCAATCAAATTGTGAACACTTTGCGGTAGACGTTGGAAACATGCGATCTCTCGGTGCATTGAATCTCACTTGGTCACATCTTATTGATGTGGACACTCCCTTGACTTTGATTATTAATGTTTATCATACATGATGTAAGCAAATTGTAAATACAGTTAGCAAATTCATAATTTAGACATGAAATTCTCAACCAACTAATTAGCAGCTGAAGCGCTTAGACAAACCAATAAGCAAACAAATTTACTATTTAACTCTACATTAATTTATGAAGTCAGGTGCATTCGCTCTTTAATAAATTAGAAACCAAACTGTAGGGTAGCGAAGTCAATTCAATTTCATATAAAAAATTAAACAATCGAACATCGTTTGTAGTGATTTCTATTTGAGAAGTAATCGAAAGCCTAACTGTATTCAAAGAAAAATTTTCTTCCGATGCCTGTAACACTAACCAACAAAGTTTTTGTACCTGCTCTACAGAAAAAAAATCACCTTTTTTTGACAAGGTCATTTTTCTATGCAGTTTGGCTCTGGAACCCCTAAAATTTTGTGAACTTATATGGGTGCAATTTGGTCTCCATATCAAATCATTCCGCGATGTAAAGGGTTTTTCCTAGGGAGAGAATGGCCACATTGCCTCCTTAGTAAAGTAAAGTCCTGATCCGGTTTCTTCAAATGACGAAGCATTCATAATTGTGATTGTAAGCTACATTTTTGAAACGAAAAGGATTTTATTTATATTAGTTAAATTAATTTATCACAACAAAAAAACTTCTTCGAATGTTAAGTGTGACGCAATAAGTCCACTTTCAAAATTATTGATATCGGTAGAGATGACGCTTTCGCTGAAAAGGCGTAAACATTTGTTTGAATAGAACGTTAGCTTGTGGTCAAAGTTTTATTCTTAAAAACATTTGCACCACTTTTTTTAAAACAAAATTACGTTGTGTTCAAAAAATTGCGTCACAAGTGCGAGACCCACCAGCGTAATAATTTTTCAACGCTTTTAGTTTTCACACGCAAAAGTTTTAATTTATGTTAAGCAATCTTCGAAACAGAAAGAAGAGTTATTATGCAGTGAACTGAAAGTACAGACAAATTATTTCGCCGTTGGGTCTGGCATTTGTGAGGCAAGTTTTTGAACACAACGTAATCATGCCCGCAGCGGTACAGGAGGCCGTAACGCAGTCCCCTTACCACAAAAAAAGTCCACAAACCCCAAAAAAGCCCATACAAAACCTTTGGGACAAGACACCTATCTATAAGCAAACTTTTGAGATTTTCCCCCTTGTCCCCCTCCCCCTCCAAATTATTTTTATAAAAAACTGCACCCATAGAAGTAATATTTTACTATAGCTGCTGTACCTTCGGCAGATTAAAGTCCACCCGCTTGAATCAACATTTGCAAGTTTGTGTACTTCTTTGCACAGAGGGTATGGTTAGCCCTTTGGAGCCGAAATATTCAACGTAAATACTATCTTCGATCGTCGTTGAATTGATCAGAATAATCCAAATTAAAAAATAACCGAAACAAACTCACAATTCTTTTACTTGCAATTTGTTCAAACGAAATGGCACGCATCCAATCGTAGGATCTGGATTGTATAAAAGGCGAGTTGACATAGTCTGAGTATCATTCTATGGCCATCGTTGCTGATATACACATGGTCTTAAGACAAGGTGTACTGATGAGTCGTAAACGACGAAATCAGCACTGTTAGTTTTTCGATTTTCGTTGAACAATTGGAAGTAGGATTAAGAATTGTGAGTGGCTTTTAAATGTTGATTCTTCCATACATTTTTCGTTTTTCTATTGTTCTCATTATTATTAAAAAAAAATTCTGATCTGTCGGTTTCTATATATCTATGTTTTGTCTATCTGTCTATTAATGTATTAGAGGGATTCTTTTGAAAAGGAGCCTGCCGAAATCGGATGCATCTCCCAGCGGATTTTTTTATACTCTCCTGAATAGGTACTGATCCCTAGAAGTCAAAAATATTTTTTAAAAAAATCATCGATGTTTATGTGGCTATTGAGAGGTGTTCAAAAACCGAAAACATGCACTTTTCTTACAGAAATTTCTCCGGCTAGAAGAAGCGTACAATGTCGAGTGGGGGCTCATTGCAAAGGCAATTGCACGTAGTTTCGGGGCAAAAGGGTCTTGTTGGGCTTAAAATTCATCCACAATGAGTGCAGTTGAAAGTAGGGGTAAAACTTTCGACTAACTTCAAACCATTCCTGTGCATCCGTAAGGCGTCTAAAACATTGAAGCTAAGATACCGAAGATTTGTATAAAAATTTGGCGTAAAAAAACTTAGCTTCATACTTACACTTTAAAAGCAGACCCAGCGCGACAGTACCCATATAAGTTTGGTATTATTGGAAAGCTGGCACCAGCAGCAACCAGGAAAAATAATTTTTCAATGTTTTAGGCGCCTTTCGGATGCACAGGAATGGTTTGAAGTTAGCCGGGCTTTAATAACACCCCGGGCGTTATTAGCGCCCGGAGTGCGGGCGTTATTAACACCCCGGGCGTTATTAGCGTCCGGACTGCGGTCGTTATTAACGCCAGGGCGGGCGTTATTAGCGCCCCGGGCGTTTTTTTTCGGCGGAGAAATGTCACGTCACCTCAATAACGCCCAGCTATATAATTCGGTACACGGTCACCATTGAGCTTCAAGAATAAATTGGAAGTTATTTAAATTCAGAAGCTTAGGACATTTCAATGTACAGATTTCGTTTTGTATTGTTTTTATTCATCCCTTTTACTCAATTTTTTAAATTTCAAAATCGTAGTGCTCAATGACTTTCATAAAGTTTTCATGTTATTTTTTGATTTCTTATTGACAACTTTTTCAAAAATAAAAGAGCAGAGAAAAAAATTCTTCCATCTAGTGGCATTCTGTATGATTCTCCTAATCAATTCCTTCCAGTGACGTTCTGTACTTTCCCCTTAGTCAACTCTTTGTAGTGACATTCTGTATAAGGAAAATGTTCCTCTTACTCAACTCTTTCTAGTGGCATTCTGTATAAGTAAAGTGCGGCCAAGGTTTATTTTCCACTTTTTGGAAAGACACCAACAATCACCATTTTCTAGTTGAAATTTTCGGCCTGTTAGAAATCATTGTACAAATGTCATCTATATATTTCACGTTGTACACCTCTAAAAGGATAAGGCTGTAACTATCACCATTTTTAAAAAACTTATTACACAAAAAGTGGGAAAATAAACCTTCACCGCATTTTAAAATTTTCCTCTATTCAACTCCTTCTATTGACGTTCTGTTCTTCTAGTTACATGCTCTATAAGTAAAGTTATTTATTAAAGTGTCATTTTGTAGCGTTGATCCAATCATTCAGCTGGGCGTTATTAGCGACCGGAGTGCGGACGTTAATAATGCCCGGTTGGGCGTTAATAACGCCCCGGGTGTTATTAACGCCCCGGGCGTTATTTGCGGCGGAGAAATGTCCTGCCACCACTAGTTTCAGTCGCTACTGCAGACCATCTTCAAGTCAACTTTCAAACTGAATATTAATTTACAATTGTTTTACTCAAATGAGATTTAAAATTCTCGAGCATTCCTAACGACGGTTAAAAATTCCGTTCGATGGTACCGTTCATTCTTTCACCAATTGGTTCAACAACCTTCGTATTTAGTTACGTCCTTTGTCTGATATTATTTGTTTACGAAAGATGGACTAAACTTATCAAGTTGATTTAAACGTTTGCGTTTATCGGTTAATGTTCATGTGATGGAAGTTAGAGGTGAGCGGGTTGCCCGAAATTAGAAAAAAAACCCGCCCGAACCCGACCCGACCCGAACCCGAACTACTTTTCACGGGTTTGGGTTTCGGGCTTTCGGGTTTAGAAAATCCCGGTCGGTCGGGCTTCGGGTTTTTAAATTTTGAAAATATCCAAATTACATCGACTAACTAACAATGGTATTGCAATGTACCAGTTATCAGTGTCATTGTTGTAAGTATACTTTGGTAATGATTTCAGATAAAAGAACATTACTCGTTTGTGAGCCGTATGATGAGCAAGTTTATTTTAAACATTTTAAGTGTTATTTTGTGTAAAAGGTGTAATTAAAGTCAAATCGCCCAATTCAATTTGGCCTAAAATTTCATTGAGTTCAATTTTGTAACACAAGCGATAAAAATTGGAACACTGCAAATTAGTCAATATCAACTTTGTCAACCTTCCTTTTTTCATACTATAAATATAATATAAAAAGTTTAACTTTATGTCATACTTATATTTGATAACTTTAAAGTCAAACTTTATGTCACTGTTTTGATATACGCGCTTACTCAGTTATGTGTTGTCTTTGGTTCATTGTATTTATGTTCATAATACAAAACGTAGTGTGCACAAATGGAATTTTAATGGCCTGGTCCTAAATATTGTCCTACTCGGCTTCGCCATTTAGGACTCCGCCATTAAAATTAATCTTTGTGCACTTAGGAACACAAACTACTATAGTTTCACGGCAAATAAACGACAACAACAATTGAGAATCTAGTTGAATGACTTTCGAAGCCAGTACGCATCTCCTGTGCAAAGCATGAAAAAAGCTAGAAAAAACCAACAGAAACCGTTTTTGTCGGTTTTTTACGTTTTTTTCTCCCTTTTTTCATGCATGCTTGAGTTCAACTCAATCGAATAGAGGTGAGCGGGTTGCACGAAATTCGAAAAAAAGCCCGCCCGAACCCGAACTACTTTTCACGGGTTTGGGTTTCGGGCTTTCGGGTCTAGAAAATTCCGGTCGGTCGGGTTTCGGGTTTTAATTTCGGATCGGGTTCGGGTCGGGTCGGGCCGAGCCGCCTGCGTTTTCCGGGCGGTCGGGCTTCGGGTTTTAATTTCGGATCGGGTTCGGTCCGGGCCGGGCTTCCAAAAAAGGTCGGCCCGCACACCTCTAATGGAAGTATAGGTGGTAGCGGTGCGAGTGGTTATTGATGAACAGTGAATGTTGGTTTCTGTGAATAAATTTAGTAGGGATAATTTGATGTTACCTAAGTCTTCGTTCAGTAGGTTTTTATGTTTGTTTTTGTAAATGTGTATAGCCTCATAACATTCTATTTTCCATAGCTGCTGGACTTCTTGTACCAACGATATGTTGTTCATGTCACAGGAATGTGTTTTGTTGTTAAATAAATGTTTACCTACTGCTGTTTCGTCTATCTGCACTCGTTGGTTTTCTATAAACATTTACGTCAAGTCTCTTGTCATTTCTAGAGATTTCGGTGTCTAGGAAAGGAATTTTTCCGTCTTTTTCCATTTCTAATGTAAACTTTATAGTTTCATACTGCTGGTTCAGAATGTTGAGAAAAAAGGGTTAAATTTTCTTTTGTTGTTTATGGCGAAGATGTCGTCCATGTACCTTGGGTAAAATTTGGGGAACAATTCATGATTTTCCAGTGAGGTTTCAAAATAGCACATAAGCAAATCTGCTATGAAACTGCTGAGGCTGTTTCCCATGCTTGTGCAGCAGGTTTGTTTATAGAACTTTCCTCTAAACTGAAAGACGTTTTGGTTCATACATAGCTGGGCCAAGTCTACATAAGCTCGGATGAGGGGGGGTGATACTAGGTTTTCTTTGAGCTATTTTCTTAAGAAAACCATTGCTTGAGGAATAGGGATGCTTGGATACAGTGAGGTGACATCGTAAGAGCCCAATGCGTCAGTACGTTTTATTTCAATATTTTTCACCAATTTAGCGAATTCTATTCCGTTTTTCACAGATTTTCCTTTAGGTGGTGATAAGGAGTTGAAAATGTTGGAAAGTTTTTTGGCTATTCTTTCAGTATATATATATACCAATATTTTATATGATATTGGTCTCATCTTCATATCTCCGTCGTCGTCTGGTGGTTTATGATTCTTTGCGAGGGCATAGAGTCGAGGGATCGATGGGTTGCTAACTTTCCAATGTCTTAATTCTTTCGATGGATCGTCACATAGGGTGTGTCCATGTTTATCCAAGGTTCTTTTGTTTTCGTTGACCATATTTTTTAGCGGGTATTTTTGTAGAATTTCGTGTGGTCCATTGTTGATCGTTTTGAGGACTAGTCTTTCGTAGTTGTTTTCATCCATTATGATGATATGGTCACTTTTGTCGGCTTTCATTATTATCAGTTTATTCTTCCTCAAACCTTGTATTGTTTTATGAATTTTCTTAGTTTGTCGGAGTCCAATGTGGACTCATCGTTTCTTTCATTACCTTATACGCTTGCTGATCGATATCAAATCTTCTGGTAAATACCTTAAAGATGCCATGATGTCTGCCCATAAATCTTCTGCGGGTAACTTCTACGGAGGAGGTATGAATTTGAGGTCTCTATTCAGTAAACTTATTTCGTCTGATGAAAGGTTTTTAGACGATAAGTTTACGAGAAAATTTTCGATGAATTCGGGTTCTAGATGGAATACAGTGTTTGTTTGGGGCTTCGTTGTATTTTTTTCCTCTTTAAGTCGTTTTAGGTTTTTCCGGGTGTTTATGTCAAAATGTTCTATATATTCTTTCCGATGCGTTTGAAAACTTAACCAAACTGACATAACCAAAGACCCGTACGTATCAGAATAGATGTGGCAAACAGAATAGATGTGGCGAAGACACTCGACCGTACCTAAATATACAAATTAGCAAACAATCTAATGTTTTCTGTTCTTTCATAACTGTAAGAATTTCAAAGATCCATAGAAAAAGGTAATGTCAAACGCCCTACCGAAGTACGTCTCAGACCATTCAAATCTAGAAAAGCTTATATCCAAGGACTAAGTCGTTTTTCCCTCAAACCCAGAAACACGTGTTATCTAAAATTTAATTGTCTACAACTTTGTCCTTGGAAGCAACTTTCTACCACCTCTCACAGTTCTGGAGATCCAGGTCATCCTGCCCAATTATGGAAGTGGCCATATACCAGGATTGGGCCATATTTCACCAAAACACTGAAACACGCGTTCACTTATTCCTATTAATTCTCTACAACTTCGCCTTTGGAGCCATTTTTCTAACTCTCATAGTTCTGGAGATCCAGGTCATACTGCTCAATTAAGGAAGTGGCCATATACCACGATTGGGCCATATTTCCCCAAAACCCTGAAACATGTGTTCGCTTATTTTCAATTCTCTATAACTTCGCCTTTGGAACCAACTTTCTAACTCTCATAGTTCTGGAGATCCAGGTCATCCTGCCCAATTATGGAAGTGGCCATATACCAGGATAGGGCCACATTTCACCAAAACTCTGAAACACCTGTTCGCTTATTTTTAATTCTCTACAACTTCGCCTTTGAAACCAACTTTCTAACTCTCATGGTTCTGGAGATCTGGGTCATCCTGCCCAATTATGGAAGTGGCCATATACCAGTATTGGGACATATTTTCCCAAAACCCTGACACACGACTTCGCTTAAATTTAATTCTCTACAACTTCGTCTTTTGAACCAACTTCCCAACTCTCATAGCTCTGGAGATCTGGGTCATCCTGCCCAATTATGGAAGTGGCCATATACTACGATTGGGCCATATTTCCCCAAAACCCTGGAACACGTGTTCGCTTAAATTTAATTCTCTACAACTTCGCCTTTGGAACTAACTTTCTAACTCTCACAGTTCTGGAGATCCGGTCATCCTGCCCAAGTATGGAAGTGGCCATATACCAGGATTGGGCCATATTTCCCCAAAACCCTGAAACAAGTGTTCGCTTAAGATTAATTCTCTACAATTTTGCCTTTGACAGTAAATCTCCATATTGCATAGTTAAGGAAATATAGACGAAAAACTGTTTTCGTATATGGCCAAGAATCTCAATTTCGTCGATTCCATTGGTCCCAGTGCCCAGACCCCTATACCGATTCCCACAAAAAATTTTTCCCAGTTTTGTGACATCAAATGCTTTCGTTTGACACCAAAATGAGGAATTTCCGTGCTATACTTGCTGAGATATTTGCAAAAAAGCTTCACCGACCCTCGGAAAACCATGTTTTTGTCACTTCCTCGACCATATCTCCGCAACCACTTGATCGATTATGCTCATCTTCGAACTTGAATCATGGGAGACATGTACCTTTCAGGGAATAAAAGTTTAGGGTGATCGGTTCAGCCGTTTGGAAAAAAAGTGGAGACGGACAGACGGACAGACGGACAGACGGACAGACGGACGGACAGACGGACGGACATTTTTTTTATTGCTGATTCGTCATATTTAGACGATAATAGATGCATCCCCCCAACTCCCACCTCGACCTACCCCATGTTACAATAAAATTGTTTGTAGTAAACGTATAGGACCTTTGTACTTCGTACGGGTCCAATCACTTTTTATCCAAATGCATCAGGAACGCAAATCGATTAATTACAGCCTGACGAAGAGTCAAAGAAAACTCGAAATATTTGATAAAAAATTATTGTTTTTCTGCTCTTTGCCGGTATAATCCAAGAAACTTTCAACTGCTACTGTCATATAACATGTCGGTTCCAAATAAGCAGCGTGAAAGACTGCGCCTCTCCAATGTGGGTGAGGGATCGGGATCTCGCATATCATAAAAATGGGAGAACTCTATACTATAACGGTAGCCGGGAGGGAGTGGTTCTAACGCTGCCTTTCCCGCACCATCGTGATACAACTGCGCGGCTAATGAAATATGAATTGTGAGTGTATAAGTTTCAGCCTTGAAGTGATCATACCACACTCAGGGTTTAGGTCTGCAATGCTCTCTGGGAACGTCCACAGGGTCCCGCTCGAATGTTGCAAGGTCAAGAATAAGGTTCTGGGTGTAACAACCCACTAGTCATCGGTATCATAGGTATCATAGAGGCTTCTTTATCAGACTACTCGCGTCCTTTGCATTGTACCGACTGCATGTCAGTTCATTCCTTTTCAACCGGTATTACTCTCATTAAGTACTACCAAAACAAAAACCCTCTTTAAAAGGGAAACGTGACGCAGGTCCTCGTCCCTTCTTCCAAAACAACTGATATCAATTACAGCTTCGGATCGCAAAAAATTCTTTTGAAATATTTTCACTTTTGATCAAACAAATTCGTCACAAATGCCGGAGCCCCCAATGTTATAGTTTTTTTGTTCTTTCAGATTTGACACGAAAAAAAATTAAGTTTTGAATGATGTACCCGTACGGGTAGCCAAATTTTTGCGTGCGAAATCTGAAAGCGCAGAAAAATTATTACGTTGGGAGGCTCCGGCATTAATTGATATCAGTTGTTTTGGAAGAAGGGACGAGGACCTGCGTCAAATTTCCCTTTTAAAGAGAGTTTTCGTTACGATATCAGATCTTTTGGAAGTTGGCCGGAGTGGAAATATTTTTTTTGATTTTGAGAAAAGAAATTTACAAAAAAATTGAACATTTTGGCGGTCATCCCGATACACTACACACCCAACCCAAAAACTTTCTCTTTGACACCAAGTCTCTATCTCTAATTAAATAAATAAGAAAAAAATTTTGCCTAAAAAATTGAATGTCCCCCTTATCCGACATTTTGGCAGTCACTCTGATACACTACGCACCCAACCCAACAACTTTCCCTTCGACACCAAACCTCTATCCCTGACACCTAACCTTTGTCTCGAACTTGCATCACAATCCCATAAAAAATGTGCATCAATGACTGAAAAGACACTTCGCATTAGAATTTACCGTAGAATCCGGGAAAAATATTTTCCGCGGGTACGTCGCAAGGGAGGAAGTCAAAACTTAGCTGTTATATGGCTCCGCATTTACCGAAAAATTATTCTTTTATTATTTTGTTCGTGTGTAGACTTGCGTCACGGGCGCATTGCTACTGCGCACCCATGATCTCTATAGTAGTCAACTCGGTACCATTGCAGTGCATTCTTTGCTGTCATAACAAAAAATGTTCTCTGAGACGTCGGGACCGAGTTTCGTCGCGTATTTTAATGTGTAAATACTAACCCCATCTGCAAATGAGGAGGGCGGGGGCAATAAGATGTCACGGATAGGAGTAGACTTGGCCATCGTAGTCATTCGTCATTCATTTGGTAAAAAAAAATTGTAAAATTCGAAAAGTTTCCAGCATTTTCTTGGAAGTCTTTAAAGTTATTTTCCAGTGCTTCGTGCGTACATAAAAATTTTGCTCGCATCGCATGTGGGCAGAAATATAGACAGCGGTGAGTAAAAATTTCCCCTACAGTGAATACACACTTCGAATGCGGTCAATATGCATGAAAGTGGTTTAAAAATCTCAACAAGTACGGAATGTTCCTTAGGAAATGGTGGTTGAGATTTTTACAGTGCTTTAACATCATAAGGGGAAATGATATGTTATTTTATCGCATGAGCGAAAACTAGACAGCAAACAAAGGGGAATGAAACATTCGTTTGACATATGAGATCGTGATAATTATCATGGGAAATTACCACGCGAATACGATGGAAAATGGAAGCTGTAGCACTCATGGATTATTGGAAGTAAACTCGTTAACCAGAAAGTCTTTTTATTACAAATGCTCAACATATTTTTACAAAACTTTCTGTCGATTCTTGCTACTTTCGATTTTTCCAGGCAGGGTTCGACAATCAATTAAAATTTTGGAAACTCAAATCAATTTTATTTTGATTTTTGAAACCAGGTTACAGGTAAATCAAGTGATCTATTTATGCACTTATAAAGTATTCTTGGATATTTGATAATTTTATCTAGTGGTTTCCACTGTGCTTTGTCATTAGGAAATCTGATTAAGGTTCCATTATCTTCCCCATGTGATCTCAAGTCCATGGATTTTAAGTTGCGATAATCACTTTTGATTTTATCGTAAATGTCATTCAATGCAATGTAATCAGCTGTAACTACTAAATGCCGTAAATTAGGGTGGCTTAGCAATGCCTCTAAGGTGGAATCGTCAAGAATACCTCCAGTTTTATAGAAACTTAAGCTTAAGGTTTCTACGGTAGGATTGTAATTAAGAAATTGAAGTAAATTCTCAAAGGTTTCATAGTCGCTGACGTGCAGAAACTTAAGATGGTGGAATTTTAGTTCTGGTGAAATTATTTCCGGTAGCGACAGACTTTTCACCGCAGGATTATTAGCTGCCATGAAATTTAGGATATTATCAAGGAAAGAGATAGGTTCTCCCCGAAAGCTAAATGTTTCCAAGTTAGCGCAATTAGCCAAAATTACTTTTACCGCTAACTCACATGTTATGTGATCACGTAAAACAAGTTCCTTCAACTTTGGCATTTTCTTAAACGAAGCGTAAAACGAACTTTCACTGGGAAGCATCTTCCCGTTTATAGTTAGCTTTTCCAGAACCTTTAGCTTTGTGAAAATAATCTTGACGATGGTAGGGTGGACATATTCCAATTCCAGTTCGGTTAGTGAGGAAGCCTGCGCCTCCAAAAACGTACCGAAAATGCTATCGATATTTTTAATATCATACATCGGACGAATTGACCAATATTTCAACCTTTTCAATTTTAAGCAAATCGCACCGTCCAATGTGGTTTTAAACGTCTGAGCAGAACGCATCGACTTTACTTCAATGGATTCCAGCCGCTGAGATCCTTGTAAAAACTGCATATAATATTCACTCTGTTGTACGTTCTCAAAATCCACATCATTAGAGATCTGAAGTTCCCTGATCGGCGTTGATTTGAAGAATTTGAAAACAATCCAATAGCAGTTAGATAATGTTAGTTTGTTCAATTCGCTCAGAAACGCTTCATTACCGCCGGTGAAATCGTCTACTTCATCGACTTTCACTCGATTCAAAACCACTTCATTCAACAACGGCATGCTACTTAGAATACTAGAAAAGTCACTCGAATTCTCGATATCTGCATTAGATAATGCGAGTTTGCGAATATTAGGACCATGTCTAGCCGCAATCTGCACCAGTAAATTAATAGGTTTATATGTCCACATATAATCTCTTGAATGTAAAGTTATGCTAATGGACTGAAATCTGCGCGTCAAACTCAAAATTTCATTACATCGTGATATCCATTCGCTTCCATCGTTCAGCATAAGTGTGAAATTTTTCATAATAGCTGACGATTCCGATATGACGTCGTTCCAACTGTAACGATAAATCTTTTACAATAGAAATATTTATTTCAAACATTTTCTTACGCACAATTTACACACTAGAGCTGAATTTTTCAATGATTTTCCATCTAAGTAACTGAAAATATGTAGCAGCGTATCTGCGCAAAGAATTTCTATCGGTGATTCCATTTCGGAGACTCTTTCCTTATCAGACATAGATCCAGATAGATTTTGTTTGAGTGACTAACTGTCTAGGTTTTCCTATTAATAAAAAAACGAAAAATCATGTGAAATAACTTCTTAGCACAACACATCGTGTTGTAATGAGTTGTGATATCGCAAGAAAAGCGTTGTGATCACAAGAAAAGCGTTGGTTTTTACGAAAAAGGGTTTTTATGAAATATGGCCCAGTCGTGGTATATGGACACTTCCATAATTGGGGAGAATGACCTGAATCTCCAGAAGTATAAGAGGTAGAAAGTTGCTTCCAAAGGCAAAGTTGTAAAGAATAAAATTTTAGATAACTAGTGTCCCAGGTTTTTTGGTGAAAATGGCTTAGTCCTTGGATAAAAGCTTTTCTAGATTTGAATGGTGTGAGACGTACTTCGGTAGGGCCTTTGACATTACCTTGGGTAATTTCTATGGATCTTTGAAATTCTTACAGTTATAAAAGAACATAAAACGTTGGATTGTTTGCTTATTTGTATATTTAGGTACGTTCGAGTCACTTGTCACATCTATTCTGATACGTACGGGTCTTTGGTTATGCTTCCTTGTTATTTGGAACATAATAATTATTCCTTTTTTTTTTGATTGTTTGCTCGCTTTCTATAGATGTAAGTTTTTTCTTCTTTAATGTTGTTTAAATTGCCTAAGCACACTGAAACCTAAAAGAATTCTCAATTGTAAATGTATTTTCCGGAAATTATGTGAACCTAAACCTAAAGACTCTAGTAGAACAATTCGGTCTAAAATTTACACTTCAAAAGCACAATCATCGGTATACTACCTATACAAGTTTGGAGTTATTGGAAAGCTGGTACCGGCAGCAACCAAGGAAAACAGTTTTTTAATATTTCCGTCGCTTTTCGGATGAATTTAGCCGAAATACACAAGTTTTTACCTCTATTTTCAACAGCTCGTAACTCAGTGTGGATGAATGTCAAATCCAGCAAGACCCTATTCGGCCCAAAAGTACGTGAAACATCCTTTCCAATGACACCCCACACGACCTTGTACATTTCGTGTACCCGGAGAAATTTTTGTAAGAAAAGAACATGTGAACTTGAATCATGGGAGGCATTTACCTTCCAGGGAAAAAAAGTTTGAGCTGATCGGTTAATTCGTTTGGAAAAAAAAGTGGAGACGGACGGACGGAAATTTTTTGATTGGTGATTCCACATCTTTAGACGATAATAGATGCATCCTCCCAACTCCCACCTCGATCTACTCCATGTTACAATAAAATTGTTAGTAGTAAACGTATGGGACCTTTGTACTTCGTACGGGTAGGCATAATAGGTAGGTGAACAAAGTGAAGATTATTCCGATTTAGTAGTCAAATCTAGTATCGGACGGATAAACACGTCGCAAGACCGTTCCTGTAAGCAGGACATCAGTGTATGTCAAGGTAAAATCAGTTGATTACATTACCTAAGGTTTGTAAACCAATTAAAATTTAAATCCAGTCTTACCCGTGTCCGACATTATATTGTTCACCACCTTAGATAGTCAGAGTCCGCAGAAAATACCGAAGTAAGAAAGTTTGTTTGTGTCAAATTACTAGAGATTCCAATTAATAGAAAATTATAAATGATTCTAGGTAATTTTAAGCAGTCATAGCAATAAAGTCGCAAGTCAAACTCGTTGTTTTAATTGCTGACCTCGCTGTAAGATCTTCGATAGTCGGATTCTGGATACGCAAACGTATCATCGATCGAACAAAAATATCGGTATTTGATTGTCAAAATCAATATCAAAAATTTCATAAATATCGATAATTATCAAAATATCAATTTCTGATAATTATCATTTTAGTCGGCGCAACTTTTGTTAATTTTTATAATGTTGGCCACTAAAATTACGATATATGGGGCAGCCAGACGGAAAAAGAAGTTTACGGTTTTCCGTTTCGGTCAGTCCGCCGCCAAGCTAACTTTTTCAAATATTGACCGATTTTTACAAAAATTGTTTCCTTTAGAGGTAGTTAAGAGAGTTAAGGGTTAAGTGCGAAGTTCATTATTTATTTTACTTTTTATTTTTGAAATTTTAAATGGCTTTTTTTATGCTTTTAATAAATCGGTTAAGCCCGCTAAGCCGAAACAAGTCGTCGCCGCCGACAAATAATTTGACACGCCAATGTGAGCAGGTTTTAGCCGCCGCCGACTTTTTTAAATTTTCCTCAAGCCGACGCCGGCAACGCATTCTCTAGCAGCCCCGCAGATGTGATAGATTCAAATGAGAAGATTAAACCGATCGAACTCAGCACGATACTTTTGGTGCGTTCAGATAACTTAATATCGAAATGAGCTCCACTAAGTCTAAAAAAACGACATCTACGAAAAAATTTTGCCAAATTTCATGAAAGTTTCACCAAAATTCATTAACATTTCAAAGAATTTCATGAAATTTCACAAATTTTACGAAATTTCAAGAACCATAAAGTTCCACGTATTCTTTTTATTTCACAAAAAATAGGCCATAGGAAAAGAACGATGGTGAGTTAGAGTTTTCCTGGTGAACCTCCTCTTTTCATCGAAAAATTGTATCAAATTTTCTTCTGATTTCAATTTTCAACAAACAAGGTTTACTAGCTGACGTCTTTTTCTTCTCTGCCAATCTTCTACTTTCTATACAGAAATTCTTAAGTCACGTACAATCGAGATAAGGGCACGCAACCGTATTCTAGATTGTATATAATTTCGAAATAACAAAAATTAAGTAATTATATCAAAGTGAAACGGAGGGGAAGGGTAGAGGTCTCAAGTTCAAGAAGACAATAAAATACAAGCCATTTTCATAATTTATAGATTCAGGATTTACTTCATCTACTGAAAACAAAAAATACTAAACTTGCGGATTCGTAAATAATTCATTTTTTAGATCGCAATTGTATTTCGATATTTTATTTTTACGAAAAATCCAATTATTCGATTTGTTACCAATTGGTGAAATTATTTTGATTTGTTAGTGTAGAACAATTGATTGCGACCGCCGACAATTTCAAGTGTTTGTAATATGGATCATGCTCGGAGCGGTAGCGGAGAGCGTGACGCAGTCCCCACACCCAAAAAAAAACGTCCACAAACCCAAAAACCTCCATACAAAAACCTTTGGGACAAGACACGATGTATAGGCGAAGTTTTGAGTTTTTTCCCCTCGCCCCCCTTCCCCTCCAAATTATTTAAAAAAAAAACTACGTCGCAGCAGCTTTCAAACAAGCCCTCACTCATCAAAATCGGTTGAAAATTGGCTGAGATATCGCCAATCAAAGATGACCAATTCCTAAGGAAAAGTGGTCAAATTACCTTTGTAATTAATAACAATCTTATTCCTGTGTGGTGTGTCAACGATCTATCTATG
>CM055403.1:126240462-126256469 GCA_029228625.1 Pseudolycoriella hygida
GTTTCATCAGGTGAATTTTTTGGGATCATAAGAAAATGGGGCTGCCAGCTGTCATAGCGGCGCCATCTTGGATTTTCGTTTATGCTTCTACGGTTTTCGAATTTTAGCTCCGGAATGACGCTACTTAGAGAGTCGGTTTCTTCTACAGAGTTATAGAGTTTCATCAGGAGAATTTTTTGGTATCATTAGAAAATGGCTGCCAGCTGTCCTAGCGCCGCCATCTTGGATTTTCGTTTATGCTTTTTCGGTTTTCGAATTTTAGCGCAATGACACTACGCCCGGCATTTGTGACGCAATTTTTTTTAACAAAACGTAATTTTGTTTCAAGGAAAGCGCTCTAATTTTTTCAGGAAATCAAAACTTTGAACACAAGGTTCCATTCAAACGAACTTCTGCGTATTATCTGCGATAGCGTCACCTCAAGCGATATCATTAATTTTGGAAGCGGACTTACGGACTGCGTCACACTCTACCTTTAAAAAGGTAGATGGAGATACACAAATAATTTTTTGTAATTTGAGGTCCAACTAATGAAGAAATCGAAACACCAATAGCCAATTTAATCGGATCTTACATGATGACCGTGTTCAACGATGCAAAACGAGCTACCTTGAGTTCCTGGTTCTGGCCGTCGCGTCAAATTACGTTCGATGTGTCTAATGAATATAAACTTAGTGCTAAATTTCCCACTAACTTGACACCATCCAATCATGTCGAATTTTTGGATGCCATCGTAACAACCGACAAGGAAAATATAAATTGTGCATGAGAAATTCTTTGGCTATATCGCTACGACTAGATGGCTCAGTTGATGGATCGCAGACACACAATTTATACGTTGTGGCGCAAATAGTAAAGGCTGACGGTAAACTTAAAACAATTTTTATCGGATTTGGAGTGCTAGAATGTGATAGAGCACCATCCTATTTGCAATGCGTGAAGGATGTAGTTGGAACGATTCTGCCTTGGAACGAATTTTTCACGCTTGTAACATCCGTGGTTACTAACGGTGAAAGCTTGAACATGGGTCAATGGGTCATATCAATGGACTATGTGTGTTATTGACTAAAGAAAGGAGATTTAGCGGAAGTGGAATTCCACTATTTTCAATATGGTGTGTCGCACATAAGATAAATTTAGCGTGGAAATCTGTCTGTAAAATTAACATCGTCACAAATCTCATCGGTGTTAGTAGAAAACTGTCAACTTACTTCCGAAAATCTGGTAAAAGAACGAAAAAGCTTTTGATTGCAGCACAAAATAACAATTTGCCAAGACCTCTTCGTTACCCTGAATATTTTGAAGTTCGTTGGATACAGTTTTTGTTCAAATTATTCAGCGTTATTCTACGGAATTGGCGAGCTTCCATTCATTATTTCAATATCGAACACTTAAATCAGTTTTTGCGAAGCTTTCTGACGGATGACGGATGACGGATGATTCTTAAAACATATCAAAAAATGTGTTAATCGAATTATCAAATGATATCGATAATGTCGGGACCTTTACTATTAGCCAGCACAAATTGAGCACTAATTAGGGAAACCAATTCGAATCTTTAAAAATTAAAATTGAAGGAACTTCCCATACAAAAATGACAAAAAATGGAAAATTTTATTTTCAATCGAGTCGTTCTCGGCTCCCAGAACAGCACAAATTCTGGGACCGGTACTATTCGACAGCACAAATTCAGGCGCAAAACATAGACCCTCTTTTAATGCTAGCACAAATTTGGGGGGTGCTGACGACATACACCTATGTTATTATTATAAATTTTTCGTAATATCTGGGGGTGATCGTTAGAGTACGTAAGAGAGAGCAGACGTGTTTTTAAGTTGCTGCGCTAAAATTATAACTCAAAGAAGAATCAAAAGAAATCATTTTGAAGTGTATTTATGATAATTATTTGGTGAATTCATAATAATTATTTGGCAATCGGTAGCCATAAATAACCGAATCTACAGAGAGAGAATCATAAGCTTGTGCAACTTTTTTATTGCTCTTTTATCTCTATTTTCATGCATTTTCTTTTAATTTGTGCATACAAATCTCGGTTTTTTAAAGAAACGAGTTAAAACGAAACGTTGCACAATTACAGATACTAGTCGAACCCCCGCCCCTAGGGGCTACGCAGGCTTTATCATTTTCGCGTGAGTCAAAGCATATTTTTTCTCGTTTTAAATAATGATGCGTAATGCTTCATGTCATTAAATCACTTCGTTGATATTACCACTAATAATACTAAAATCCAAATGGGCGAGAAAGGCACTATACATCAAAACACTTTCTTTGTCGCAAAATTACTCCACATCCCCCCATTTCATCTCCCCCGTATTCCACTTCCCCCTTATTCCACTTCCCCGTATTCCACTTCCCCCGTATTCCACTTCCCCCGTATTCCACTTCCCCCGTATTCAACGTTCACCGTTTTCCACTTCCACCGTATTCCACTACCCCCGTATTCCACTACCCCCGTATTCCACTTCCCCCGTATTCCACTTCCCCGTATTCCACTTCCCCCGTATTCAACGTTCACCGTTTTCCACTTCCACCGTATTCCATGTTCACCGTATGCAAAGTTCCCCGTATTCAACTTTCCCCGTATTCCAAGTTCCCCGTATTCCACTTTCCCTGTATGCAACGTTCACCGTATTCCACTTCCCCCGTATTCCACGTTCACCGTGTTGAACGTTCCCCGTATTCCACTTCCCCCGTATTCAACGTTCCTTGTATTCCACTTCCACCGTATTCTACTTCCCCCGTATTCCACTTCCCTATTCAACGTTCACCGTATTCCACTTACCCTGTATTCAACGTTCCCCGTATTTCAAGTTCCCCGTATTCAGCGTTGCACTTGCTACGTATTCTACTCTGACACTTCCCCTGACTTGACTGACTTTTGGCCGATTCTCAATTATGACCCGTTTTTTACCCATAACTCCCTTATTTCAGAACAATATCTAACCCCGGAACATGTTTTCTCGACGTTTTGCACCATCCCCAACAACATATCAAAAAGTATTTTTTAAGTAATTTTCGGGCAGCGGAGCAAATTTTTACCAATTTTTGTCTCCTTTGATCCACCCTGGGCACCGAACCACTCAACCGATTTCCTTCAACCTAATTCCGCTACCTTCACACTGTCGAAACCTTTCATTTGACACCTCACTGACCTCATTCCGGCAACTACCGGCCGAGATATTGGTTAATAAGTGCTCCAGCTCTGGACAAAATCGCCAAATAATGACCTATACCACAGTAGTATGAAACTTTTTCACCCAACATTGTTCAGCAAATTTGTTGCCCCAAGCCTCCACTATCGATTGGCATTCAAAAGTTATCTCTACTTTGTCCAACAACAAAAGTTCCCTAACAATAAAGTGAGGAAACCCCAAAATTTTAACAGTTTTCGCTACCTAGCTCCTCCGCATGAAATCAAAAACTCTAAGACTTTTCTTCCCCGACCAAATCTCTAAAACGACATCTTGACTGACTTTTGGCCGATTTTCAATTTTCACCCTTTCTTGACGCATAACTCCCTTATTTCAGAAAAATATCCCACCCCGGAACATGTTTTCTCGACGTTTTGCACCATACCCGACAACATATCAAAAAATTTTTTTCAATAATTTTCGGGCAGCGGAGCAAATTTTTGCCCATTTTTGCCTCCTTTGATCGACCCTGGACACCGAACCGCTCAACGGATTTCCTTAAAATCGGTTCTGCTACCTTCACACTGTCGAAACCTTTCATGTGACACCTCACTGGCCTCATTCCAGCAACTACCGGCCGAGATATTGATTAATAAGTGCTCCAGCTCTGGACAAATTCGACAAATAATGACCTATAGCTCGAGAGTATGAAACTTTTTCACGCAACATTTCTCAGCAATTTTGTTTCCCCAAGCCTCCACTATCGATTGGCACTCAAAAATTATCTCTACTTCATCCAACAAAAAAAGTTCCCTAAGAACAAAGGCAGGAAACCCCAAAATTTTAAATGTTTTTGCTGCCTAGCTCCTCCGCATGAAGTCGGATCAAAAAACTTTCTTCTACAAAGTTGTAGCCCATCAAAAACTCTAAGTAAGATTGAAGGAAATCGATTGAGCGGTTCGGTGTCCAGAGTCGGTCAAAGGAGACAAAAATGGACAAAAATTTGCTCCGCTGCCCGAAAATTATTGAAAAAAAAAATTATATGTTGTTGGGTATGGTGCAAAACGTCTAGAAAACATGTTTCGGGGAGGAATATTTTTCTGAAATAAGGGAGTTATTGGTCAAGAAAGGGTGAAAATTGAAAATCGGCCAAAAGTCAGTCAAGATGTCGTCTTAGAGATTTGGTCGAGGAAGTGTCAGAGTAGAATACGTAGCAAGTGCAACGCTGAATACTGGGAACTTGAAATACGGGGAACGTTAAATATGGGGAACGTTCAATACGGTGAACGCTGAATATGGGGGAAGTGGAATACGGGGAAAGTTGAATACGGGGAAAGTTGAATACGGGGAAAGTTGAATACGGGGAACGTTGCATACGGTGAACGTGGAACAGGGGGGAAGTGGAATACGGGGAACTTGGAGTATGGGGAAAGTTGAATACGGTGAACTTTGCATACGGTGAGCGTGGAATACGGGAGAAGTGGAATACGGTGGAAGTGGAAAACGGTGAACGTTGAATACGGGGGAAGTGGAATACGGGGGAAGTGGAATACGGAGGAAGTGGAATACGGAGGAAGTAGAATACGGGGGAAGTGGAATACGGGGGAAGTGGAATACGGGGGAAGTGGAATACGGGGGAAGTGGAATACGGGGAAGTGGAATACGGAGGAGTGCAATACGGGGAAATAGAATGCGGGGAACTTGGAATACGGGGAAAGTCGAATACGGGGAACGTTCAATACGGTGAACGTTGAATACGGGGTAAGTGGAATACGGGAAACGTTGCATACATTCCAGGAGGAAATGGAATACGGGGGAAGTGGTATAAGGGGGAAGTGGAGTAATTTTGCGGCAAAGAAAGTATTTTGATTTATAGTACCTTTCTCGCCCACTTCGATTTTAGTATTATTAGCGGTAATATCAACGAAGTGATTGAATGACATGAAACATTACGCAGCATTATTTAAAACGAAAAAAAAATGCTTTGGCTCACAGAATAGGCAACACGCGAAAATGATAAAGCCTGCGTAGCCCCTAGGGGCGGGAGTTCGACTAGTACAGAACCTATATTAAGCATGCCTACAGTTAGGATTATAACTGAATTTAAATTTGACAAGAATTTCGACATTCATCTACCTCCAAAAGAGGACTGGTTTAACGGTATTTACCCAATAGAGCATGAAATACTTCTGTACTCAGAAGGCTCACTATTAACTGATTCAGCAGGAGCAGGATTATACTGTGACAAACTTAAAATTCAAAGATCTATACCATTGGGAAACTACGTTTCCATCGTTTTAGAAGAAATAAGAGCAATCATAGAAGGCTGTCATGCTATCAAAGATGGTAACACCACTAATGAGATTATCTTCATCTGCTCAGATAGTCAAGCGGATTTAAAAGCTCTCTCATCAGTTGAAATAAAACCAGCACTAACTTTAAAATGTTGGGAATTATTAAACAACCTTGCTCCTGACAACCGCATAGATTTATTGTGGGTACCAGCTCACTCAAACATAGAGTGTAATGAAAAAGCCGATGAATTAGCGAAAAAGGGAGCAATGAGTAAATTCATAGGCCCGGAGCCAGTAACGGGATCAATATATTTCAATATAAGACGGAATATAACAAAACTAAGGTCCGAAATGTTCGCTTCACACTGGCATAGTATCCCAAGCTGTCGCCAAGCTAAAAATTTTATTAGAATTGACAACAAAACGTCGAAATTCCTGTTAAATGTAAGTAGAACTAGACTGAAAAAATATGTTGGCATAACAGGACACTTCGGCTTCAATAAACACTTAACAACAATAGGTAATCGATCGGATCCAAGCTGTGACCTATATGGGGAACACATAGAACAGCTGAACATATTCTTTGCTACTGCCCTGATTTCATTACAGCAAGAAGAAAGCATCTTGGCGGTTACACCATTAGGTATAGCCTAATTAGATCTTTCAACCAAAAGACATCCTGAACTACATTGCTAGTACAGGAAGGCTTGATACAACATCAAATGTGTAAACAACATTATAGTGATCACAATGGGCCCAAAGGTGGCCTCCGTGCGCGTTCTATCATTAGATAGAAAAACTAACTTTAATAAAAAAAAATGTTAAATGTCATTTATCTAATTTTTTTAATGATCTATGTATAATTGGAGGTATAGCCTGTCCATCAGATCAAACTTTGGGGAAAACACATACGCTAAATAAAATAGACTATTGAATTCTACAAATACAAAACAATAACATAGCTTACCACCATCAACGAATTCTCTCTCAAATGAAATAGTCTACAGCTCTTCACGACAATGACGTTACTGCAATTTTCTTTCACACATTAGTTTTTTCCGCCTTTACAAATTCACATACATTTTTATTCTACACTGAGGTGTAAAATCAATACGATTTTTTTTGACAACCACAATAGCAACCAAATGCAAAAGAAGCAATATTATGACGTTTAAAATGTCATTTTGATACTTTGGAGTCGGTCTTTTCACCCCAACAGACTCAATCAAATTGTGAACACTTTGCGGTAGACGTGGGAAACATGCGATCTCTCGATGCATTGAATCTCATAAATAAAAATAGTTTCGTCTGAACAACTCGAGTGGTGCCGTTCTCACCGGCTCTTCAGCAGTTAGCATTGTCCATCCAACAGTTGAACAATCCTCATACCACACGACTTATCGAGTTTTTCTTTTAAACTAATCGATTAAGCGACGCTTTTGTAAATAAATTTAAAAATAATTGACGATAGATTGTGCTATAGTGTCAGGTCCGTAGCTTTTTACTTGTTTTCACTTAAAATTTGTTATCGTGTGATTTTATAGTCGACTCGACTACAATTCGTACAATTTTTTAAAACACGAACTTTAATTTGTTGATTGATCAAATGACACAGATTGTAAGCAAATAGATCATAATGTGACCTAGGGGTATAATTGCCAATGTTAAAAACTAGGTCCCACCTTTTGGGTGGGTCAGATCCCTTGACTGATTTTTACTTTTTCATTATAATCAAGAGAAGCATACCCTACTACAAGAACGCTGTTCAATTTATTTTTAAACTATATTTCATTCAATTAAATACCAAGTAAAACAAATGAAATTGAGTATTTTGCGATTTTATTTCATAGTTGTCTTCGTATGGTGGTAGTGACAGTAGCCATTAAATAAGATTTAAAATTTATATGGAGACATTCTCCATGCACTTTCCAATTAAATCGATTCTTACTCGGAAATATGTATTTCGAATAATTTTTCGTTGATAGGAGAGGGTTTGGGAAGGCCAGAGGAAGATTTTGCAATTATTTTGTGAAAATAGTTTTTATCAGCTGCGCCGAAAGAAAACCAAACTTCATACCACCGGGTGAAAGCGAAAATATGAAACCATAATATCGAGGGAAGGGAGTAAGTATGAAGGTTAACATTTGTTGGAAATGACCATACGGCCACAAAACTTCTTTGTTCAATAGATGATATGGAGTTTGTCAGCTTTTCGATCAAACTCCATATCATCTATTGATAGTACACGATCAAGGAAAAGTGAAGTACTTTATGTATTTCAATCATATTACTTCTTTGTTCATCCGAAGAGTGATTACATGAATTAGACCATTTAGATTTTTCAAAATTCTGTTCATTTATATCAACAGCAATATTTTTCAATTTATATTAATTATTGTAAATTCACTGCATTCTGTTGAAACGCGGATTCACTTTTTTATTTTTATTTTCACATAAAAACTGTTCACTTTGATAGTTCATCGTCCAATTTATTAAATGAATATCTGCCATATTTTCTATTTTTGAACAAATAATTAAACTCGTGCGATTACGGACCTCGCTTCGCTCGGACCGCAAACTTCACACTCGTAGAGCTAAGAACAAATAGAAACAAGCCAATGTAAGAAATATAAACTTGTCAATGTTATTGGCGTTCCCAGCGTTTAAATTGTAATATTTCACTGAAAAAGTTTTTTATTGCTTTTTTCAACGGCACTTCTACAATGCTTTCTTTAAAATTTTTGTCTACAAAACAATTGTTTTTGATTACTGTCCAACTTTAATAACTGACTTAATAATTGACCATCCACTTTGATAGTTGATCATCGATTATAAACATTTACTATCCAAATTTATAGTTATTTTCTATTCGTGAACAAATAATTAAACTCGTGCGATTACGGACCTCGCTTCGCTCACCCCGCAAACTTCGCACTCGTAAAAATTTTTAGTTAGTTTTTCCAACAATACTTCCTTAATGCTTTATTTAAAATGTCTATTTGGAAAAACATTATTTTTGTGTAATATCCAACTTGATCGTTGACCATCCGCTTTGATAGTTATTTTCTACTTGAGGACATATAATTAAACTGGGCAAGTGCAAACGTCGCACTGATAAGACTATTGACAGTTTATCAGTAGCTCCTTTGAATTGTTCCACATACTGGAGCTACGAGGTTAGAAATCTTTGCTTAAAAATGTGTTATTATTTAAGTTAAGATTTTCTGTATAAATTTCTTTCTTTCTGAAATAAAAAAAAAAACTTGATACAAAGTTAACTATCAATTAGACAGTCAATCTATTAAGTTCTATCATGTTCATAGTTAGTCAACAATCAAGCTGATAGTCAGTAATCAAGTTGATAGTCAACAATCAAGTTGATAGTAAGTCAACAATCAAGTTGACAGTTAGCCAACTATGCAATGCAAAATACAAACAAGACGATAAAATACAAAATATCACGTTTTTAGTTAGTCGACTTGACAACTATCAAGTTCCTAGTTAGTCAGAGATTAAGTTTATAGTTAGTCAACTATCAGGTTGTGCTAATACCTCCATTTCTTTATTATTTTTTGAATTCTTCAAAAATGTCTTTCGAAGTCATTTTTTGAGTTCTTACTGAGCTTTCGAAGTTTGCCCGACAAAAGCTGATTCTCGACTGATAGAAATGTTTACTCCCGCTTCATTTTGATAGTTGACTATAAGCTTGATAGATGACTATCAACTTTATTGTTGATAATAATAACGGAGATGGCTTCTGATCGAAATATGCGTAATAAATGATGAAGTAATTTGTCGAGGTTTCTTATTTATAGCTCATTTTATTGACAACTTGATAGTTGACTATCAGTTTGATAGTTGACTATCAACTTGATAGTTCACTCTCACCTTGATAGTTGACTATTGACTTTAGTTGGTAGTTGACTATCAACCTGATCGTTGACTAATCACTCAATAGTTGAGTATCAGCAATCGACCATAATCTACTATCTACTATGAAACTGTCAACTATCAAATTATTATTAACTATCAGTTATTATTAGCAATTAGCTACTAACTATTAAAATATCAACTAACAACTGCCCCAGTATCAATCGAATGGGAATCTTTTTGAAGTGCCTAGGCGCTATTTCTTACTTTGTCACTATAGGAGATAAAACAATTTAATTGACTAGAACAATTCTAATAGACTCTGGCAATAACTTCGTACGAGTCTAAAAACCTACTTTCTCTGCAATGTCTACCAGATAAGGATCAGAGTGGGTCAGGTCAGGTCGGACCTGTGACCTGAAGTTTTCAGGTCAGGTTCAGGTCGACATTTCCTCAGCCTGAACCTGAGCTGATGATATCAGGTCGAACCTGAACTGAACCTGATCAACCTGTTTGACCTGAAATCGTTTGAATGCGTGAATTAGGGTTTAATGTTAATAAATTTAGAGTGACACGTCAAAAGACGCAAATAGATTTCATGATTTGAATTTCAATTCAATGTACTATTCGCACAGATTTGTAAGATTTTTAATATAAATAATCTTTTGTTTGGGTCAAATAATAGAATCAATGAGACAGTGAGTAGCACAATTCCAAAATTTCTTCAGTAAGTACTTAAGTTCTAGGTTTGATACTACCTTTATAGTTGACTCAATCATTTCCAAATATATGAAAATGTTGGGTATTTTCGTTGAAAACCTTCTACCTGCTCAGTACGACGTTTACTTGCTATAGCGAGTTTTGTACTAACTTGGTACAATGTTTTCACTTTCATAGAAAACCTTGTATCTCCTCCGTACGACGTTTCTTTGTTATAGCGAGTTCTGTACCAACTGTAAACGGTAAAACAAGCGCCGAAAACTCAGGTTCAGGTCAGTAATCAGGTCGTGACTTGACCTGAACCTGATCAGGTCGACCCTACCTGTTTAGATCCTTACTACGAGACGATTAGGCCAATATTGTCCATCGTCGATTATGACAGTGAGATAACAATAGCAATGCTGATATTGAATTCGTAATTTGTAAGGTTGTAAGTCTCACACGTAATCTCTAATCTCAAAATATAATCTTTCTGATATGATTGTCAACTTGATACTTATCTAAGTATCAACTTGATGGTTGTCTAACTATCAACTTGATAGTTGTCCAACTATCAACTTGATAGTTGTCCAACTATCAACTTGATAGTTGTCCAACTATCAACTTGATAGTTGTCCAACTATCAACTTGATAGTTGTCTAACTATCAACTTGATAGTTGTCTGACTATCAACTTGATAGTTGTCTAACTATCAACTTGATAGTGGTCCGTTATTGCGACGTGACTGTGTAACTAACTATAAACTTCATACATTTACATCCATAAGAGACTGTTACTGATGGATTGAGCACACCATCTCCCATTTTCTCTATATATCATTCTACTACATTTCGATGTATCATTCTAATACTTTTCAAGTACTCCAGAAAAAAACAAAAAAAAATTCGGTTTTTCTGGAATAACTTCCAGATCCGTAGTCCCACATAGCCCATCTTCGAACTTAACCTCGGGAATTTAATTCCGCAGCGATTAAAAAAAAGATTTGGAAAATTGGTTAAGAATTACTCAAGTTATCGTGCTAACAAGGAAAATTTTTTGCAGGTATTTAAGGTTTTTCATTGAGATATTATACATTTTTCTCATAGGTATTTATTTTCATAAGACCCTTTGACTTTCAGTCAAGGGAATTAAGTCAATCTTGTTTAACTTTCTCAAGTTCTCGTTGAATATCGCCAACACAGGATGAAAATTGGCGTGGTTTGTCCTCGAAATCTGGTGTGCTAATAGCACATTTATTGTTTAAGTTTTTGTATTTAGCACTAAAAAGAAAGGGGCCGTTCTTAAATTACATAACGCAAAGTTTGGCTTTCTTGGACCCACCCCTCCCCAGGCGCGCCGACTTCATGGGGTCATTGGGTGCAAAAGCACCCAATGGTCACTATAACTAAAGAACGCGCGCTGGAACGTCTGGACACCGTCCTGAGAAAATCATCCAGCTATCCAGCTCACTTGAATTAACAAATATTGTGTCTGATGATAAAGGCCTCTTGGACATCGTTATTAATTATTTATTATTATAATTGAGGCTTCCGATGTAATAAGTATTCGACGTAATTCCTTGGTCTCAACTCGACTAGCTGAAGGTGTCATTCCCAACATTGTGGTCAACTTGTTTTTGAGAATATCTTATATATTACTCGAGCTTTGCTTGATCGTGGAACAATTAAACTGAAACGTGGAAATTTTACTTTAATTTTCGATCACATAGACAAGTAACAGAAGGTCACAGGTTGAGAATTTTTATTTTGAATTATTTTGTCATTGTAATGACGCTCAGATTGAACTCAACTAGAACAGTTGTGTTCTTGAACATATATTAGAAGCATCAACATTTCGGCATCCAGTGCCAATCATCAGTCAAGTCATGCACCTTGATATGCTGATATGGGGTGAAGTACCGACTATTTGATGTTCTATATGAACAATCTACGGTTAAACTAGGACTAGTGAATTATATCTGAGAATGAATGTATTACTACATCTAACGTCAAAACTCCAAAGTTAATCCTAACTCAAGCACTGAAACTCTTGCTGTGTCATAGCCGATTAGTGGCGGAACCACTATTTTTGTTATGAGGAATAGCACGTTATTTTTTACAATGCTGTGCTTACATTGCATGGAACTACATATATGATGTTAGGAACCATATGGGTTTTGATGAACATACTGTTACTTGTCTATGTGATCGAAAATTAAATTAAAATTTCCACGTTTCAGTTTAATTGTGGTCAACTTCAAAAAAACTACAAAAAGAAATGAGCTGTTGACTAAGTGCCGTATGGCTAATGGTTTTACGTCTGCTGATCTGGAACTTGGCAATAATTGTGATAGAAAGATTTATTTAAATGAATGTTTGACTGATAAACGTAAACAACTTTTTAAATTGGCGAAAACCTTTAAGTCGATCAATGGATTTAAGTATCTTTGGATTAACAATAGTAATATTTTTTTGAAAAAGAATGACGGTGATCGCCCAATTTTAGTTGATCGTTTCACTAATTTTGTTAAGTTGAATGAATTATCGCTTGAATCTCCATAAGGTTGTGGTTTTTTTTTGTGTTTATTTTTGTCGACCTGCCAGTCTTGTTTAATATTTGACATGGCTTTTGCTTTATTTCATAAGTTTGACTTGGGTAACTTTACGAACGACAAGACAATTTTAGCTGTGTTGGTGACTATGAGGTTCCTGTGGGTTTTCTTAATGACTTTTCTGGTCTAAGGATCTTACTGGTAAATTTGCGCAGCATGCGCTATCTTAACAGATTTGACCTGTTTTTGCACTATCTTTCGAAGTTTAAACACCAATTTGATGTGATTGTGATTAGTGAGAGCTGGGTCCAGTCTGATGACATAGGTCTCTATGGTATCGACGGTTATAACAGGTACTTTTCATGTAGGGATGGTTTTGGAGGTGGACTTGACGTGTATGTCAACAAGTTCCTTAATTTTTCCCTTAATAGTAATTTATCATCTAGCTTTTTTTATATATCTGGCACAATTTTCCTGAAGGACTGTGCTTACAAGGAATTTAAAATTCATGCGTATTATCGGCCTCCCGGTTATCAAAACGAGGCTGTATTTCTGAAACACCTAGCTGAGATTGTTGATTGTGGCGATAAGTTTTATATGATTGCTGGTGATTGCTGGTTAACTTTGACATTCTGAAATTTTCTCATTATAATGCTAATCTTCATCTGAATGAGTATGTTAACATTTTGCTTGGTGCGAACTTAGTTGTTTCTAATAACTATATAACGCGTCCCTCATCTAAATCAATTATTGATCATGCAATTTTTCGGTGCTCTGATGCTGTTAGTGTTCATAATTCCACTATTGCCAATGAACTCAGCGATCACAATCCAATAATTTCGCACATAAAATTTCCCTGTAAAGTAGCTAAGTACTTGTTCATTGATAAGCCACTCATTGATTATGACAAAGTGATTGCTAAATTGTCTGTTTTGTTTGATGTGGCTAATTATCCGCAGTCTGAGGATGTTAATGTCCTTTACGACTACTTCTTCGTATGTTTTTCAAATTGTTTATCTGAATTCACTAAGGTGAAAAGGTGCCGAATAAAACGCTCTTTGCTAGATGCCCATACATGAATGATCAATTAGAGTACTATATTGGTAAGAGAAGGCTATTGTGGAACAAATTGAAAACCTGTAAGAAGACAGGAAATAGTGGTTCGGTTGTTAAACTGCAGAATCAACTTGACGTGATTAATGTTGTCATTTCTCGGTTACAAGTTTTTTACAAAGAGCAATACTATAAAGATTTGTTTGGAAAGTGTAAGAGCCCGAAACAAATTTGGCGAACTATAAAAAAGCTTGTTAATAGTGATAAGGTCCGTAATGCTAAAGTGAATGTTAGGGTGAATGGTGTTTTAGTTGATGGCGATGGGGTTTATGTGGCGTTTAATGATTATTTTGCGAATGTTGGTGTTCAACTAGCATCAGAAATCCAGGGACGCAATGATCTAACATAATCTTTCGAAATAAACCTCCAGACCCGGGAATTTCTTGACTTATTTTTTTTTTGAATGGTCTAATGATCATGCACCTTGTGGTCCTAAAACCCTTACTCGTAATGAGAAATCTATATTCTTACATAGTGTATCTCCAGTCGAGATATATGAGCTAATTTACTCATTGAACAGCAATAAATCTCCTGGGTATGACGGTATATCTGTGGCCTCGGTAAAAAACTGTGCTGTAATTATTTCTCCGTTTTTGGCAGAAATTTACAACTTTCGCATATCAACTGGGTAATATCCTGATTCCTTGAAAAAGGCTAATGTATCACCAATCTTTAAACATGGGGATTCATCTGATATTGGAAATTACAGGCCAATATCTGTGTTACCAGTGATAAATAAAATTTTCGAAAAATTGATTTTTTCTAATTTTTTTCGGTTTCTTGATTCATCAAATTTTTTTTATAGCAAACAGTACGGCTTTAGATCTTTGAGTGGTGCTCACATAGCTTTGTTTGAGCTCGTTGATTACATATCCTTTCATGTCGATAAGGGGAAAATAGTTACAGGCCTTTTTCTTGACCTATCTAAGGCCTTTGATACCGTGAACCATGCGTTATTATTGAACAAGCTGTCAGCTGCTGGCATTAGAGGTCTGGCGCCTGATCTCATTTCTGACTATCTTGAGCACAGGTACCAGCGGGTTGTTGTAAATGGTCACATGAGTCCTTGGGTAAGCGTGATGATGGAAGTTCCACAAGGTAGTGTCCTGGGTCCACTCCCTTTTTTGATCTTTATTAATGACTTACACCGTCTCCCCCTAAAGTCTCACCCATATTTGTTTGCGGATGACACTAGCATCTTCTCATCTTCTGTTTGTTTTGCTAACAACATTGTTAATGTCAACAATGACCTCAAATTGCTATCGGATTATTTTGAGGCCAATCAGCTTACGGTGAATTTCAAGAAGACTAATGTTGTGCATTTCAGATCTACTCGTACAATGATTGACAACTCTCTGAAGGTTGAGTTAAATTGAAATGTGATTACGTCTGTTGATTCTGTCAAATATTTGTGTGTGATTTTGGATAAGCACCTTAGTTGGAACTTCCACATTACCAAATTGTGTTCAAAAATTTCTGCGCAGATTGGCATCTTGATACGTATTGCCAGTTGGAATTTTGTTAACCCTGTATTTCTCAATGATTCACTCTCGCCTATCCTATTGTATTGGCTCATGGGGTTGTGCTAATAAAAACTTGATTGAGAACCTTGAAAGGAAACAGAGGATTGCCTTGAGAGTTGTTAATAGATTGCCATACAGATACCCTTCAGAGCTACTGTACTTGGATTTCTGCCCTAAGATCTTATCTGTCAGTAAAATGTACAGATATGCAGTTTGTAAATTTGTATTCGATGCCTATAGAGATCTATGTCATCATTCTGTCAATTTTCGTAGACCGGAGCATCGCTATCCTACGAAAGGGTCCAAACTGTTATATGTGCCGTTTTCACGATCTGTTTTAGGTAAACGCAGAGTTACTGTTGCTGGGGCTAACTTTTTTAACACTTTACCTTTAGATGTGCGCTCATCGATCACCCAAGCTCAATTTTGTCGTTCTCTAAAGTCGTATCTATTAACGTATTAACGTAAAATAGTAAATTTTTAAGCGGGAACAAGATTTGTGGGTTTCGGTCGATTGAAATAGATGGTTGAATGTGCCATAACTTGTGTTTGAGTATCATTTTTCTTTTTTTTCTATGGGCTTTCCCTCGTTATTCACTGACTTTCCATTTATCGATTTTTTGTTTTTTGTTTTTGTTCTTAGTTGAACACTTTGATTTTCTATTAATATTTTTTGATATTTGCTTTGATTTTTTTATTAGGATTTTTTGTGATATTTCTATGTTCCTTCAAATTGCTATGCAAAATGGAACATAAATGATATGTTTTTTGATGTTTTTTTTTTAATAAAGAATTGAATTGAATT